>CM068958.1:118094176-118108012 GCA_035128595.1 Eptatretus atami | reverse complement strand
TAAGGTTTGCGGCGGCTGTCACAGGAGGCACGAACGGGAGGACGCGGCGGCGCGGGTGGTAGTGGCGGACATGCGCGATTTGGGCGAGGAGTGCTGGAGAGAGCTCAAGAGACGGAGAGGAAGTCGGGGCCAGGCGGCGACACATCACATACAAGCGTCGAACCTTGACTAGGTATCGTAGGGGGATGTTGATTATCATTGACTGAGACAATAATGGGATGTACAAGTCAAGCTGCTGATATATGTTACTTTACGATTGGTACTGCGAACATTGTTTTTTGTATGTATGTGGTGTGGCGGTGGGTGTGTGGAGGAAGATGTGTGAGAGATAGCCAGTTATTAATATAAAATTTTGTATTAGGAAATGCAAAAAAAAAAAAAAACATTTTCTTCTAACGTTGCTGTTCTCTGTTGGGTGTGTTGTGGTGCGCCTAGGGGGGGGGTACTAAGCTGCTCCATTGAAAATCTGAACTTGCTAGCGCTGTTATTGTGAAATTACCTCAATAATGTGTGTTGACAAAGACTTTATGATTATAGAACCCTGCTCCTCCCGCTACGTGCCGAATCCTTTTCGTTCCTTTCGTAATATCGCAACTATCTGAGTCTTGCATTCCGTAATTAAACTAAGGGCATATGGGCCTAGAACAAACAGATTATCAAATAAACATCCACATAGTTACACTCATCTGAACCCGCCGACCGATCGACGCAGCGCAGGGTCGACCTTGTCTACTCCTTGGTCGCAAAGTGTGACCCTACATGTGAGCTACGGTCTGCAAGGTCAAGGCTGAGGTAGACTACAGAGCAGCTATCGCGCATCCAGTCGTAGCGTACGTGCGCTGAGGGAATATAGTCTGCCTACGCAGACGATCGGATGGCGTGAGAGACGAATCGTCTCTGCGTGCTAAGAGCTCAATCACCGACACACTACCACACCATTCACCCGCACGCGGAGCCTTAGAGCTATACCCTAGAGCGGTGACAGGCAGCTATCTTGCAAAATCGGTGAAACTTCCCGAGTGCACTCTTATTTCTACATCATAGATTAAAGTTACTCGAGAGCGGAAAGATAATGCGGTTCTTCAGCGACGCGCTCTCGCTCGCGTTGCAGTATACGACACTTTCGAATGCTTGAGGATCGGACATTTCGTTGTGAGCCGGTCTGATGCTTTTTGCGAAGCGTGTTATCCACTTGTCTCTGATATTATCGCGTTAATGGGGGAGGTGCCTCACCAGCCAGTCGTGTAGCCATTTTGCGTTACGATATGGATCCAAGAGGAATTTTGTATGCAGAACCTCGGCACGGAGAGATAAAACCGTTCTTCATGAAAATGCCGTTTTTTTACGTCATGACGTCATGCACGTCAGTCGCACGCGTACACGACCTTATCATGTCACGACATCTGCAGATACAGCGCACGCTCCTAATACAATACGCGCCCACGCGACTTCACTCCGCATCGAGAGGTACTCCTACTAACCAGACTATGGTATCCACTCTGAATATTAATTCAGCAAATCTTTATGACGCTTACTCGGTAACGTCTCAAAACAACTATTTATCTCGTACTAATCATTCCAGAAGGCTAACTCTCCATGATACGCCGTCCACCACCCTGCCAGCTCGATTTGACATACTCCCATCCCCCACAAAATTCCAACAAGTTACAGGGATCTGGTCAGCACGCACTCTGCTCTAATGACCGTCGCAACTATCTTACACCATGTCGAAGCATACGTTGTAAGACGTTATTCGTATCTCTCGCCTCGCTACCGCATATAGATCTTGAGTGGTCCTACATGATTAGGGCGTGTTTTATGCGGCGCATCCCCTGTGAGTCTCTCGCCAGCATGACATGCCAGTTTTCAACGATGAACCCTTGGTGTAATCCTTTGACCTGGACCTCTTTTTCAGGACATTTTATGCGCGAGAAGGACATCTATATGTGCCGGCGCATGCAGCTGTCCTCCTTGGCGAATGATATCGCGACTCATATATCAATACAGACGGTTCCCCAAACTCCAGGACGTGCTTGACCATCCTGAGCAGCACCCGGAGGGAGACTGACGACTGCATCAGACAAACACAAAAAAACAAAAAAAAAAAAAACCATACAAGCTGACCCAACATATCCCCCCTACAGACACCACGGCTACCAAGTCCAGTTTATTCCTTTACGTCAATGTGAAGCGGGTCCCTTCTTTAGTTCAGTGGGAGCATCCAAGGTGTGCAAGTTGCGATGTTTTTTTCGTTGGTTCAATAATCTTTACCCCTACCCTACAACCCACCGTCGTTCCGTGCTTGCAAACTCGCTGGAGCACCGAGATAAGGGGCCACAAAAAAGTCCCGCTCCGCTACCGTTCCTAATGGCGTTCTCCACCGTTGGCTACGCCTAAGTTTTTCACAACGTTGGATTTCCTTGAATTGCGTCACACACGACTGGAAGAGGGGGGCGAGCGCGCTACAGTTTGGCGCGCGGCCAGAACCGCCCCGAAAGGGCGGAGACCCCCAAAATCCGCTGGCAATCAGGGCGACAGTGAAGTCTGTTGAGCCTACAGCCACGCGTTCAAAGCGAGGTCTGAATAAAGCGAGAAAAAAGAACAGTTCGTAGAAGTTCTGTGTTGGGGAAAGTCAGACTCGGATTACGTTGGAAGCAATGCGTTGGCGTTACCTGCGTGGGGCGTTTATTTGGAAAGTTTTGCTTGGGTCTTGTCCGCGGAACCGCGCTAGATCCGACATACCGAGACTCGTTTCCCGGGGCGACCCACGGTGTGACCCGTGGGCGAGCATGGCAAGACTATTCGAGGTGCGCAAGCACACGGGGGCAACCCTCACACATGCAGGATACAGCAGACGCAACAAGAGTAACTACGACGCTCCAGTACGTTCTACTCTGGACTGCGAGGCGTCGAAATAAAACAGTGGGTTTTATTTCTCGTACTGTGTGTGTGTCGCGAGTGGCGGTTTATAAAGTGAACTGTTTAGTGGTTTGATTCCATCATTGTAAATTTGCTGTGTATAATGGCGTAGAGCTTGCTTACTGTGTCCTTGATGTAATAACCGGATTAATTAGATGATGTCGCAGTGTTACATCCTTTCTTTCATATGGTCCGCATGTTCGGATCTTGAGTTTAGCAGTCATGAACAGCCGATAATCATGGTTCATGACTAGCGTAGTTTTGAGGACCGCTGCGACGCATCCGAGGCGGAAAGGTAGTTTGCAAGCTGGATAGTAATACGATATAGATGAATTACGGTTCGGGTGAAGAGATGCCGAGGGAGCGTGGATCTCGGATGCAAAGCGGTCGGTGTTATTACTTAGGTAATTGTTCAGTACGAAAAAGACCTACGCAGCGCGTGATATTTGGTGATCCCAACGGTCGGTTAGCGACTCGCCGGATCACGGTTGAATTATCCGAGCGACGGCTAGCAATCGGGGAATCTGGATGGGGAGAACGACGTAAATCCCACCTAGTTGTCGTTCTCCAACGAAGCCCAGCCGCTGCAACAAACAATACATCCATACGACCCACCACAAAACACACCACCACAGATATATATCATACTAAATATATACTATAATATTATTTTTTAGTGACTAAAGTAGATAAACAACATATCAACCACATATAAATGTACACCCCCGAAACATATACATGATACCAGCTCTCAATAAATATTTTTTTGTAAATGGAATGTAGGGAAAAGGAACGTTGTTCATTTACCTTATGAAATGTCACTAGTGGAATGGATCGTATTTCAATTTTTTCATACATAATACAATATATATCATTGTGGCTGTTGGCTGACAGCATTTTTTCTCGGCAAACGGTTGTGCGTGATGAAGTGCATCTTCCAGTTACTGGTACTAGGATCATTTTACTTTGACATGGAGAAGGAATGACAGGCTGAATCGAACCAGCTTGATGATTATTTAACGGTTAAACAGGAGCTGAAAACTTCAAGACCCGAAGATACTTAAAGCCAGTCAATTGACACGAGATCGAAAAAAACAACAGGGATGTAGAAGTATAATTGTGTGGATACATATTGTTTGTCTGCTATTTTTATGTTTTGTAATCAATTCAATTGAAGAAAGAAAGATGCAATGATATAATTAAGATAATTTAGCCATAAGTTAAAAAGTAAGTCTTCTCTCCTCTGAGTCTTGAATGAGAAATACTCTTTAGTGATATTTTAAATCATCACTCTCTTGTCTCTCTGTTCTCTCTAGACAGACAGACGTAAGGACTCTCATTGGTAGGAATGCAAGTACTTGCACATACCTAGCCTCAAGGCGCTTGATCATACATCTGGAAAATTTTTATGCTGTTATCATCTCCTTAAGCGATGGGTTCAAATGGAAGGACTTGATTTGCACACACAGACTACACAACATAAGTTGTTGTTCCAAAAAAGCAGGAGAGAAGATGGTGGATGTGTAAAAAGTTTAACATGAAATACAATGTTGACCAGTAGGATAGTTAAATGACGGGATGTTTTGTGTATGAGTGAAGACGTTCTGGTTCTGGGTCAATCACAGGCAGGATCAGGTCCCTGCATAAACAGTTCTAGCACGATCCAGCTCAGATATGATTGGTACAGCGATGAGTGTAAATTGCACGAAGGGAGTTCAAATTGAGTTTCCATTGATAACTTACGGTTTGTGAAAATATAACATACAAATCGTTTCAAGTGGAGCACATACAAAACACGAGGTCCAGTACAATCTACTAAGATTGGAACGGGAATAACTTATGTTCACGGGTGGCTCGGTTGTTCCTATCAGAGGGTAACAGGTATTACCAAAGAACATGTTTTAACACTGTTGGGTAATTGATTTGAGAACAAATTTTGTCTTTTTTTCTAAATTTTTCTTTGTAGGGGCCGAGACATATTTCTACATCAACGAAAAAGGCAATGCGGGTCAAAGATATTCAATGTTATCGTTTCCATATAAGCAATAGTATTACAAAGGTTTGGGCGCACGACTAGATTTTTTTTATCTTTAAATCAACTTTTCAAAAAAAAAAACCTTTTACATAAAACACTCCCGTGCATATCACTGAATGGAACTCTGAAATGTTTACAATAGATCCGATTGTAGAGCACCCTCTGGGAAAATGGCGACAAGTAACACACAGAACTCCCAGACAGGACACCAAACACATTCAGGCTGCACGGCACAGCACGCACACGACACACGCACAGCGAGCAGACTATATGACATCAACGCACACAGACAGACGCCAGTCTGTCGATTGGTAGTGTAGGTTATCTTTCTCTCGCAGGCTTGAAGGGGTAATGGGTTGGGTTTGGGACTGGAAGTCCAGATCAGTATCATTATCTTGCACAAACATATTAATAGGCAAACATTGTAGTTGTTTAGAGATATGGTCATAGGAGCGGATCAGTGAGGAAGCACATACATAATAAAATTAGGAGATAGAGAATGCCCTGTACAATGAACTCACATAGATGTCATTACTGTTTACATAGTCATTAGCAAGAAGGAATGTGAAAACGGACAAACATACATGGGAGAATCGGATTTGAACATGGCTGAGCATAGGGTTCACAAGGGAGGGTTAGCAAGCCAAACGTAATTTAACATACTAGGTGAAGAATTGCTCATATTGACGGACATGTGTCAAATGCAACACAGCTTCCTGACACGGGTGGAAACAACTATTTCTTTCCTCGGTGGTCCAGTATACAGAAAGAAAACTCGTTTAGGGTACTTTCATGTGACTGTCTTTCCGTGAATCATATCTATAATTTCAGCAATCTGTGGTGTGTGTGTTGTGGTGTCTGGACCGAAGGCTACGTTATCTGACAACCAATGGTCAGATCTAATTGGAAACATTGCAGTATATTGCTTGGGAAGACATGAAGGATCGTGCTTTTCAAAAGGTTGAATATTAATTACGGCACAAGATGCTTCCAAGTTAATGCCAATTTATTTACCAAAACAAATGAAAGCGAAAAGTTCGTTTGGGCGTGGGCGTGGCCGATGGGGGGCAATCATCAGTCGACGTTCCCCATACGTGGTATACATAAGTATCTGGAGCTTCGGAGAGTATGGAAATTGTGTATTATCTAGAAATTACTTGCAATATTCTTATGCGCATTTATAGATAAACAAATGCCCCAAGACTATGAATCCGTGTTTAGTATTAGGAAGGCGGTGCATAAATTCTCCGGTACTCTATAGGTGTGGTTATGCTACCGAACTAGGAAGTAATTTTTTTTTCACGTCTCTCTCTTATCTTCTGTTTTGTTTATATTGCGACGAAATTGCGGTTAAGTCAAATAGAGTTGGGAGCTACTTGAATATTGGCATTAAAACGTAAAGTGCCGATAATCGTCAACTGTGATATGCGAACTTCCGGGCGCAACGCACTAATTTGGAACGCGAGGTGGAGAAACGGACTGTGGGTTGGTTGTTTATGGTGCGGTTTTGGAAAATTTCTTTATATTTTTTTTTTTTTTTTATTTTACTGGGAACCTATAAGTATACTATATACCATGATATTACATTCAGATCCAGACGGTTGCGTACACCCAGAGATGTCACCTTCAGCTCATAGAGTGTGCTAACATCCACAGAATGTAAGTATACAAGATAAATGATGTTATGTCCATGTGCAGATGTGTTGTATCCATGATACCAGGATGGTGTTTTAGATCCACCCCAAGATGTGTTACACCCAGAGATGTGTCAAATTAGAATCCAGGATGTGTCGGCATCACAGATGTCAGCAGTCTCCATCTAGATCAGAGTGTTATGAATCATATGCAGATGTGTGTATCCTGATCCGATGTGTTGCATCTACCCAGATGTGTACATCCCCTCAGATGTGTACATTCAGATCAGATGTGTGCATGACAGATCACAGATAGCTCCAACTTAACAGATTCCAACATGTCACATTCGACCAGATGTGTTAGAAGATCCTGAATCAATGTTACATCCAGATCCAGAAATCGATTGCATTCAATACGATGGTATACAGGATCCAGATGCACGATGTGTTTGGAGTCCAACACATAAATGTGATCACTTCAGATCCAAGATGATGATGCTCCGACCCACGATTTCAACATTCAGATACAGATGTGCTGCATCACCCCAGATGATGTATACGGTCAGACAGATGTGTTATGCTAGATCAGAGGGTTAAATACTGATCCCCAGAATGTGTTGCATTCCAGATCCCTTCACAATTCATATAAACTATGCATTTTTCTTCACTGATGTTTAGTGAAATGTGAAGAAGGAGAAAAAATAATGACCTTTTACCAAAAAGTATATCCTTCCTAATTCATGCTAGAATAGGATGTGATGTGGTATTTGGACTAATTATTGGAGCGGTTATCCTGGTTAGATCACCACCAGATGATAAAATGTCGGGATTTGGTGGCTCAAGGTCAGGATGTTTAATGTTGGCATCCTCGATACTTACTCGTGTGTTTTTGGGGGTTCACCGATGACCAGGTAGCATCAAAAAAATGTGCCGTCTCGCGTCAAAAAAATGTCACACGTATTGACGGAGTAGACTATACCTGTGTGTCCGTCGCTGGCATTAGAGTTGATAGACATTAAGTTCTCAATGTGTGTTGGTGAAGATGTAGTGAGTTTATTCCGGCACTAGAACAGGCGAAAATTATCAGGTTCTTGCCCTTAATGGGGGAGTGAGGATCTAGTCTTCATAGATTTCCTTACAACAAGGCAAGGTACCAACTACTTGTGCTTATCAGTGTGGTATGTGATGGTCAGTTAAGGTATTCTGCCTGCAAACAAAAGGTTATAATATCAACCTTCTGTGTGGGGTCAGCCAGGGATAGTTGTGGCAACGGATTCACCAAAGGAGATAGCCGGATTGGAACATATTTGATGAAAGGTGATAAGGACATTTGAACGTAGACAATCAGTGCAGTAATGATTCTCGCATGAGATCTGTCAGAGAGAGAACGCATGAGGTGTTACACACCACCAGCAAACAGAACCGTTGAGCGGACGGGATCATAGCCAGCTGATAAGACGCACACGGTGAAGCAATAAACGCATGGGAAACTCCACACCTAAGGTGCAAGTTCCATACGCAGGGCTCGAAGGTTTTCGATCCCAGGTAGAGCGCTCAGAGCGAGGTGCACCTAGTCAGGATATGCAGCTATTCAAATAGGATTGCAATCTTCTAAATTGTATCATGTGGAAGGTTAGATAGATGAGAAAAGACTTTTGAAAATACAAATATTGTTTGGCACAAAATCTTTCAGTGAATGCTGATGAGTTGTGTTAAATGAACGAATGAAAACAATCGTGAGGGATCTTTTTACCTACATAGTTTGAGTAGACAACACGGCTTTAGCATTCATTTTAAGAGATGGTCTGTTTCATATAGAGTGTTATGCTGGGGTTGCAGATACATCACGTTAATAAATACGTGGGGTTTCATGAGATATGAATGGCTAGGGTACAGATATATTCGTAGAAGGTGTTAAGGGGTCAGGGTTTGGAACGGGTGGGTCAGGTTATTGGACTGTTGGAGGTAGGGTTTCGGGAAGGGCGTGTAGTTTTTGGGAAAAGATGTGGGGTCAGGTTTCTTTTGGAAACGGCGTTGGGTAGGTTTTAACGGGACAACAGGCGTAGGGGTCAGGGTTTTGGAAGGCGCGGGGTCAGGTGTATGGAAGACGGCGTTGGTAAGTTTTTTGGGAACAGGCGTGGGTAGGTTATTAGGAACGGACAACGGGGTCAAGGGGTTTGGGAAGGCGTGTGGAATCGAGTTTGGGAAGCGGCGTGGAGGTAAAGTTTTGGGAATGGCAAACGGGGTCAAGGGTCAGGGGATACAGGGCGTGGGGTCAGGGTTATGGGAAGATGGCGGTAGGATACAGAACAGTTGGGGGAGGGGAGGGGTGTGGGGGAGATATAAGTTTGGAACGTAGTGGGGTTAGGGTTTCGGGAAGGCATGGGGGTCGGATACAGAAAGCGTGGGGGAAAGATCATAGTTATGGAACGGGCGTGAGGATTAGGGTTGGGGAAGGCAGTGGGGTCTTGGCATACAGAAGGTGGGGGTGGGGGAGAGATCAATAGTTCTATGGGAAACGGACGTGGGGTTAGTGGTTTTGAGGAACAGGAGATGGGTCATGGATAACAGAACACGTGGGGGATGGGGGAGATCATAGAATATGGAACGGCGTGGGGTTAGGGTCTTGAGGAATGGGTGGGGAGTCAGGGTTGGATGGAACGGCAATTGAGATCATACGAAAATTACACGCAACACAAACAGCTGTGAACAAAGATCATACAGATCAAACGTAGCGTTGGGAGGATGGGGGGGGTGAAAGCGAGAGTACTAAGCTTAAGGCAAGTGGCGTGGCAGGGTTGAAATGGGGGTTTGGCGCTCAGGCAATGAGGCTGTCTCGCGGACTAGAGAAGCGTGTGGCGGAGTGGGGGCAGATCGATAAAGATTGGTCAGTCATGCACCGATACAACAAAGAGAATAACACCAAAAACGTACACATGCGGACACGATCGCAAGGCAGAACACGTAAACGAACAACAGGCAAAACAAACACAGCGAAAACAAGTCAGCATCCATAACACAAAACAGAACTACATTATAGATGCATCAGACACCCGAATCCAATGTAACCCGGGAGACACGGCAAGCACCCGGATAGCTACCAGCAAGCCAAACACACCACACCCAGCAACAGAACCGCACACGAACCAAGACAAGTGAACAGTCAAATCAACGCACAATGAGCTAAGCGAAGCAAGAGACCAGATCGCCATACTACAACGACTTAGGGATGATGAGCAAAAAGGCACACTAAAGAACGCCGAATCCAACAAACAAGCAGCAACATCGATAGTATTCAGCATACAAATCAGACAAAGAGAATACCCTTTCAAAACCATAAAAGTCCATCCAACCCGACATCTCAACGAGGATACGCACCAAAGCATCAGAGTGAACACAAAGCGGCCACAACATATGGGGGTCGGGGTTCGGGTTTGGCAACGGCGTGGGGTCAAACATGGAGGTTTGGGAGATGGCAGTGGGGCAACGGCTAGCACCGTGTGGGGGGTGGGGCGACATATATAGATATTGGACAAGCGTCGGGGCTAGGTAAGGGTGGAGGGTAGGCAGGGAAGAATCGAAATAAGTTTGAGGGTGGGTTGAGGATTGGGAAGGCCATGTGGGTCCCGGAACCACGAAATAGGTGGGAGGGTGGGGGAGTCATAAGTTATGGAACGGGTGGGGTTAGGGTTTGAACGGCATGGGGTACGGATAATAGAAAAGGTGGGGGGTGGGGAGATCATGTTATCATGAACGGGCGTGGGTTAGGGTTTGGGACGGCGTGGGGTTTAGGGGTTTTGGGGAAGGCGTGGGGTCAGGGTTGAACGGCATGAGGTCAGATCGACAGTGTGGGGGGGGGGGGGTGGGGGAGATCATAGTTATAGGAACGGAGTGGGTTAGGGGTTGGGAAGGATGGGTCAACGGAAGCCAGAACGAGTGGGGGTGAGGAGATAATAGTTGGGAACGGCGTGGCGGTTAGGGTTTGAGGAACGGCGTGGGGTATAGGGGTTTGGGAACTGCGTGGGTGCACGGATACAGAAGTGGAGGGTGGGGGATGCATTAGTTTATGGAAATTGGGGCACGGATACAGAGGCGTGGGGATCAAGTTATAAAGGAACCAGGAATACTGATTCCTTACACTTGCGAGATCCGTTGTGCTGGGAAGATCGCTGAGAGGGAGGAAGTCCGCGCGACGTCACACTTCTCATCACAGCAAGTTTCGGGGAAGTGTAGGGGCCTGGTGGTGGAGTTTGAACGATGGGACGGTGATCGCAAGGGGGAGAAAAGCAAGTTGGGGGCGAAGGTTGAAAGCATGATATCACAAAACCTGGAGGCTTTAAGGACAATATGATACAATGTATCATTCATCTATACATCATCAGCATGAAGCTCATCATACATGTACATCAGACATCAATTATCATCATCATCAGACTTATCATCATGATATACATCATGCATCATGAATTATATCGATACATACATATCATCGAGACATTATAATCATATGAAGCATGCGGATGATAATAAATCATC
Source organism: Eptatretus atami (assembly GCA_035128595.1). Lineage (NCBI taxonomy): Eukaryota > Metazoa > Chordata > Myxini > Myxiniformes > Myxinidae > Eptatretus > Eptatretus atami. Next base: position 118,096,888 of record CM068958.1, on the reverse strand, counting down.
TGAATATTACATGCACAATATACATCATAATCTCATTCATCATGACATCCTACATCAATGTACTAATACTCTCCGATAGAAACATCGATTTGCAATGAAAGCAGGTTTCTTGATAAGGTAAACAAGATAACGTAAGTCAGTTCCTGAGCTTGTTTAATTGGGGACTTGCATGATCATCGGTTGGGGTTGGGAATTGGGTTTGGGATTGGGTAGGTTTAGGTTTGGGATCCAGTGTTTGAGGGTTAGGTTTTGAGTTTGGGGTTAGCGAGATGTGTTAGGGTATAGGGTTGGGTTGGGACATGTTAGGAGTTTGGTTTGGGTTTGAGTTTGGGTTAGATTATCTCTTAGAGGCCTCAGTCAAAAGACGAGTACAACATTCCCATAGCTTAGAGACGAATGAATATAGCTCAATGTCAAATATAATTAAATCCAGATACTTTGAGTTCAAGTCGTAAAAACGTACTCGTATCATCGTATCAATCAGAGCGCGTCGTAAAATATGAGAAGGAATGATAGTTAGTTTAACCACCAATTCATCCCCAGTCAATCGCGCCAGACAACCGCCCAAAATATTGCCTTATAACTCTAATGTAAACCTAATACCCTGTAGACAGGTGGGAAAAAATTTAAAGTAGGAGTTTTAAAACAGGTTTCGATCGATTCAGAGTTCACCAGAATCTTTCAGCACTTCAAACAGTGATCGGTTGATGGTGGTAATTGTTTTCATTTGATGAAACGGATTATGTTTGTTTGAGTTTTGGTAATTCAGGTGTATTTGCTTTTCGCACAAAATAATGTGCAGAGTTTGATGAACTTCAGCGCAGGTAGATCACGTGACTGTGTTTGATCACTGAACAAGCAACAGATGGCAGTATTAACTGTTGTTTGAGGACTTGTGGTTTAAGGGTCGGCTAAGTGTAAACGCGAGATCTGTCCAGGTTGCTCTCATCGATCCATCTTTGAGATATTTCGATTCTTCGGGGTCATTCTTGGATCTTACCATTGATTAATCGTCACAGTTTGTAGCACGTGGTAGTGTGGAGGGCCAGGGAAGACGGAGGAGGAAGGCGGGGATAAAGGGGGGGTTTTTTTACATAACAATCACAATTGCGGATGCAATCGTCCCAACACAAAACTTGTGGATGGGGCAAAACGAGGCCCCAAACCAAGGAAGCATAAAAAAAATCCAGAAAAAAAAAAACGGAAATAGATATTTTTAGACATTCTTTTTTTTTTTAAATAGAACACGTCATCCCATTCGCTATATTATGCGTTTATCAAAATACCACTGCAAATTGCATTAATATAACTAGTTTATAGTCAAATTTACACCTTGTCCTCATAATTATACATTTTATCAAATAATACGTCATCAATATTTGCTTATTATGACCCATTTTGTAATAAAAAAACACTATGTCACATGCTATTATACCTTTACAAAAACACCTATCACATGGCAATATTACGTTTATGAGATTAATTTCACATTGCTTATGTTATATAAAAAAACACCTCGAATTACTTATTCTAAAATGTTTCAAAACTTAACCTCGAAATTATTATTCTACTGTTTTCAATTACAATAGCGTCACGATTGTATTATCTTGCAAATCAAAACCACCTCGTACATTGTATATTATAACTTTTATATCAAAAAAATACAATTTGTCACATTGATTTTCTATACCTTTTATGAAAACACAACCCATAAATGACATACTACCGATATATCGAAAATTACACCTGTCACATTGATTATTAAAACCATTGCAAATAAACAACATCTGTCACATTGCTTATTATTACCGTTTGATCAAATTAACTAATCAAATTGATATTCTGCATTATTAAATGAACTCATCACATTGTTTATTCACAATTTAACAAAAAAAACCTCATCTCATTGTTAATTATTCCGTTTTAAAAATGAGACATATCACTATTGCTCTTTTTACAATGGTATTAAATGACACATCCTTAATTGCTTATCATTTTATATTAAAAATAACACATCATTCATGCAAGAGCTAATGTTTAACATGTTGATTTGAAAATGAACTCCTTGTATTCTCTTCAATGGTTTTCAAAAAATTAGGACAGCGTTAATCATAACCTTTTTTCTCTCTCACCTCAAGTTTGATCAACAGTACAATAGAAGGTGGGAGTGATGTGATGGTGCACGGGAGCGCTGAGAGGAAGTAAGGTATTAAATGGCAAGCGTGGTTGAGATGGCTGTTAATGGCGATGATCGAGGCGGTTGGCGATGAATGGTGAGGGATTGGTCGGGAGATGAGGGTTATGGAGATGAGGGTGAGGGATAATCGAGTGATGAGGGGTTATGGTGATGCAGGGTGAGGTGGTCGATGATGATGAGGGGTTAGGGTGATGGTGGAAACTGGAAATCGTTGGGGATGGAGGTAAGGTGAGGTAAGGTGGGAGAACCGCGAGCACAGGACCAGAACGAGCCAAGACCCAGCCTCCACAGCTGCCAGAGCAGACGAGCGCAGAGAAAGAGGAAGAGCCAGCGAGGAAGAAGAAACGCGGAGCCAGGACCAGGACGAGAGAAGAGGGAGTGAGAACCACACGGAAGGAGAAGAAGAAGAAAAAGGAGCCAGCACCCTACGCGCGTCCGCCCTTTATGGAGCGGAGCTCTGCCCTTTGCTCCGCCCCGTTCTCGGCTCCACCTCTCTTTGAGGCGTTTCCAGAAAG
>CM068958.1:118066904-118078825 GCA_035128595.1 Eptatretus atami | reverse complement strand
GTTAAAACGCTCGGCCGCCCTAATTAAAATCTAATCGAGATAACATCGGTGCTTTTCCGAGGGCGCGCTCCCCGCTCAGGTAACCACGTGACCTCTAGTTAAACGGCATAATTATACGGTGTACACTGGAACTCGTGGTTAGCTGGGTGGTGTTCGTGGTTCAAAAACAACCCACCGTGCCACAACGTTAATTGTGGAGCGGGTGCCCCAGTTTCCAGCTCTACCGAGGACAACTGGGATTTAATCCCCGAGTGACAAGCTGGTGTCTGAGTGACACGGTACTTCGCCGTGGCTGACAATTCATAATATATATATTATATTTGGGTGCCCAATGAAGTTAACCACACCTCATGGGAATTTCCCTTTTTGACACACTTTGCTAAATATTTTTTAACTCTGGCAGGATTTTTTATTCGACAAATTTTTTCAAATGTCAACCCTCATATTTTTCAAGGTCACATCTGCAAAGAAAAACAAGTAAAAAAAACTCAAGAATGTCAATCACCGGCCTGTTGTTTTAGTAAGTTTTGCTGCATGGAGTTAAGCCAGCCATATTTATGTAACAACTAAATGGCCACACAGTCTACAGTTCGGCCATCTTTGTATTGAATAGATCGCAAAATAAAGGGAAGGGGCACGTGCATTGCCATCATTACTGTGCTTGTGCTAAGTTCGAACAAATCGAAACCATGCAATTTCGGGAAAATGTTAGGACACATTTAAGTAACAAAATGGCCACAGTCGCCATCTGGGATCAATCTCAAAACAAAAAGGACATGATATGCAGTCATATCCTTTCTGTGTGCCAGTTTTTGAACAATTCATTGTAATACATGTCTGAGAAATGGTTGAGGAGTGTTCAACACGGGGTTTTTTTTTAGCAACTAAAATGGTGCCAGTCGGCAATCTTGGATCGGATCTCAAAAAAAAATTAGGTGGCATTTGTAAGCCATCATTCCTTTTCTGTTTGCTAAGATTTGAACACCGGTAAATGCATGTCGAGAAATGGTTAAGAATGTGTTGCAACACGGTCTTTTTAGAAATAAAATGGCCGCCAGTCAGCCAACTTGGATCTGTATCTAAATAAAATGACGTGCTTTATGTAAGTTAATTGAATGCCAAGTTTTAACAATATCGGTAAATGCATGTCCGAGGAAATGGTTGAGATGTGTTCAACAATCGGGGTTTTTTTTTACAACTAAAAATGGCAGCCAGTCGGGCAATTTGGGATCGTGATCTCCGAAAAAAATGATTGGCATATGTAACGCAATCTGTGTGCCAAGTTTGAATAAGATCAAGTGAATGCATGTCTGAACATAGTTGAGGACGTTTTTAAACAGCGCGATTTTTTGAAATTTTTTAGCAAACTTTAATGGGCCGCACAGACCACTTTTATCACATTTACGAAAACAAAATGAGCACATATGCATACCATCATGTGTTTATCTTTCTGCTAAGTAACGAATGAAATTCAAGCTATAACATGTCCGAGATATGGTTGCAAAAGCAGCGAACAGCATGCACTGCTGCATGCACAGACACGAAAATCGAGAACAGAATCCAACAAGTGCCCCATTCACATAAGGGTCCAATGGGGGTTAAAAATACAAGTCAAGAAATCTTAACAATTGAAAAAAAGATTTAAGTCATGAAAATATACACCCCTTTCGAAGATAACTAATGGCCTTGTTTAATATATCCTTTATTTCAGGCGATCCTTAGCCCCTTGCTCTCGGGGTCTTAAGGTGTATCCTAGGTGAACCTCGTTGGGGTCTGAAACCAATCATGTTTTTTCTGCTCAACCCTGCCTTACTTGGAAAGGGCTGCAACATTGAATACAATAGTTGTTTTGTTTTCACTTTCCTCACTATCTATTTCGAATGCCTGTTCATCGTAGCTACGAGATCACTTGGGTACATTGCCATGCTTTATAAAAGCCCGGAGATGATCAGCGTTCGTTGCTATATTTCATTTCCGCATTTGAATCACATGATATCTCTTAAAGTCCCCTGACATGCAAAAGTACTAGAAATTTAATTTATATATGTCCTCTAGGAGTATTCATCGTGATTTCAGATCTGACAATGTTTTTTCACAATACTCATTCTGTAAATGTAAAAATTAAAAAAAAAAACCTCTTCGGGAACGCGCTAATAAATTCTCCTGAAAGGGGCGTAACCACAATGACGGTCAACTACAGGATATACAAGGCGCACGTAAATTACTCGGTTGGTGGTCTAGCGTGATTTTATTGCTTTCTGTGGTGTTTTTCCACATTGGATTGGTTCGACTCATCGCTTCGTTCATTTCTGCTTTTTAAAACGAACATTTGGTTTTGAATAATGGATGGCATGGAACTTTCATTTGTCTGGTAACGACAGTGATGTGGAGAAATAAGGATTTCGGTCTGAATACATGGGAGAATTGTCGATAAGCCTAGTCGCGGGAGGTGAAAGTCAGGCAGCTGGAAATGATACCGCCGTAGCAGTTCGAGCCCGAGCAGGACAAGCAGGGAAAATTGGCGGATGAATTCCTGGCGTTCATTATGATCGGGAGGACATCAAAGAAAGACTTGCAATAACAAAACTGGTTAGGACTAAACTCCTATTCTTAATTCAATAATGTAAATATCGACTTGCATACTGCTCGATAATCAAGAAATATTTTAGTGAGGTGACGTGACATCGCAGGCTTGCGGGACATCTTTCGCACGGCGAATTAATCGCACAAGGCCGGCGCATGTCATCGGCTCGTATCTCTCCGCGCATAAAACGAAGCAATCTCGCTGTTCGGTATCGATGAAAACTTGTGTGGGCAAGAACACACCTTGCGACACAATCGTCTAGGAGTAGTCGATAATCTGACGTTCTGTTGCATTTTTTTTTTATTTTATTCCTACTGTCGTCATGTAGCGCCAGTAGAAAACAATAAAGCCTAGGTGTTGCTTCGTGGTGAAGGGTGGTGGCTTGGATCCTAGGGTCCTGAGTTTCAAGCCCTCGTTAGCCGCTGAATTAAAATACACCCAGGAGGATGACTCAGCCCGTCATCCTTCCGAGGTCGGCAAATGAGGCACCAGTGTACTGGTAAGGGGACACTGCACAGCGGCATAGCCGGTCCCAACCAATGATGCAACCAGCAGCCACAGGCTGCAACTCAATAGAGAGAGAGAGAGAGAGAGAGAGAGAGACGAGAGAGAGAGAGAGAAGAGTTAGGAGAGAAGAAAACAATGAGAAAAGAGAATATAAAAGAAAGCACAACACGTCAGTTTATCGGGCCTAGTCGGACGGACGACGGATTTATCGAGCCTAGTCAGACGGCGACGAATTTATCGGCCCCTAGTCAGACGGACGACCGGATTTATCGGACTCCATGTCGGACGGATCGCACGGATTTATCGGACTAGTCTAGTCCAGCGTTTCTCAACCGGGGTTCCCCAGAACCCTAAGGGTTCGGCAAGAGGTCGCTAGGGGTTCCGCGAGAAACAGTATATATAATAGGTAATGTATTTTTGAGTAGTTTTTTGTTTGATTTTATATTCGAATTTTACATAACAACGTACGGCATATTTTTGGAAACTTCCTTGGTTTTATACATAGAGGCTTCAACGCTCTTATATTATTACAATTATAACAACCATAGGGATGTATTTATGATGTCTAATATGGCGCCAGTTGGTGAAACCGCCTCACTGGTTAGTGGACGTCCTGTACTGCGGCGGATTCTTTGTAATCATTGAGTTGACTGACATCAAGTCGGGACGCAATGCACGGTGTCCATCAATTCTTCTCTGTGCTTCCTACGCGAAGTCTCTCTCTCTCTCAAAAGGTTAGTTTTTCTTCTGTTACCTTATTGCTTCAGCTTTATTGTTTAAGTTTTGTTGGATCAAGTTACATTGAGGGTGTGTTTTTTACCATTGTCAAAACAGACTCGGGGTTGGACAAACACTTTCAAAAATGACGTTTTCAAACCAAAACAAAAAAATAATATTTTTTGGTGAATAAAAACCCGGTGTAAGAGTCTCAACCACGCAGCAGTATGTTTTTTTTTTCATTGCCAATAAATTGACAAAAGAGGGTCATTTTTTTCTTAACACCTCAAGGTATCCCGAAAAAAATATATTATATTTACCACGGTGAACACATAAAAATATAAAAGAGACTAGATATAATAATGGTATATAATAACTTTTTTATGCAGAGGTTCCCATGAGACATGAAAACTATTGCAAGGGGTTCCCAGGGTAAAAGGGTTGAGAAACAGCTGTGGTCGACTCTAGAGATCTCGAGTCACATCCACTCTTGTGCGATTTCTTGCTATTGACGTCAAGCGGCTGCGATTCGCTGAAGTCAACTTTTTTAGGGGCGGGCATAGGCAAAGTTCGTTGGAAAAGGCAAACCAGAAAATGATCGAAATATTGCTCTAATTATCCATTTTTGATTAAAAGAAAAAACATGGGTGAATTTCTTCACTCGGAACGTCAGTTAATATATAAATAACCAGAAAGTTTGCGTGTCAGGACCTTAAATTAAAGAGAATTATAAAATTTAAGCTCCAGAATCGAAATTACAAAGGAGTTCCGACTCTAGAAAAGTGTGAAATTTGTCCAATTCGAACATATTTGAACTTTCGTGCATCTCTGGAGGTGGACATTGAATACGGCAGTTCAGTGATTGCCATAATTCCGTGCCAAGGAGCCATTTCTTATTCAACTCGTTTGTGGAGTACTTAAGCCAGCCGCTCTAACATTATTTCATTGGTCACTGAAACACTGCATATAGATCGACTTGAACAAAGTAGATGAGGTTACATTTTTAGCACAAAATTTTAAACCATTGTTAAAACAATTTTGACCAATTTTTTTTTTCGACGTAATTATTGTTCTGTCTGCGAGACTACAAAACATATTTGCCAAACCTCAAAATGTAAAAAAAATCGTATCTGATACACGAAGCATGTTAGTGAAGTCTGGCGAAAAAGCATGTTATCTTTGCTTGTAAAGGCCAATCCCGCACCACAAGGAACTTAGTCAACTCTGAAAGGGCCCCCAAAATCTGTGCCGATCCCTCTTGAAGAAGAGTCTATCTTGGTGGCAACTGGTTAAAACTGTCTTAGGAAAGTTTCTTCTTCCAATCTTTAAACAATGTGAAGGAATATCAATGGCTATAGATCACACCAAGGTGGATGCCTTACATTATGTTTATGGGAAAACTTGGCGTCCCCCATTTTCTCTTCCCTCTGTTCCATCTTTTCTCCCATCATTTGTAATTTTTCTTGGAGGAAGTGAACTTCCCGCTCATGCAAGGTGAAATGTTCGAGGGTCATTTTGAACACCCACATCTGCAACTGCTTTCTGATGGTATTGAGCTCTTTTCATCCAAATCTTGTGACCCTGACTGGTTTTCTGTCTCTTTTGCTGAACTGCAAATCTTCACAGAATTGTGGCTCCCCTCATTGTGGAAGGTGGATTAATGGCACGTGAATACACATGAAAAATGACAAACATGACTGTTGCTAATTATATTCCAGCTGGCTTGTCTTGACATTCGCAGTTGGTTGGAATCCGTACAATCAGTGACCCCCAGTGCGATATATTTTCCAATATCAATAATCAAAATTCATTCAGTTTGGCCGATAGGATGGTGCAAGAGCCATACTTAGTTTGAAGTCTAGGCTTGCTATCTGCGTTGATTCTCGCCTGACTATCAACTGGATCAGTGGCTTCGCTGGCAGTGTGTTTGCATCTCAAAGACGCTGTCCCTTGGATGGACATTATCTGGATGTCTGTCTGCAGCATCTAGTTAGTGGATGCTAATAATCCCACCAGTGTCTTTGGGAAGAGTAGTGAGCTATGCCTAAATCATGGCCAAATTCCACACAAAAATAAGCTCCAGTACTAATGGTAGGACTTGGGCTAGCTGCTTGGGGACAAAAACTTTTCCCCGACCGATCATATAGAAGATGGAATTATTTTGGGCCATTAAGTAGTGCAATCTCAGATCCATGTGTTTAGTTTGACCTGCTACTCTACTCAGGACATGGTTGCTCCTGTTCAAAATCAACAATAATCACAACAAAGCAGGAAAGTAGATGGCCCAGTCTCACCTCTCACTTGACATTCTTGTACGTTGGATCGTGTTTGTCATTTCAGCCCAGTTAAATTAATATCTGCAAACAAACATCCGAGATCCTCCTGCTTCACTGCGTTGGCATGTTTCCACTATGACTGGAAACAGCAATTTGCCAAGTTTATGTTTCCGTGATACCCTACCCTAAGGAGCTGGTGCCACCAAGGCAGTGCTCTGAAAAAGGACCCTTATGTTTGAGCTGCTTTCTCAGTTTGATTTGCTGACCCAACTTATAAATGGTGGGACTGAAGTGCTTTTCAAGCCAGAGTGTTTTTGAATCAAAAATGGCTGTCCTTAAAACTGATGACAAGAATTAAGGAAGGCGACCCATCTGCTTCATTAGCTGTAGATGTTTAAAGCATCTAACGCATCTTTCAGAAAGAAATAGGCGAGTTATTGTTCGGTACGCTAGCCAAATTCCTGCTCCTGCCAAGATTCCCATTGGAGGCATCAGCAAACTACTCAGTTAATACTTTGCCTGAATCTGCTTGCCAGACCACTGAACCTGCCTTCAGCAGAGCACCGACAGACATATAAAATAGCAATCTGTTGTGTCTCAGGTTGACTTGCATATCTAGAGGTTAAGGCATAACATCACCCTTGGCAGCTATTGTGTCTGTTGTTTGTCTGTCTAAGACCCAAATATAAATTTTCAATGAATGCTCACAGCCAGGAATTTGCTCAATGATAATCCACCATCCTTTTGCAGGACATTAAGTCAGCTGTTCCATCTCTAGGCATATGTATTGACATTGCAGCGGGGGGGGCGGGGGGATAATGAATGGCATTGTATTTATTTATTTTTTACCTATTCTCAGGCTCATGGAAGAGGCTGCAGATAACAAATTATGCCTATATAGTAGACAGAAATACATGAGACAACACCAGACATTGACTTTCACAAAAACACAACCGCTGAAGATTGGGGAAGTGACTGTCATTTCCCAGAACACATGTAGCACTTAAATTACATTTCAAAATATAAGTAAATGTGTTCTCATTTCTAAGAACAATTTTAAATCCTATTTAAATTTCAAATATAAAGGTAAATGATAGTACTTAAAATTGGCCAAGTTGGACGAGAGCGTATTATACTGAAAGAGCAAATGCATTGGATTGTTTACAAAACCAAAAGTTATGGCAAATTCAAAAATCACTGACAAAATACTGGAATGGATGATACATAATATAGTTTATTCAACTTTTTGAAAAATGACGTTGAGAACTTTTTTTCCTAAAAAACTACTGCATGAACAATTGTTTCCTTCTGTTTACCTCACTTTACTCGGCTAGCTATGACATGGTAAAACTTGATTGTAGAACCACAACAGCTGTAACATTTCTAGTATGGTGGACCCAATTCTACAGACAATCGCGCGAAAGAAAAGATGAGAAAGAAGAAAAAAAACAAAACTCCAAATTTCACGTTCAAAAACAAACATCATGAACGACAAAAGTTTTTTTTTTTGATGGGATGAAATTGATTACTGCATCCAAAGATGGCTTTTCCCATTAATCAGGAAATGCTTTGTACTATTTCCAAAGGGGATTTCCTCAAATTTTACAAATATGTGTGGCTTAGCTTGCTTTCACAGACTCTCATTGTCGAAAAAAAAAATGGAATAAAAAATATCATGCCATTTCCTAAAACAGAAGACGCATAAAAATATAGAATTTACTGCTTTATGTCATGCCAGCACCCAGATAATTGAGGTGCTGCAATTTCTCTCCAAAAATGTAAAGCAAAAAAAACAAGCAAAAAATTAATTGATCTGGCAAGGAAGTAAGGTAAGTGAAACAGAAAATTCTTATGAATGTGACGGGTGTGTGTGTGTGTGTGTATTATGTAGATATACTACGTATTTATGACAGTCAAAAAACCTTGCTCAAAGCATATGCTCTCGCTAACCGAAGTCACAGGCGTATCATTACTGTCATTTTATCCCATTAAAGAACACTCCTTATAATAAAATCTGCTTACCGACATCGAAAATGAACGTAATTCCTTCATTATACTGTTTGAGCCCAGAATAGAAAGACAAAGTATGGGACTTTTGGTCAAAAACACACAAGTTGATACCACAACATTATCCTGGTGGTGGTGTTTCAAGAGGCATACACAGTCGTTAAGGAGGCAAAACCTCTTCCGGCAAGTCCTGGCAACCAGTTACCACTGAGTTCTGTTCATCAGACATCATGAAAGTGCTAGAAAGTCCTTGGCTCATGACAGAGGCGTAAATGACATAAATAGCCTCTTCTGTTTGCACTCATAACGAGTAGCATATGGAGTAACAGTGGACCTGGAAGAAGACAGAATGAAAACAATCTGTGTCTGTAAAAAAGGAATAGTGATGTGCAGGGTGAGGCATTAGGTAGTAAAGTCTGGAATTTACATTTAGAGAGCAGAAGAAGACAAGACAACAGATACAGGGAGTGATTCCACATCAGGAGAAGAGCAAATGGATACAAGTGGGCAACCAGCCTGGATTTATGGAAGAGTGAAGACATTTATTCACATCCCCACAAGCATAAGTCATCATATATCTGTTTTTAGTTATATATTTGTTACAGCCTTTCTACCCTAAACGGTCCTCCAGGCTCCTTATCTAGAAAATATGCATGGTTTCATTCAGTAACCCCTTCCATGATTTAAAACTAATTAACTAAATCCAGGAACTGAATGCACACCACAACTCATTATATTCCTCACTACTACCCATCTATGAACGATCTTCAGAAGGCAATTTCTATTTCACTTCTTCCTTTCAGGGTTTCAAAGTAATAGTGCATCGCAGCCATCTCGTCTCATTCCAATTCTGTCCATATCTTTATTACCCCACCCAGGCAAAAAATAGAATTAGAATTTCCTGTTGTATGCCTGCAGACTGAATTATTTTCCTGTAGATAGGACGTTACCAACTATAGTATATAAGAGTACTACTCTCATACACTATAGTTACAATAACTGTAAATTTCTTGACCTGGGAAAATACACCAATTCCTAACCCAATCATTTTACTGATTAGTTTCAGTGATATTCCTCTGCTCCTCTTATCGTTTGTTCATTTCCTTGAAGTTATGTCCTATTGTCAGATCTATTTTGCTCTTTCCATGCAGCATTGCTCGTAAAAGAAAAACAAAGTGTGTGACAACTGCCTGCTAATCAGGATGGGGGGGGCCCCCCACAAAAAATGAAAAAATGGTTTAACAGTGCAGGACTGAGCAAGGGCAGTTTGTTGTAAGCTTGTAAAAATAAGAGCCCACCAACCTTGCCGTCGTGAGAGAGAGGGCAGAAGGACCAGTCCTAATGGAAAATCCACCTCCTGTGTTGAGATCCACAATGTGCAGAAAGCCGTATTTTTGACCGTCTCAAGAGGAGGCAAGGTGAAAAGCCAGGAACACAAGCCAGCATGGGTAGCCATGCTCCATGGTGCTCTGCATGAAAGGACTTGTAACACTTGATGAATTTGATGCCAGCCTCATAACTGTCTTCTGCCTGATTGGAGATACCGAGACTATGACTAGCCTTTGATACTAGTCCGTACATATTAACGCAATTTTGTTTATTTAGTGATGGAATTCCCATAATGCTGCATCTACAATAAGAGGAATGTGGTCAAAGGTATAAAGCGTGCATGGTCGCATCTGAGTCAATGAACAAAAGGTACCAGTTAGCATCTAGGCTCCCATAGGGGCAATGTTTCATCACTGTCTCTCTCGAGGTCCTTTTTGCATACTCTATCGGGTCAAAAGTTTTAGAACACCCCCATTTTTCAGGTTTTACTGAAATTAAGCTGTGTAATGTTCCCAATTACTCGGAAATTAAAGCATAGAACCAAATAAACAATGCAATAAAAAGAAATCATGGTAATAGTTTTCCGTTGAAACAAAATTAAATCTAAATTTTTGACTCATCAAAGGAGACCACCTTTTGCCAGAATAAACAGCCGAACATACTCGTGGCATTCTGTTCTACCAATGGAAATCAACATTGTTCGGAAAGTTCTTCCCCAAAACACTGTTCAGAAGTTCCCAACAATGTGTGTGCTCTTGTAGGTTGCTTTGCTTTCACCCCTTTGGTCCAGTTCATTCTCAAAACCAGCTCGATTGGGGTTTAAGTCTGGAGACTATGGCTGGTCTTCGATTGATTGAAACCTACCGTCTTATTCTATTCTTCTAAGGTAGTTCTGACATAAGCGCTGGAGTATATTTTTGGGTCGTTATCTTGCTGTAGGAATGAACCCCTGCCCCAAACTGGCATTAGACCAGCCAGGGTAGTGCGATGGTGCTGCCAAAATCTGTGGTAGCCCTTTTGGTTCACCTGCAGGAAACTCTGTGCAAGTCGCCGACTCTGAATCCAGCAAAAGAGCCCCAGATCATCACACTTCCTCCCTCCACGTTGACAGTTGGTGTCACACATTGAGGAACCATCCTATTCGCTGTCTACTGATAGCGTACAAAAAACCCTCGCGTGTATGAAACCGAAGATTGTTCAAATTTTGATTAAACAAAAAAGACCTCCCGTTTTCAGTGTCCACTGGCGGTGCTTCATGGCCCGCAAGCCTCTTTCTGATTTTGCCATCTGTAGCAATGCCTTCTTACTGTCACTCGCACTGTCAATCTGCAGCTTAAAGTTCCTTCACAGTTGAAACTGAGGACTTCCTACTTCGAACCAGTGTTAGCTGTGCTTGAAAGCTGCTGTCCTGTCAGCCGCCATCACGCCAAAGCTGTTGACTCTCAGAAATCTTTGTCTTCTGATTGTGTTGTGGCTTTGGGTCTGCCAGACCTCTTCCTGTCAGATTTCCTCCAGTTAATCCAAGTGCCTTTGATGTTGTAGGAAACTAGTTACTCACTGACACCTTGGCTTACCTTTGCAATTCTACAAAGAAAAGACCAACACTTTTAAGGGTGATAATGGTCTGTCTTTGTTCTTCCTTTTGTTAATTGTCTTTTTCTCACCATTAATGAATAGCAAAAAATTATACTACTTCCTTCAGTGCAATATTGTCAAATATGCTTTCAGAGGGCAGTAGCAAACACAGTCTGTTCCAAACACTGCTTTTATTACAGAGGGTTTGTAACTAATCAACAAAAGTTGGGACACTGTAGGAATAGTTTGCATCAACTTTCAAGGCTTAATTTACTTACCATTTTTCTGCGAGAAAACAGCTGCAGGTAGCAAACCCATTATTGTTCCTGAAAAGGCCTTTTGTAAACACCTGAATTTACATATTTTCAGTTTTTGGTCACCAAATTTTTTTTAACCTCTGGCCAGTTTACTGCTTAGCTTTGACTTACTGTCCCACAAAGATATATGACAAGTGGTTTAGGTTGTGTGACTCGATACACTTTCTCTGCCTATTGATGTAAATACTTGTTAGTGAACATGGTATTTTAGCAGACATCACACGTTAAGTGAAGGATTGAATATCTACAGCCAATTCAAGTGGTATTTTCATTAGAAGTGATCATAGACCCATTCTGAACATTGAGATCATTTTGTCTCAAATGTGTTCCAAGTGAAAAGAATAGACAAAAAATTACATTTCCTTCAATGTAATCTATGGAATCCACGTTCATTAACAACAAATGGATGAACTTGCAGCCTGCGTCAGAAGATCTCAAAACACAATGTTGTGTTGTGACAGAGTCATGGTTCAAGTTGGACCAACCTGAAAGCTCATATGCAGTGAGGATTTCAGCTTTCATGCGGGATGCAGAGAAACAACACTAAGAGGGATGGCATCACAAAACAGATACCCAGATAATATGTTGAAATCGAGCTTGGTACCGAAA
>CM068958.1:118015811-118044763 GCA_035128595.1 Eptatretus atami | reverse complement strand
TACCGAATTGCGAAGTGCAAGAAGCCGCACACTATTGCTGAGGACCTTATCAAGCCATGTACAGAGAAAACGGTGGAATTGATGATCGGACCAGAGGCGAAAAAGAAGATCCAGCAGGTTTCGCTCTCTAGTGGCACGATCCGACGACGGATTGACGACATGGCCGCTGATGTGTGCCGTCAAGTTTGCATCCGAGAATCAACAAGCACGCTCCAGGCTAGCCTTCAATTAGATGAGTCTACCGACACCGCCATGGAGAGCCAGTTGATCGCCTTCGCTCGCTACGAGAGAAAGGGAAAGATGAAGGAAGAGTTCTTGTTCTGCAATACCTACCAACCACAACGACAGCGGCAGATATCAAAGCTATTGTGGACTCTTTTTTGAAGGTAATGGACTCGGTTGGCAGAATTTCAAGCACATTTGGACTGATGGTGCCCCAGCGATGGTCGGCGTCAGAGGAGGTTCGTCACGCTTATGAAGAACGAATGGCCCCATGTGACGTCCTCCCACTGTTCGCTACACGATACGCTCTTGCGTCAAAGACTCTTCCGCCTCGTTTGCTGGAAGTCATGGACGCGCGGTCAAAGTGATCAACTTCATTCGTGCGAAGGCCAAAATCATCGGCTCTTCCAACTCCTGGCCAACTAAATGGGAGCGGAACATGTTGGACTCTGTTCCACACCAAAGTCCGTTGGCTACGAGGGGGAAATACCTCTCTCGCTGTATGAACTCGGGTTGAGGTGGAAATCTTCCTGCGAGACAACGAAAACAACCTCCATGTCCACTTCGACAATGAAGAGTTCGTCATGATGCTCGCCTACCTGGCCGATATATTCAGCCGACTCAACGAAATGAACCAGTCTTTGCAAGGCCATGATGTGACAGTCAGTGACGTTCAAGACAAGCTTGCCGGACTGTCTGCTAGAATGGAAGTCTGGCAGGCACGAATCAAGGCCGGGTCCACTGCCTCGTTTCCTTTCTTGGACGAGCACCTGCAGACGCAGGAATTGAGCTTCCCGTCGGCATCAAAGATTGCATCACTAGACATCTCGACAATCTCTCTGCTGAGTTCAAATCGTATTTCGACGATGCACCGTTGGATGTTCCGTGGCACAAAGACCCGTTTAACGCCAAATAGAACCTACTGAAGACGAAGCAGAGGAGCTGGCAGAGTTGAAGGTTTCAAAAGCAATGAAGCTGGTCTTCAGTAACAAAGAGACCACTCCACCTTCTGGTTGTCTGTTCAGGATGCGTATCCACTACTCAGCAAGAAGGCATCCGTAATGCTCATTCAATTCGCCACAACATATCTTTGCGAATCTGGATTTTCTGACCTTGCGACCATTAAAACGAAGTCCGAAAACCGTCTTGACGTTGGAACGATATTCGCCTTGCTTGGTCCAAGACGGAGCCGGACATAAGAGGCCTCGTCAGACAAGCCCAACAACAAGTGTCTCATTGATTGTATTGCTTAGAAAAATGTTTACTTTGATTATCTTTTAAGACTGAGTAAATAAATTCATAAACGAAATCTGCATCTTTATTGAAGGGCAGGGGACCACGAATGTTAAGCGACTCGGTAGGGGGGCCATGGGCCATCAAAGGTTGAGAAACGCTGTTCTCGATAATAGTCCATAGTATCTGAATCACTAATAACATTTGATCTCTCTTGATAAATGAGGGAGAGATACGATTTGAAATGGGACGATTTTCGCAACTTTGACAGCCTCATGACATTGACCTCGACCTTGGACGACCTTGAAAGTTATATCGTTGTGCATGTCTCATCGACCTCTATCCATTCCACTTATTGTTTATTGTCTCCACTACCGGCTACGTTGAATGTGCGACGGGACGTACGGACGGACAGACTTCGAGACTGGGGTTATTAGGTCAACTCTACTGAGATGATAGAGATGACCTAAAAAAACATAGGTTCTGTTCTGGTGTATGGCAGCTTGGCTGCAAGGTAGCTATCATTTATTGGAAGCGCAGCTGTGCCACTGATGCTGTGCCCCTCTGGTGTGGGATATCAGAGTGCTGTGCTGTGCTGTGCCACACTGGTGCTCATTTTGCTGACGTTGGAAAGATGACAGGCTGAGCGAAAAAAATAGCACTGCAACCACCGAATCTCCAAAATAGGAAAGGAAATCTATCTTTTTGCTATTTATGAGAAAAAAAATAGTTTATAAATAGCACTGACATACCAAAAATAGACTAAAAATAGCCAAAAAAAAAAAGAGGAAAAATATTTTTGCTTGCTGCAAATCGACTCGGGTAATACAACGGCATTGTGTTCTCGTGTTGGGATGCAACAAGTAGTAAACAAATCCAACCATGTGGTGATGCCATTCTGGACAATATTTTAACAGATATTCTCAAATGTCATTGTGAACCTCAAACCTAATCACCATGAGGTCAAGGTGGAATTCACAATGCAGTGGTCTGGAACCACTAAACTGCCTAATTTGGCACCCAAGCCTTGGGAATCCACCTCCTGTGTGGATCTCCGTCTCTATAAACTTCCTCAACTTCCTTAACCAACTTAACTCTCACACTCCACTAACAGCCCCCATTTGAATGTGATTTAAAAAAGAGAACAATTTGCCCAATGAAGGTCAGCAATCCATTAGTTTTCTTACTGGATAAAATGACGGAGTTGGACAAACGTGTTGACAAGTGAAACCACAAAGGGAAAATGTGGTCAATTTTATTAAATTCTCCCGCACTGCTCACCAAACTCTCTTCTTATGGTATCCAAGGCAATCTCCACTCATGACTCGCAAACTTCCTCTCCTGTCGTAGTCAACGCGTGGCTCTCAATGGCATTCTCTCATCTCCTCTTCCTGTCCAGGCTGGAGATCCTCAAGGCAGCGTTCTGGGCCCTGTGCTTTTCAAATCTTCATCAATCTCTCCGGCTCTCTGGAAAATCCTCTATCTTTTTACTGATGACTCCGTCCTCTGCCGTACCATCTGTCATCCCTCATATCGGCAAACAGCAGCCTCTTCATTCTCTGCAGATCTGGATAAAATCACAAGCTGATCCAACACGTGGAACATATCTTTCAATCCTGACAAATATCACACTCTCACTATGTCTCTCCAAAAAGTCCGGCTGGAACCCCCCCCCCCCCCCCCCCCCCTTTCTATTTTCTCAACAATCCTCTTGAAGTTCTGTCTCAAGCTTTTGGGTCACACTATCTGCATTGATCTTTCCTGGGAAAGCCACATTTCCCATCTGGACTCCAAAGCCAGTAACCGACTGGCCATCCTACGTCGTGCAAAGTCCTTCATTGACACACCTGAGATCTTAACCGCTTTCAAAGCTTTCATCTGCAGCCTGATAGAGTACTGTTCTCCTCTCTGGACTGGTGCTCCTGCTTCACACCGAGCTTGACTTCATGCTGTGGAAACCAAGGCTTTTAGGATCTTTGGTATCTCCCGTGATGAAGCCGAGTCTTTTTGTCTTTCACTCTCTCACCGCAGACAGATCAATGGTCTTTCTGTCTTCTATCATCTCCTCTCTGGCTTTGCATGCTCTCCTCTGTCTGTGATCTGTCCCCCTAATATTTCACTCATGGTCTGCCAGCAACACCCATCTGGAGAAACTGCCAAAATCAAGAATTACTGCTCACCTTCACTCTTTCATTCCTTCTTTTTTCCTGCCTCTGGAACAAACTCCCACACTCTCTTCAACCCACTCTTCCCTCCAGGTCTTCAAAACAGCTGTTCACCACCATCTCTTAATTCTTATCTTACCCCATCCAAAACCAAGATCCTTTTACCCCCGCTAACCCACCCCAAACCACCTCCTTCAAATTCCCTGTTTTCCTTACTGAAAGTCCCTGTAGTGTCCATCTTGTTTTTCCTGTGTACCCCACCCCATCCCTCGCTCTTCCATATATATCCTGATGTCCCTGTTCCCTACTGTTTTTGTGCTTCCCTCTCTCACCTCCTCTTGTCTCCTGTCTTTGTTGTCTGTTCTTTGTGTTATCTCTGAAACAAGCCTCGACTAAGTCTTGAGTTCAAGCACATGTCTGGCCATTTAATTAACACCAGGTAGGGTTGACTCAGCCTGTCATCCTTCCGAGGTCAGCAAAATGAGTACAGAGAATGAAAAAAAACTGGTAACAGGGGCATCAGCAGCACAGCCACATCCTGAGAAAATGATACAGCCAAGCAGCCACAAGCTGCATACAAACAAATAATAAATTAATAAGCATAAACGAACATTTTCCTCTGAAAACAGTCACAAAACATGCAAACAATAAACCATGGATTACTTCCGAACCCCAACACCATCTAAGATCCAAAATCATGATCTTTTCTACCCATACTAATGCCCTGCCCCAACCCCAAAGCCGACTCGGGTAATAATTTTCCTTCCAAATTCCCAGTTTTTCCTTCCTGAGAGTTTGGTTCTGTATCCATCTTGCCCATCACCCCATGCATCCTCCCCTACCCCTCATTCATCCCCATACCCATTATTTATCCATCTCCCCCTATTTTGTCCTTCAACCCTGCAGTTGGTGTTTCCTCCTCTCTCTCTCTCTGCTGTTGCTTTTGTTATGTTGCATGCTGAACAGTTAAATTTTCTAGCTCTTTCACAAGCCATGGTCAAGTACACGAAAAAAGTGTTGAAAGTTGAAACGCAAAAATCTCTCTATGTAACATAAAAACCTGAAATTACAATCACTATTCAGGGAATTCCAGGATCAGATAAAGCCAGGATTGTTGATGACGTTAACTTCCATTTTGTAGATGTCAATAATGATATCCCGAATCTTGACATTCAGCTTACCATCCCCTTCCCCACCAGAACTGTTTTGCCCTGGCAAGTTTACATGGAACTCGAGTGGATAAAGCCTGGTAAATCCAATGGACTTGATGGTATGCCAGTTAAGTTTATTTGTGAGTTTGCTCTTGAACTCTCAACTCCTTTATGTGACATAATCAATGAGTCACACCGAACTGGAATCACCCCATCTCAGTGTAAAAAGCCCATTATCTCCAGCCGTGTCATGGCAAATTTTGATGGCCGGAGCCCTGCAAAAATGTGTCGGCCGTGACATCATCGCCAGATATAATCTACCATCACATCAAGTTTTAAAATGACACAATTTGAGTGCCCAAAATGAGTGACAAATGAAATACGCACATTTGGCCAAGATAAACGAAGGCCAAGCATAAATAGCACTCACATGCACTTAATCTCACAATGAAGAATCCCCCTTTTAAGAAAAAGTCAGATCAATTTAGTCTCTAACCACTGACAAAACTATGCGCAGGGCATTCCAAAAAGACTTGGACAACTTTGGTTGTTAATCTATTTAGTACCACAAATGATACAACGATCCCCTTTGTTTTATATGATACAGAAACTCATAATGTTTTCCTTATTTTCAGGTGTGGTGGTTAAATTTAAAAGAAAATGGAGACTCCACAGGAGAAAGCTCAATGCGTCAAATGGTTCATCGAGACGAGATTCGACACGCAAGGTCAGCGTAATTTCCGTGCAAGGTATGGTATGGAAGGAATCCGCCATCGTGGACTAGTTTCAGAGAGACTGGAAGTTGTCAGAAACAGAAAAGTCCTGGCCAACCAAGCACGAGTGCGTGAATCATTTCAACAAAGTCCCAGAAAATCAATTTGATGTGCATCCAGAGACCTGGGACGAACAACCACCACTGCGCACAGGATTTTGTATAAAAGAATGAAGCTTTATGCCTATAAGGTGCAAATTCTGCAGGATCTCAAACCAAATGATGGACCCAAACACAAGGCATTTGGCTTGGAAATTGCTCAGTTCCCAATTTTTATTAAGTATTAATAAAAAAAGAAAAAAGGAATGTTTTTTGTGGTTTTTATTTATTTATTTTCAGGGGATGTGGGGGTTGGGCAAAGGCGGTTCTTGGGTGAGAAACACACAACAACCACACACCCTTAACGAGACCCCTACAGACACGATACGCTGCACAGATGCACACAATCACGCATCCATATTCGAGCTACCTAAAAGTCAACCCTCCTATGTACTGATCCAATTCCAATTCAAACTCATCTACTGTTTCTGCTGCTACTACCTTTCCAGAGAGATCATTCCATTTATTGGAATGGTCTCCCTGAAAAGGGAGTAGTATGGAATAAGTTGTGACTGTGATACTGTAAAATATGTGATCCAGTCAAGGACCAGTAATGTTTACCAGGGAATTGCGAAAAGGGGAGTTTTAAAGCACTACATGAACAAAAGTTTCTCCCCTACAGGTTTTTGCAGGGTGCATGCAGTCCACCATCAACCCCCTTCTGGTGAAACATCCAAAATCTAAAATCACTGCTCATCCTCATTTGTTCTGTTGCATCCTGATCTGTTCAGTGTTCTCGCTCTTCCACAAGCCTTGACTATATACAGTGGGGAGAACAAGTATTTGATACACTGCCGATTTTGCAGGTTTTCCCACTTACAAAGGCACGTAGGGTCTGTAATTTTTATCATAGGTACACTTCAACTGTGAAAGACGGAATCTAAAACAAAATCCTGAAAATCACATTGTATGATTTTAAAATAATTAATTTGCATTTTATTGCATGAAATAAGTATTTGATCACCTACCAACCAGTAAGAATTCCGGCTCTCACAGACCTGTTAGTTTTGTCTTTAAGAAGCCCTCCCATTCTCCACTCATTACCTGTATTAACTGCACCTGTTTGAACTCGTTATCTGCATAAAAGACAGCTGTCCACACTCAATCAGACTCCAACCTTCCACAATGGGCAAGACCAGAGAGCTGTCTAAGGACATCAGGGACAAAATTGTAGACTTGCACAAGGCTGGGATGGGCTACAGGACAATAGGCAAGCAGCTTGGTGAGAAGGCAACAACTGTTGGCGCAATTATTAGAAAATGGAAGAAGTTCAAGATAAGTCAATCTCCCTCGGTCTGGGGCTCCATGCAAGATCTCACCTCGTGGAGCCTCAATGATCATGAGAAGGTGAGGGATCAACCCAGAACTACACGGCAGGACCTGGTCAATGACCTGAAGAGAGCTGGGACCACAGTATCAAAGAAAACCATAAGTAACACACTACGCCGTCATGGATTAAAATCCTGCAGCGCACGCAAGTCCCTCTGCTCAAGCCAGCGCATGTCCAGGCCCGTCTGAAGTTTGCCAATGACAATCTGGATGATCCAGAGGAGGAATGGGAGAAGGTCATGTGGTCTGATGAGACCAAAATAGAGCTTTTTGGTTTAAACTCCACTCGCCGTGTTTGGAGGAAGAAGAAGGATGAGTACAACCCCAAGAACACCATCCCAACCGTGAAGCATGGAGGTGGAAACATCATTCTTTGGGGATGCTTTTCTGCAAAGGGGACAGGACGACTGCACCGTATTGAGGGGAGGGTGGATGGGGCCATGTATCGCGAGATCTTGGCCAACAACCTCCTTCCCTCAACAAGAGCATTGAAGATGGGGCGTGGCTGGGTCTTCCAGCATGACAACGACCCGAAACACACAGCCAGGGCAACTAAGGAGTGACTCCGTAAGAAGCATCTCAAGGTCCTGGAGTGGCCTCGCCAGTCTCCAGACCTGAACCCAATTAGAAAATCTTTGGAGGGAGCTGAAAGTCTGGTTGCCCAGCGACAGCCCCGAAACCTGAAGGATCTGGAGAAGATCTGTATGGAGGAGTGGGCCAAAATCCCTGCTGCAGTCTGTGCAACCTGGTTAAGAACTATAGGAAACGTCTGATCTCTGTAATTGCAAAGGTTTCTGTACCAAATATTAAGTTCTGTTTTTCTGATGTATCAAATACTTATGAATCACAATTAACTATATTCCTGCTTGGGACATTGTGTGTAAGATAAGTGAGGTTAACCTTGGGTGATTCAAGAGAGCATTGTGTTGCAGAATCTGGGAGGAAAACCTCTGATCTTGCTTATCGGTTTGATATATTATCGCCAGGACATAAGCCAACTGGTAATCCAGCTGATCCTGGGATGAAAGAAGGAAATTTGCATTGGAATTTGTTGGAGATAAAATCGCGTATATATGAGGGAGTGATTCAACCATTCGGGTAGAGCACTCTCCGGGTTCCTCAAACGCAAGAATTGTGGTGCCTGGGGTGTGTTTTCCGTGCACACGTATTGATATATAATAAACAATTTTCTCTCAAGTATATCGACGTCTTCATGCCTTCGTAAAGGGTGATCGACGCCCCGACATATATATATATATATATAAAGATATACTTTGCTTGGTTCCAGGGCCACAAGATAAATTATTGTAGATTTTTGCATATATTGGTATAAGGAGAAGCATCCTCACGTGTAGTGTGTGTGTGTGTGTGTGTGTGTGTGTGTCGTTGATTGTTATCTCCATAATTAAGATTTCAGAAGGTGGAATGGAGCCCTCCCAGGACTCGAAGTATGCATCATCGTTTCGATGAAAGGCCATGAATCACGGTCTAAGTTGTGAAGTTGTCTTGTTCCGAGGGCTCTTTTCAGGATCTCACTGAGTCAGGGACATCCTCCAACTGTAGTTTGTTTGTGGTTCCCAGTGATTGTTTTTAGGATGTTTGTGATGTACTTCTTTATCATTCCCGTTGCTCCAATTTTCACTGGTACACTTTTGGTGCTCTTTAGCTTCCAGGATCTTCCAGTGTGTGTGTGTGCGTGTGTGTGTGTGCGTGTGTGTGTGTGTTATACCCACTGCCACCGCTTGTTAGTTGCATTAACAGGAAATTATATGAACTCGACACCTCTCATCCACGGAGACTTCTCGTATTTCCTACGCAATTCCGTGAGTCCGATTTGTATTCAGGAACAGAACAATTATGGTTAACCATCCTGAAATTGCCATTTTTTTCGTCTAAATGCTGAAATTTAAATTAAAAAGACTATATAAATTACAGATTTCATGGTAACAATGACAGGTTAAAAGTGCCCGGCAAGGAGAACTGAGTCACTGAAAATGCATGCACTGTGCATGTGCTTAAAGGCCTTGTTAGCATTCATATATCATTTCGAAACTCGTCTATTGCTTCAGAAATTTGACGTAGAAAGTGAAAACAACCAATGGGTCAGACATCCATTCAAATGAAAAACACATTGTAGGGAATTTCTGTTTTTGAATTGCAAGGCATGCTCCTACACTCACAATCTATCTGATGCAAAGAGAACTAGAAGGGCACTTGATAGAGTGCATACCTCCGCCCTGTAATGCCTGATCCACGAGAACATATCTGACCCAATACATTTTTAAGATATCATGCTATATATCGATTTTGTCCCCTATCTCTCAATGGTGAAGAATCACTTTCAAAATTTAATAATTCTCATATCCAGATCCAGATTCGGACCTTCACCAAAATCGAATCAATTTGTCCTAGCGACACACCCAACATGTCCACAAAGTTTTGTCCGAATACGTGCACAACTTTTTGAGATATCATGCTATATATCGGTTTAGCCCTGTCTCTCAATGGTGAAGAATCACTTAAAAATTATCAGATCCGGATCTTCACCAAAATTGAATCAATTCTTCCTTGTCATACACCCAACGTGTCCACCAACTTTCATCCGAATCCATCCACAACTTTGAGACATCGTGCTATATATGGTTTTTGGCCCTATCTCTCAATGGTGAAAAATCACTTCAAAAATTCTAGTAATTGGATCCGGATCCAGATCTTCACCAAAATCTAATCAGTTCGTCCTCGTCACACACCAAACCTGTCCACAAAATTTCATCCAGATCCGTCCACTACTTTTTGAGATATCCTGTACACAAACAGACAGAAAGGGGTGAAAACATAACCTCCTTCACCTTCGGCGGCGGAGGTAATAATGCACTTTTACTGATGTAAAAACCATCACGATGAGACTGTATCCCAACTGTGTATTTGTTCACCAGTCAAAAAATTCACAATCCACACTTTCATTCAAGCACAACGACAAGTGTTTGGTGACAACCCGATTAGATTATTGATTCCTTTATTATTTAACTGCACAAACACACATCTATAGGTAAAGTATAATTGTTTGGGGACATTGTATAGCCCAGACTTAGTCCCCTGGAATTTATGGATGACCATATTACATCCTATGAAAATCTTAGCATCCTTGGAGATAATGCGAATTCCATTTTTGCTCAGCTGCTTCCCCGATGGCAATGGAATCTTTCAAAGAAGCAACATCACCATCCATCATGTCTGTGGGGGTGTCAAACTCATTTGCAAAGTATTATAATGAACCTCCAAAATTGTCCTTGGCTACCACAATGTATAAACCTGCATCTCGTTGATGAATCCGTGGATTGGGTCTGAACATGTTCGTCGTTAGAATATACATGAAGTTTTCAGGTCCAATTTGAATAAGCTGAAGCTATAAATATCGATTTACTTACACAATCTCAACTCTCCATCTTTCAGTCTCTCTGTGTCTCTGTCACTAGATTTCAATTCCAACAGCCCAAGCACTCAGAGCAAAACTATTATATATTTCATGGTCAGCCAAAATAATTTGGATATTACAAGGGTATTGAGCACAAGACAAAGGGAAACTTTGAAAACACATCGAGTCAAAATACAATAGAGCAATGGATTGGGTTATTGTACCCTCCACTGCATGCCTCAGTCTGGGTTCAGCAAGTGCCTGATGGAGAGAACGGCTGAAGACACTTTTCTCCAGAGAGGCTAGCACAGATGAATACTCCCCAAACTCATTCTAAATCGTGGCAGGTTCACAAACCATGAAGCATTTCCCTTTTTTTAAACCAAATGACCAAGCAAGCATCAATTAAGTTTTCTGCAACACATTCGTTTCACCATCTATGTCTTCCAAGGCTGAGATTTGAGGTATTTCTCCCATTCACTTACGAATGCTCTCTACAAAATACTTTCAAAGATAGAATTATTTAGAAGTTCAATGTGTTTGTAACAAGCTCCATTTCATTGATGACAAGTACCAATCCTCTCCAGTAGAGTAACGTCCAAACAATGCATAGATACAAGATATGATGAGCAGAATCGAACGGGCCCTTTGCTTACCTTGTGTAGCTTTTTTAGGTGCTTCATGGAACCTTCTTTGACAAGACAGGCCGAGTGTTTATTATTATATAGTAATACTCAGAGTCAGGGGATGATTGATTAGGTCAGAGCAGATTGGTCACTCCTCAAACAACAATGCGTGTCATTTATACATACTGTGCGTCTTTCTAACCACTCACTCACTCAGGGACTGACTCACTGAATATAAATGTTTAGTGTTTTTTGAGATGGGCTAGAAATTTGGCATTATGATGAAACTCAAAGCCACAATTCCACCAAAAAAAAAAAGGATTTAAGTCCTGACCGAGGTAACAGCCCGTAATCACACTTTTAAAATGGGACCTTGTTTTATATTTAAACTAGCAAATGCAATCCGTCGCTTCGCTGATGGTAGTATTAGGGGGGGAGGAGGAGGGATGGGAGGAGAGAGAGGGAGGGGAGAGAGAGGGGGAGGGAGAGAGAGAAGGAGGAGAGAGAGAAGGAGGGGAGAGAGCAGGAGGGAGAGGGGAAGAGGGGGAGGACCTCCACCAAACATTGCTATACACTGCGGGAGGGGGCTGTGAAGAGGGGGTGAGAGAGAGAGGGAGAGAGAGATTGAGAGAAGAGAGAGAGAGAAGAAGAGAGAGAGGAGAGAGAGAGAGAGAGAGAGAGAGAGAGAGAGAGAGAGAGAGAGAGAGGAGAAAAAAAAAAAAAAAAAGGAAAGGTGAGGGGTGGAGTTGGGGTTAGGAAGGAGAAATGATACGTTATGTTTAATGACCGAACACACACACAAATAAAAACTCATTTCAGAACAGCTGTACACACAACACAACAGAGTTTGCAAAGTAATCCGCTGGTATCACACACAGTTCCAGCTTTGATGTCCCATTTTCAGAAAATTTGTGGGAACATGAATCAAAAGTAATCACTGAAAACATGGAAGTACCAACTGCTCACATAAAGCCTCATGATCCCATAGAGCATGACAATCGAAAACAAAGCATTGCGACCAGATATCATATTTATGTACAAAAAAGAGAAGGTATTGCTGATTGAGGTGTTAATAGCAGTGATTTTGGACTAAACGATGCAGAAATAAAGAAAATGACCAAACACCAAGACCTGAAGAATGAAGTGAAAAGATCCTGCAAGCTAAAGAATGCCAAAGTTGTACCAGTGATAGCTGGAGCTACAGGAATGATGACAATACCTCACAGAGATATCAAACATAGGGGCAATACCGCTGGGTGCTCACCTGGTAGTGGCTGGATAAGATAATAATCAGGCAACCACTGGTAGGCATGGATGACGGCACAATGAGGGGGGAGAGTGGGAGGGGTGGGGGTAGAGTGGGAGGAGGTGGGGGTAGAGTGGGAGGGGGAGAGTGGGAGGGGGGAGAGTGGAGAGTGGGAAGCGGGGAGAGGAGGGGTTAGGAGGAGAGTGGGAGGGGGAGAAGTGGGAGGGGGAACAGTGGGAGGGGGGAACAGTGGGAGGGGAACAGTGGGAGGGGGGAGAAGGGAGAGAGAGAGGGGTCAGAAAGAGGGATAGGGGAGGGAGAGGAGGTCGGGTTGGAGGGAGAGGAGTGAGGGATTCCGGCAGATGTGACGCCAGTTTATCGTCCATCCGAGAGATGGCACACCCATTGATGTAGCACCCTGCCTGTGAAACACCAGTTGGACAGTTTAGAGCTGGTTTGGCATTCAAATTCAGGCTTCACACAGTGAACAGGCGTACATCTCGGCTTTCCTGCCGTGATGTGGCGATTCTTTACTTCAGAACTAAAAAAATGTTTTTTTCTCATTGTGATCGTATAATTTATATAATTTATTTTGCCTTCTTACCTCCAGTGTAGAACTACGGTATCGCATTTGAATGTTGAAGAAGGCGCCAAGTGGCTTCACCCCACAACGCACGAAACGTTTAAAGAAACTTTTAAAAGCGAAACGTTTAATTTTTATTTGTATTTACCTATGCCGAAATGAAGGGTCGTATAATGGAAGAACAAAAACGGGAAACGTCGTGGAAAATATAATTTCACATTTGCAGCGAGCCGGCCACCGTCTGTTGCACCGCAGAACACCACATGGCCAATGCAGACGAGCAGCCCTGAACTTTGTTCAAATCGATCTATATGCAGTATTCGGTGACGGTGAGAATATTGTGGAGCGCCGGCTTGAACACTCCAACGAAACGGTTGATAAGAAACGGCTCCATTGGCACCCAATCAGCAATCACTGAACCGTCATATCCAACATACACCTCCCGGAATATATTCAACAATCACCTCCCGAATTGGACAAGTGAGGAAAGTGAAAAAAAAAACTTTACCGTGAAGAAATCGTTGCGGCCTGTTCCAAGTCAAGGCCTGGTTAAGCAGGCCAAAAAAAACATGGCGGCTTCAGATCCCAGCGAGGTTACCAAGGAAACGCCTTAAGACCCCCGTAGACGAGACAAGAGAGTGGTGACCGAGGATGTGCCTGATAAAAGATATAATTAAATAAGACCGTTAATTATCTTCAAAAAGAAGTGTTTTAATTCACCCAAACACCCAATTTTCAGTCTTGCACTTCCTTGGAGTTTTCTTAGTATGCCTGCAAAGTTTCAGGCTGCTAGGTTTTATAGAGTCTTTGCATGAGGTACATGAATGGAGGATGCACACATGCACGCACACACACACCACATTAGTTTCGATAACTAAACAACAAAACAAGCAGTCATAGACTGTACTTACGAAATCGTCAACTTGACCTCTGACCTTGTCTAATAAAAGCTGTCTCGAGAGAAGGTAGCGACGCAAACCAGAGTTTCTACGATGATTCTGTACCAAACCATCAAAAATCGAATGTTTGACCTCACGTGACCTTGACCTTTGACCGATTTTGACCAAAATCAATCAGCGCAGCCATCACCCTCCTGAAACCTGGTGTAATTTGACATTGGTAGCTTCTTCCGTTCTCGAGTAATCGTCCTAAAACAAACAAACAAAACACACAAAACAAACCACAAACAAAACAAACATACAAAACTAAAAAAAACAAACAAACACACACAAACAAACACACAAACAGATGACAGAAGTCATCAATATACTTACGAAATTTTTAGATTTCGTAAGTAATAAACAAAGTTTGTGGAAAGATAAAAGGTATAAAAATACAAAAGTAATTCACGGTGGTATGTTGGTCACAGTAATGGTAAGTGTGTTAAATAAATACTTCAATGTGGTACGTAGGTTGCGGTTGTGGAGAAGTGTATCTAAATATATTTCAAGGTGGAATCAGGAGTGGTGATGGTAATGTGTATCTTCTTCTTCTTTACCTTCTCTTGTTTTTATAAAGGGTGAGGTCCAATGGTACCAAGCTTCTGCCTGCCTTGACCATGGTACTACTCTACTTCCCTCTGTCCTCAGCCACCTCTCTCCACTCTCCAACCACCCCCCCCCCCCCCCTTACTGATATCCCTCCTCACACAATCCTCCCATCTCAACCGTGGTCTACCTCATTTCCTCCTACCTTGCTCGCTCAACCTATCCGCTCTCTTTGCCATTCTCTCTTCCCCCATCCACACCAAGTGCCCAGCCCATCAACCAGCATTTCACCAATCTCCTCGCCAAGCTCATCTGCACACCAATCTTCTCACTCAGTTCATCCATCCTCCTTCTATCTACCCTCTTCACCCCTGCAATCCTCCTGACCCAGTTGTTCTCACAGACCTGCAGGTTGCAGTCTATGTTGTTGTCTGTCTATCAGTACCACCGTTTTGAGACTGTAAAGGTAGGTCGGCACGACACAAGACTCCAGAACATTCCCTTTAAAGTCCCTTGATTTTTGTCTTCCATCAATCCCTCCAACCTCGTCCATGTATTTGCACCCACTCGAATCCTCCTCAACAACCCTGCCTCTGTCCTTCCATCCTCGGTCACTGATCCTCCCAGATACTCAAATCCTATTTCTCTGTCTGATCTCCTTCCCCATTAATTTTCTCTGCTACCAACCCACATCACCTCAGTGTTCTCCATACTTGGTATCAGCCCATGCTTCCCAATTGCTTCTTTCCACTCCCCCATCTCCCACTTACTCTCCGCCACAACAGCCAGATCGTCGACATACAACATTCCCCCCAGAATACATTTAATTTTTGCCCTCCAGCTCCATCACCATAATAATGAGTGGGCAAGAGAGCTTCCCTGCCTCAAACCAATATTCAGACTGAACTCTTCTGACAGAGGACCAACCAAAACTCTTCCTTTTGTTCCCTTGTACATCCCTTCCACCAATCTAACTTCTGCTTACAGCATTCCAATTCTTCTCAGTGTCACCATCACCATCTCTCTCGGGACAGTATCATATGCCTTCTCCAGGTCCACAAATCCCAATGCCATCTCAACCTGCACCTCCAACCTTTTCTCCAACAGCTGTCTCAGTGTGAACATACCATCCATCATCTCCAACATTTTTTAAACCTCTGTTGCTCTTTGCCTATCTCCATCTCCATACTCTTCCTTATCCTACCATCCAGAATCCTCTCAAGTACCTTCATGCATGACTTAGGAGGGTAATGCCTCTGTATTTCTATGGATCTTGAACATCACCTTTCCTCATCCATGTCAGCAAAATTAGCCCTGTCCTCCAACAATGCGGAATTGAACCCTCTCTCATACATACATTCAACACCCTCTTCATCCAACTGACTACGACTTCTCCCACTGTAATTAGAATCTCTGTACGGACCTCATCAATAACTGGTGCTCTTCCCTTCTTCATCTTCGTCAATGCTGTCTGTACCTCCTCCTCCATGATCTTCATGAGCTCCACTTTCCCCACTACAAAACACGGAAGCTCTAGCTCACCTTTGCTTCCTCCCAGGTTCAACAGCTCTTTTAAATATCCTTCCCACACCTTTAATACTGCCTCCAATTCTATCACTAGCCTCCCACCACCATTGTTAATCACCATACCCCCATTCATGTGCTTACTATCCTCATCCCTGTTACGAGCCAATTTATGGATAATCTTCTTCCCAGCATTCTCTTTCACAGTTTTGTGCACCTTTTCCTCCATACCATTCCTTTGTTGACCTCAGTTGACTGGTCACTGAGAAAGTCAACAAGAAAGAGAGCCAGTGAACAAGGCATACTACAGACCACTATGCAAACTCACATGAAAAAGATATTCAGTTGAAACCCTGGTGTCCAACATTTGTGAATTAACCAAGTGATGATGACATGGATCAGTGCTGCGCATCATGCGATGGCTTTCTTGACACCTTCCCGACTGCCCTGTCTCGAAGAAAAGTGTTGTTTTTGGGTGAATGTGCCATCTATCGAAGATCATGGGCACAAAATGTGGTGTTCTGATCAACGGAAAATCCACATTTCACATTGGAATTGGAGCATCATCCTCCATTGGTGATGATATGGGCAGAAATGATGTCAAGATGTTTATTTGGTCCCTTTTCTTGATGTACCAGTAAACAGCATAGCTTATGAACATATCTTAAGGAACTCGCTTTTACCATGACTTGCAACTATGGGAAGTGCTGTAAATGTCTACTTTCAACAAGACAGCGCACCCACACATTCTGCATTGCAAGTTCGGCACTATCTCAATGAAACGTTACCTCATCGATGGATTGGACGTGGATCGCCAACATCACCAGCTCATCTACCATGGCCACCACATAGTCCAGATCTGAAGACTCCAGCCAACTGTGTTGGGCTTCATCAAGGATAAAGTGTCGCCAAACCGGTGGAGGATGATTGAAGAGTTGTGCGTTGCACTTGTGGCCTCTTTCTGACAGGTGACCACAAATGCTACATAAGATGTCTAAGAGGACTTGGCAATGAATCCAGTGGTTCAAGGAGAATTATGGATCATGTATAGATACAATGACTGATTATTTATTGTAAATGCTGCACAATAAAATAGTTTATGAACAAATGCTTTACTCGAGAGGGGTAAATTGCCATTCAGGCTCTGATAGAAGCAGAACTGCAATCAAGAGATGCGTTAGCTACTCCACTGCTAGCCACAGTGTCAGTCAGCCAACCTTTTTTCCCAGCAATGCCAGCTCACGTTTTGAGGAGTAAATTGATTCATGGATGCTTTTCTGGCTCACTGACCTGCATCAGCATGGAGTGAATTCCCCCCCAAATAGTATCTTTTCACTGAAAGAGCAACGATTAACCTTTGTGCCACACAAGCATTTGCTGCAAGGTTTCTGACCAATAGGGTGTGCATGCCACACATCCACCCTATTTTTAACCATCCATTACACAGTTTGCAGGATTTTTTTACAGCTGGAAAAATAAGATGCTGCAGTTAAAATAGCCGCTTCCAGTTATTAGTTGCTGTCCATCAAAGACATAGAAGCACCGATTGCAAATAAGCAGTTACACTGCTGTCCACAATATTAGTCAGCAAACCTTTTTTTCAGCAATGTCAGCTCACCCCTTGGGTGGGAAATCGATCTGTGCATGCATTTATGGCTCACTGGTGTCCAGCAGCATGGAGTAGACGAGCAGATGGCTGGAAGAGCTTGACGACAGAGTAAGAGTCCACGAAGCACTCAAATAGAAGAAAGAAGCTTACAAAATGTGGTAAAAAGAGTAAAGAAACTCAAGATAAAGAAGCTTATAAAAGTATGTCGAAGGAAACGAAGAAAGAAATAGCAATAGCAATGAACAAAGTGTATGAAGAATGAGGAAAAAGCTTAATCATATCAGAAGTCAAGAACAAAATTTTCAAATTGCTGGGCAAATGGTAAAGGATGATGTAGAAGTTAATTGTTTGAAAAACAAAAACTAACAACTCCATGTGAAAAAGCTTAAATTTGTAAGGAACTGAAAGGTCATTTGAAAACCTCTTGAATGAAGAAAACAAATGAGAGTTGTAATAAAGTTGAATGTCCAAAGGAAGTGATGTGAAGAAAAAGTCAAATCAGCTTTTAGAAATTGGAAAGAAAGGAAAGGTAGCCCACTGCATCTCTGCCAACACCCGTTTGATAAGGCACGAGAACAGGGTTGGTGCATTGTTGAGGCCAAGCAGCGACGTTAAATTTGAAAGTCTGTCGTGCGTCTTGCATACCATTTTTGCTTGCTCTTCTACTTCTAGTGGCACTTGTACCTGGCAGTTTGCACTGGCCAGGTTAAGGGCCAAGTGAAGGTTCATCCACACCAGGTCTTCCTGATGAGTGGTGGGAGGTGCACTCCTCCACCCTGACACGTTTCAGCATGTAGTAATCGACACAGAAATGGGTTTTCCTACCCTATATCATGAGCAGCATCACTGGGGAGGCTCAGTAGCTCAGGAGCAATTTTAAGGGGTGATGTCCCCCAAATTTGTCATGCAATTGATGTACTCTGACATTGCTCTCTTGTTCTATGCCTCCTTGAGGTACAAGGCTTATTTGAAGGGTGCTGCATTTTACACTTTGACGTTGTAGTACGTCTGTCGTGTATGCCCAAGGTCCACGGATAATAAACATATTGTGGAATGAGTCAAGGAGCCTGTGCCATTGGCAGGACACCTTGGTGCTCGATTTCTCACCAGTACACCTGCAGCTTTCACCATCTGGGGCTTTCTGCTCCCTGCAACATACTGATTTCACAGTGCAGGGCATATCTCATATTGCTCAGGGTTCCTTCTCTTATTTGGTGACTGTTCATCATCACTATGTTTGTCCGGAGCACTCAGGTTCAACTGACAAGATAATGACATGCATCGCAAGGTCATTTTGAAACCAACAACCCCTACATTCTCAGCAGTCATTGTGAAAGACCACCACAATAGTCTATGAATGTCCTCAGGGCCTACACTATTGCAGGGACACGAGGGTCTTGTGTAACATCAGAACTTCCTGTTCATAAGCCTCACAGGCTGGCAATGACTGCAGTAATCTATCCCAACCTTTCCTTCCAGTGGGACAAGCATTGTCTTCTCTGATTTGCTGCCGCTTGATGTCTACTGTGACTTGTGAGGCCTATGCGTCAA
This sequence comes from Eptatretus atami, assembly GCA_035128595.1. NCBI lineage: Eukaryota > Metazoa > Chordata > Myxini > Myxiniformes > Myxinidae > Eptatretus > Eptatretus atami. The sequence goes on along the minus strand of CM068958.1, from coordinate 118,025,751 downwards.
TCAGTCTGTCCTAAGTAGACACGGCATGGCCACTCCTAGCCAATTGTTTTCTCCTAGACTGGCATTTTCTCCTGGAATCAGCACCTTGGTACTGCCCAGCAAATGTAGTGCTATGCAATTTGCTGCTCAAACCAGGATGTGCTGTCATGGCCAGCTTTTGTCCTCGTCACCAGCCATCTTGTTGCAGTACAAGTCCTCATATGATTTCTGTCCCCGTGCCACGAGCAGTTTGTTGGGTGTTCTTTTTAACGCAGCATTGCACTGTAGTTTCCATCCCAGTCATATCTACTAGATGTTCCTCCTCCTCCTTCGTGTGCAGCACGAGGCTGCAAGTCGAATCATTGGCTGAGGGCGCGGCTGTGCCGCTGATGCAATTTGTCATGCTGTTTAGTTACTCATTATAAAAATAATAAACACAGTTCCCCTGTTACAAGTACACTGGCACTCATTTTGCTGACATTGAAAGAATGACAGGCTGAGACAACCCTACCAGGTGTTAATCCAACATCAAACAGCCTAACAGGGGCTTGAACTCAAAACCTGAGGATCTTCAGCCAGTCACCTAACCATTAAGCCAGCACCAGGCTTCTAGATGACCCTGAAAGCATGACATCCAACTGTTAGGGTTAGTGCATTGGTCCATTGGTCATAACCATTGGGTGGTCTGCCCCCTAGCTACCTGTCCCATTTCCCCGGCCTTCACTATATCGCTCACGTTCAACTCTTGGATCGGTCCTGTTATGTGGACACTTGGTTTATTCAGCCTCCTCCAGGCCACAGGTCGAGCAGCATAAATGATCTCTCCAATCCATCACATTGATGTGGCATATCAGCTGCAACATTTCATTTATTAGTAACCTGTGAATCCCTTTTTTGGTGCAGCTCTGCCTGCCACACTGCTGTTTCTCTCCAGAGAGTCACAGAGCATGCTGTCATGAAAATTAGTTCGACATCGTTGCTTCACACAACAGCTATAGTGCTTGGTTAAGTGACATAGAGCTTTCTCTCTGCCATTATTCACTCAATCTTGACCACCAGGTTTATTACTCTTTCTCAGCCATCTGCTTATCTATGAAAATGCTTATCTAATACAATACCTGTCCAGTTCTTGCTGAGACAGATAACGTACCAGACGCTTTCCTGCCTTTGCTTTGGCCTGTGATGCATCCTTACACTAGCTGTTGGAACTTCTGGGCAGAGTTGATCATGGTCTTCCCCTGCATCTTTGCCCTCATCTGAAACTAAACCTTTGCTGTTTCTTCATCAGCCAGGTAGAAATGGATGCTATGTTCGACCTTGGCAGACTCATAGGAGGCATTTGTCTTTTTGAGTAGCACTAGCACCTGATATACAACTTCCACTAACACTTGCAGCACTGTGGGTAAAATGTTTGCTTTATATGCATAATTTGCAGTCGTTTACCTGAGTAAGGTCATCAAAATAGTTGGCCCACTCGGATCACTCATGCCGACATCCCTGCATTGCTCAGAGTGGAAGACCATCACCAATGCAGAGTAGGATTTTTGTTGCACATTCTACCACTACCACCAATGTCATGTGCACAGGAGCAAGGCTGAGCAAACTGTTTATTGGCACCTCAGTAAGGAGCCAGAAGAGTACAAAAACAGATGATGGCACAAATGTGAGAGAGCCGAAATGTTAATGTATGACGAGGGGAACAGAATATTTTCTGATCACCGAGTCCTCTCTGTGAACTGTCTTTGTACATGGGATCCACAACTCACAGTCAAGGTACTGGCACCCATACTGAAGACAACTATGCTGGAGAGTTTCTCTATAAAGGCCGAAGGAAAGGCACACTCAAAAGTGTGTTTGATGGCACTCAAAAGTGCAGTTGGTCAGTTGTGCTGTATTGTGTCTAGGCTCAGAGCCTAGCACTGGTGCACGTCATTTCCAATCAGTTCGAGTTGCTTTGCTGTGCCCCTAGGCACATGCTGGTATGCACAAGAGCACCTGCATGCACATAACTCATACTTCATTTGGGCATGTGTGTCTGGATGTTCTTGCACATGCTGTGAATGAGGATTCAATGACATGGAGAAAGTTCGATGGCACTTTGCGCATGCCACTGTCCCACTGAAGAGTAAGTGATCCATCGCCGGCACCATGGCCAAATTCCAAATTCCTGCTCTAACCAGCAGAGGGCACTGCATCTGTGGTAGAGCCATGCACTCAGCAAATGATGCTACCCCACAGCCATATGCGGCAAACAAACGAATGAACTGTCCCACCTCTTTGTGGTGGTGTTCATAGGGAATTGGCTGAACTGGCTGCTTGATGCCTTTTGTCACCATCTGTCCCTTGACTAGTGGCCTCAAAGACATTTGACCTCAGCAACTTGCCGAAGTCCCTGACACACAAGCTCACAACCAAGGTGTAGCTTTTGTTGTGCAACAGCTCAGGCCCTTGATCCCTCATGTTAAGTCTGTCCTACCCACTGGCATCTTTCCCTGCAAAAGGCACAGCTGGTCCCGAAAAATGCTGGTTCCCGACCATGACGAACAGCGCAGTGGTCAGCACTCTATCTACTGCTTTGATGAGTCTCTCACATTGGATGATCGAAGGGTCCTTTTTGCACTTGGGTGGTCGGGAACCTGCACCTTTTCGCACACATTTTTGGGATTGAAATGACCCTGCGAGTATCATTTTGAGCTTCAAGTGATAACGAGTTGCATGCATTTTTATTTTAGTAGTCAGTGTCATTGCCTCTCACATATCGCTTCTCACTATCGCTTCTTAACTCTCATGTCGACATTCTCTGATTTTTGCCTTTTCACCGAGGCAATTCTATTACTGTCACTCTCGCCCGCATTCTCTCTAGTTGTCACACTGTCCATTTTCATGCCGTCACCGAAGATGGATTGCACCACCACGTTAGTATCTATACTGTACATATAAAGTTATAATTTCTGTCTGTCTGTCTGTTTGTCCAACGATAGAATCTGCCCCACTGGTAGTAACCCCATAATATTGCATTCTGTTGGAATCCTCTTTGCAAATGGAGATGCAAGAAAACATTTTCAAACATACAGGGTGTCCAGTATGCACATGTGCAGGCATAAACAACCATGCTACCGCACAAACATACAGGTTCCTTAAAATAATAACATTTGATTTTCAACAAATTATATTAACTTTAACAAGAAAAATAGCAATCAGAAATTGCAGACCCTCGCCAGGGCTTGTTTTTTGTGGCATTTGTGTACTGGTGCGTTACGTAATTAATCAGAGATAAAATTAGAACTGTCACTTTATAACTGCTGGCAGTGATGACCGGATGCCAAGACGTCCCGCTTTGATGCAACCCCACTTTGATCGGACACTTGACCCTGACCTATGACATTTTATAATTATTATTCAATTGAATTTAGAATGGGATTAAAATAAATTATATACAAATCAAATGGAAGACCAAATAGGTACAGTCCTGTGTGGTGGAAAAGAACTCGATATCCATATGATGGATCAGCATACAAAAGAGAATCTTTAATTTCGTATATACGGAGGAAGAACATTCAATGATTCACTGAAACAGTCAAATGAACTTCACTAACGAGAATCCCAAAGCAATCCCTCTTATACTCATTTGACATCCAAAAAATTGGAGGGTGAGACATTTGGCAATGCAACTATTCAAGCCAAACAATTCAATTCAAGACAAACAGACATGAGCTGATAGGCACAAGGCGAAAGTTTGCGGTAGCGTAAACAGGTCAGCCTGTTTCTATGCAGCGAGCAAGACCTTTTTCATAGTAAAATATTCTTTATCAATATGTGGGTCAAAAGACTGTCGGGAAAAGGGAGACATTACTGACAGCCAATTCGATTATAGTTCAAAAATTATATTTATAAAGTACCAGCAACAAGTGAATTTAATTGAAAATACATGAATATAATTATTTTTCTTCCACACCTGCATTGGAGTAATCAGAAGGAACCAAAACAAGCAAAAAGTAAAGTTGAAGTCATCATGAGGAACCTGGATAGGATTCGCATTTCAGCTGCTACTCCTCCACACTCAAACCCATACAAGTACAGCCAAGTGAGCGTCATTTAAATAAAAAAAAATTCCTTCTTGCTGCCAGGCCATGTGTCCAATCAAGTTTAAATTTAAAACATGTATTCCCCATCACTACGACATCATAATTTTGAAGTTTCACATTGATTGATTAAGTAGTTCCAGAGAAACATTATTTAATATTTTTCTTCAATCCAATGTGGCTGCCAAACCACATGACCTATTAATTATTCCTTAACAAACTTATACATCCATGTCTTGGGGAAGATTTGTGTGAAGTTTCCCCTCGATATGTCCAGCCAGATTGATGAAGATTTTTATAGGTTTTAGGATAAATCCAATATGGCTGCCAAACCATGTGATCTATGATGTCATATTTGTGAATCTTTTGTTCCTCATGGATAGGTGGTCATACGTGTAAAGTTTCGCCTCGATCTGTTCAGCCATTTCAGAGAAGAAGATTTTTGAAGGTTGTTTTTTTTCTTTTTTAACACATATGGCTGCCGAATCACGTGACCGATGATGTCATCAAAAAATTTTGTGGACCATTTTATCCCCAGATGATCCTCAAAAATTTTCATACTGATCAGATGTAGCGTTCTACATATGCAATTATGAGTTCATAATGAAGGCACAATGACGTCATAAAAATCACACGCATTCCCTATGAGGAGTATTTCCATGTGCCAAGTTTCAATTTTCCTTGGTGTGTAGCAGAGATACAGGGGTCCAAACATTTTCAGTTTTATCCAACATGGCTGCCACCTATGACGTCATAATTATCATTCGAACATTCTACATGAGTAGTTGCTCCAATGGTAACATTCTCAATCCGACAAGCGGTTGTGGAGGAAAACACTAAAGTTTTGTGCGGACAACATAAACAAACAAAGACAGACCAACAAACAAATGGACCCAAGTGCAATACCTTCTCTTGCACGAGGTAATAACGAATCGGCAGTCAGTAACCAGTAGAGCTCCTGAACATACCTGTATTATTCATTCAGTAGATTATCTTATTCAGTGGAGTCGTCATTATTGTGTGGTATTGCCTTATTGTATTGTATTATTGCTTGTTTTTGCTGTTACTCCATGTTAAATTAATTGGAACTAGCATAACCCGCGCTCTGCACGACATGTTGGGTGGTGTGTTTGAGAAAGAACTGAGAAAGAAAGAAAGTATCAGTAGTAATTTTACTTTAATGCAGTAAGTGGAATACGATTTCACTGTTTCAGAACCATTTTATTTACTTTTTTTTGTACCATGCACCTCATATGGTCTTAGATAATGTAAGCCGAATATCACATTACTCGAGCGCAGAACAAAGTCGAAGATAGCGCGACACGAAACCACAAACTCGGAAATAATATATAAGATTATACACACAGTTCCTGGCTCTCTTTTCCTAAAGTCGAAATTCCTTCCACACAACGTGCAGTAACTCTGCTCATATCATGGGGAATAAATATTTTCTTAGAAATTATTCATACCTCCAGATGGAATATTAAAAACGCTGGTATGTCTTGCAGTATTGTGAGTACTTCATTCGTAGAGCTTTTCAAATTGGACAAAAAGTTGTGAGTGTGAAGATATAGTTGAATGGATATTTTCTTAGATCCGAATATTTATACGACAGGCAGGAGATACGCTCAACTACCTTAAACAGTCCACTGGACATTTGAGATAATGTGAGATGCATGGTCCTACATATCTGCTGTCATGTTGCTGTTTCAAACCGATTATCTGGTCCTCCCTCTCAGTGTACAGTTTTTCATTTTAAACACAACTATACGACATATATTATATATGTTACGGATTTCAGAATCCGGTCTGATGAATGCATCCACACATCCAGGTCCTCAGACAGTTATTTCCCTAAATGCATGTTCAGATTGCCCCATCCCCATGTCTAATGGATCTTAAATGTTGATGCGTTGAGAAGGAGAAGGATAGATCCCCTCTCTTATGGGAAGCTTTTTCTTTAACAGACACGTTTACACACATTTCTTTCACGAGCTCTGAAGCCTGCCCTCTTTTTCCTCAGCAACATTTTTGCAAGCTCCGACGCCCACCTTTTTTGAGAGCGCACGGTCGTCATGGTAACCATGCACCAGTGAGGGGGTGAGCTTGGGGCGGACTGACCGGCGGAGACAGCCCGGAGATATAAAAACGAGCGAGAAGTACGTTCTGAGGAGAAAGAGAGAGAAAAAGTGTGAGAGAAAAGCGTGAAAGAAAATCGTGAGGGGAGAAAATCGTGAGGAGAAAAAGCGAAAGAGGAAAAAGAAAAAACGAAAGGAGAGGAAAAAGCAAAGGCGAGAGAAGTGAGCAGAAGCGTCGCCACACCGACAAGAAATTCGTCCTTCCCAGTGCTTCGGCAAGCGAGCGTGGTGCGCGTGGTGGTGTGAGCAGCGCCGCCAACAAGTGAGGCACGGGTCAATCACCAACAACACCAGGGTCTAAATCCACGAGACTATCTCGGTGCCTCCAGACTCGACTAGCGTCAAGGCTGCCGCGAGAGGTGCACGGCAAAACTGGTGCTGGCGATGGACGTGACACGTACGCATTCTTCCTTCCCCCCCCCCACCCCCCACCTGAATGATCTGCTGGGTACCCTTGTCTGTGTTTAGCTGTAAGTAAGTCGACCCCCGAAAGCATCTGCTCTTTGTCTCTTTCCTGGCATTTTGATTGATTTTGCTTTGAAATTCATTCTTTTATTTACCTCAGAAAATAAAAAGTTCTTTTTACTTATTTATTTTATTATAAATAAATAATTGTCGATTTCCAACCTTCCATGTTTGTCCTTTCCTTCCATTGGTCAGCATTGTTCGAACGAGATAGACTGGGAGGTAATTACCACAGATTTGACCAAAAATCGTCGGCATTCACCAGCAGTTAAAACCTCGGCCGCCGTAATTAAAATCTAATCAGATAACATTGGTGCTTTGCCGAGGCGCACTCCCCGCTCAGGTAACCACGTGACTCTAGTTAAACGGATTAATTAGACGGCGGACACTGGAACTCGTGGTTGACTGGGTGGCGTTCGTGGTTCTAAGACAACCCACCGTACCACAACGTTAATTGTGAGCGGTGGCCCCAGGTCCGGCTCTGCCGAGGTCAACCGGGGATAAACCCCCGAGTGACAAAATGGTGTCTCACTACCGGTGGCCAAAAAATATTTATATATGAATATGAAATATAATATATGAATATATACATATATATACATATATACATGAATGTATATATGAATATATATGAATGTATATATGTATATATGAATATATACATGAATGTATATATGTATATATATGAAATATATGAATGTATATGAATGTATATATGTATATATATGAATGTATATATGAAGTATATATAGAATATATATGAATGTATATGAATGTATATATGTATATATATGAATGTATATATGAATATATATGAATGTATATATATGAATATATAACATGAATGATAATATGTATATTATATATGAATAATATATGAATGTATATATATATATATATATGAATAATATATATATATTTATGAATATAATATATATATATATGAATATATATATATATATTATAATATATAAATATATTTATCTCGAACACGCGTAATTTATTAAAGGATGCATGTGTCAGCCCTGCATCAAATTTAGAATTTTGCAGACAGTATATATTGAAATTGTTTACAATTTATGTTGAAATCCATCCATCAAATTGATCATGATGCAATGCACGGTTCTGTTCCGAACACCGGGAGCCAGCTCAAAATGGGGTGCCACAGTGGGTGGGTCTGAACAAAAGCATTCCCATAATCTTTGTGTTTTTCACAAGAATGCTACTTTTGGAACGCCTGGAATCGATAATATGCAAGAAAAGTATGCCCCTCATTGGGGAGGGGGAGAGTAGGGATTGTTATTGAGGTGGGGGGAGTGGTTGAGGGGGTGTCAAAACTTAAAGCCATGCCAAAATTTAAACGTTACTGCATTTATAGTATGATACTTCTATATTTCCAACGACATAAGTGTGTGAATAAAAGTTTTATGTCCTCAATTCTGCCACGTCGAAATGCATCATGAGAAACATGTGTGATGAGCACGTGACCAATCTATGGTGGAGGAGCATCCACTCCATCAAATCTTTCCGCGCCATTAGCGAGGAGTCTCAGAATAATAAATGTTCATTGTTTCTACTATAACCCATCTCTTACGATTCCATTCCCACGCCTCTTTTATATTTGTAAAATATGACAAAGATGGTATTTGTTGCTACAAATATCTTGAGGTATATGGTGCAGAGTGGCAAACAGATGACCACAAGCAGGTATATTTATTTGGTGCAAGGCCAATAAAACAATATTATCAAATGACAACCACACCTCATTCCACAATACATTACAGATAATGGCAAAAATCATTTATGATGGATCAACCAGGTGCAGCTCTCCTTCTATACGAATAGATGTCAGTGTGTATGTGTGTGCATGCTTGCATGCACGCGTGCGCACATGTGTGTGTGTCAGTGTTTCAGTGTGTGTTCTCCAAAACTCCAAAACCATGAAACCGAGTGGCCTGAACCTTTGCATGCATACGAAGGGCACTCCAAGGGAGTGCATGAGTGAAAATTGGGTGTTTGAGTAAATTAAAACACCCCTTTTGAAGATAATTAACAGCCTTATTTAATTACATCCCTTATCAGGCACATCCTTAGCCACTTTGCCTTCAATGGGGTCTCAAGGCACATCCTGACTTACATCGCTGGGGTCTGAAGCTACCACATTTTTTTGGTTTGCTCAACCATGCCTTGATTTGGAACAGGCTGTGATGATTTATTAACGATAAAGATTTTTTTCACTTTCCTCACTCACATTATCAAATACCTGATCATCATAACTTTGAATAGCTGGGTACATTGCAGGGCTTATAAACGCCCGGATACGCTCGTGTTGGTGGCTTTATTTCATTTCCGCGCATGCCATATCCTCGAGAATCCCCTTATCAACCATTTCGTTGGAGTGCTTAAGCCACTTGGCGAGTGCTCTACAATATCCTCACTGTCACTGGAAGAATATAAGAATAAGAAGAATAAGAAACGGAAGAATAAGAATGTCACTGTATATCGATCAACTTGAATAATGTTCAGGGGCCACTCACCTGTGATGGCCCGGCCTTGTTCTGCAGTCACTTCGGCAGAGATAAATACAAAAAGAGAAGAAGAAAGAACTCAGTAGAGCGCATACCTCCACCACATAATGCGTGATCTACGAGAACATATCGAGCCCATTCCATTTTTGAAATATCCTGCCAGGTATCGTTTTTGAACCTTTCAATGGTGAAAAATCACTTAAAAAATAAACAATTCTTGTGTCCAGACGAGGATTGAGATCTTCACCAAAATCAAATCAATTCGTCATGGTCACACACCCAACCTGTCCACCAAGTTTCATCTGAATCCGTCAACAACCTTTTGAGATATCGTGCTATATATTAGTTCAGCACAATCTCTCAATGAAGAAGAATCAGTAAAAAAAATTATCGGAGCTGGATCCGGATTCGGATCTTCACCAAAATTGAATCAATTCTTCCGTGTCACACACCCAACATGTCCACCAAGGTTCGTCCAAATCCGTCCATGACTTTTTAAGATATTGTGCTATATATGATTTTCGGCCTGATCTCTCAATGGTGAAAAATCCCTTAAAAAATTCAAGTCGTCGGATCTGGATCCGGATCTTCACCAAAAGCTAATCAGTTAGTCCTTGTCACACACCCAACCTGCTCACCAAATTTTATCCCGAACCGTCCACAACTTTTTGAGATATCCTGCACACAGACAGACAGACAGACAAACAGACAAACAAGAAGACGAGCAAAATCCATAAAACAAATTTGA
>CM068958.1:118005082-118015801 GCA_035128595.1 Eptatretus atami | reverse complement strand
TGAGGATTTTAGAAATACCTCTTTAGTTGTTGACCTTGGGCCTATGTTGACCTTTAGGTCCATGTGACCTCAAAAATAATTGGCTGGTTGAATCCAGTAACCCAAAATATATATCCTCTTCAAATTTCAAGTCAATTGGATGAAATTTGAGGAATTTAGAAATCTCACCTAAGTTATTACCTTTGACCTATGTTGACCTTTTGACCTTTTGGTCTCAAAAACAATAGGCTTCTTCCTTATGACAAGCTCTACCATGTGGTGGAGTTTCATGAAGATCGGTTTAATATTGTGACCTGTAGGTGACAAACATCAAACAAACAAACAAACAGACAGAATAACAAAATCGACTGACCAATATGCTTGAAATATCTTCGATTTTGTAAGTAACAAGAAAAAAACGTCGTGAAGAGCACGATACTTGCAAAATCGATATCACAAATTTGCCCTAAACAAGCTCAAATGAGCTAGGATCCTCGTACTCTTAATGATGACGTCATAAAAACAAATATGACGTCATTGTGATGTATCAGGTTGCGATAGATAGTGTGCGATAAATTATTTTCTGTGCTAACGCCCGCTTGATTCCCGCAAACAAAATTCAAACAGCTTGCCTAGTTTCGGAGATAATGGATAGGCGATTTCCATTAGCGGCGATATTATGACGTCAACTTTTTTTCTAGGAAGAATTTCCAAAATCGGAGATGGTTACTGCCTGCGCGTGGGCTTTCTGCATATACATAGCAAGTTTCACGAAGATCCGATGAAAACTCTGGGTTGTGAAACAAAAAATGTCAAAAAATAGGAATGACGTCATAAAAATTGATATGTCATAGTGATGTATCATATATGCGTAATTCTCTCTGCTAATGCGCTGTTCAATTCCCGCAAACAGAATTCAAAAAGCTTGCCTCGTTTCGGAGATAATGTTTAGGCGATTTCCATTAGCGGAGATATTTTGACGTCAATAACTTTTTTTTCTAGGAAGAATTTCCAAAATCGGAGATGGTTCTGCCTGCCGTGGGCTTTCTGCATATACATGGCAAGTTTCACGAAGATCCGATGAAAACTCTGGGTTGTGAAACAAAAAATGTCAAAAAATAGGAATGACGTCATAAAAATTGATATGACGTCATAGTGATGTATCATATGTGCGGTAATTCATCTCTGCTAATGCGCTGTTCGATTCCCGCAAACAGAATTCAAAAAGCTTGCCTCGTTTCGGAGATAATTTTTTAGGCGATTTCCATTAGCGGAGATATTTTGACGTCATAACTTTTTTTTCTAGGAAGAATTTCCAAAATCGGAGATGGTTACTGCCTGCCGTGGGCTTTCTGCATATACATGGCAAGTTTCACGAAGATCCGATGAAAACTCTGGTTGTGAAACAAAAAATGTCAAAAAATAGGAATGACGTCATAAAAATTGATATGACGTCATAGTGATGTATCATATGTGCGGTAATTCATCTCTGCTAATGCGCTGTTCGATTCCCGCAAACAGAATTCAAAAAGCTTGCCTGTTTCAGGAGATAATTTTTTAGGCGATTTCCATTAGCGGAGATATTTTACGTCATAATTTTTTTTCTAGGAAGAATTTCAAAATCGGAGATGGTTACTGTCTGCGCAGGGTATTTTTACATATACGAGTATATGCCAAGTTTCAGGAAGTTTCGATGAAAACTGTAGGCTGTGAAACAAAAAAGTCCACAGAACAACAGCGTGAGTAAGACTAGAGATTCTCCACGAGGATCTAAAAATAATTGGTGGTTGAATTCAGTGACATCATGTGCAAATCCTCTTCAAATTTCAAGTCAATGGAATGAAAATGGAGGATGTTAGAAATACCACTTTAGTTGTTGACCTTGGGCACATGTTGACCTCCAAAATAATTGGCCAGTTGAATTCAGTGACCTGAAATATAAATCCTCTTCAAATTTCAAGTTAATTGGATGAAAATTGAGGATTTTAGAAATCTCACCGAAGTTGCTGACCTTTGGCCTATGTTGACCTTTTGACTCCAAAAACAATACGCTTCTTCCTTATAACAAACTCTTCCATGTGGTCAAGTTTCGTGAAGATCGGTTTAAAATTGACCTGCAGGCGATAAACAGATAGACAGACAGCCAGAATAACAAAATCGACTGACCAGTATACTTGAAAACCTTCAGTTTTGCAAGTAACAAACAAACGGACAGAGAGCGGTGAAAACGTAACCTCCTTCACCTTCAGTGGCAGAGGTAAAAATGAAACATTTCGTTAACATCATGGCAGGATAGCCGAGAGGTATGCGCATTTGCTCTCAGCTGTCTAGCCTCGGTTCGAATCCTGACCCAGCTGTGAGCCCAGTGTTTCACAAGCAGGGTGATTCATCAATGTGTGTGCCATTAAACTGGACGTCAAATCTGCCAGAATACCCCCACCCTCCCCCCCTCTCTTGCCCTCCCCTCTCCCCCCTATTCCATCCCTCACTCTCATACTCTCTCTCTCTCTCTCAACGGGTATCTGGATATGCCCGGATGGTGGTTATCTATGCACATATCTGAACGATGGTTATTGCCGCATGTATCCAGATGATAGTTATCTCCATATGTCTCTGGACGGTGGTTATTTCTGGATAAACTCTTCACACTGCCTTCCCTTTTCTCCCCTTACACTGCCTTCCCTTGCCCTCCCCTCATATTGCCTTACCTTGCCCTCCCCTCACGCTGCTTTCCCTTGACATGTCTGGACAGTGGTTATGTCTGGATGGTGGTTATCTCCACATGTGTCTGGACAATAGTTATGTTTGCATGGTGGTTATTTCCGGCCATGTCCGGACAGTAGTTATGTCCAGACGGACCGTCCCTTCACACTGCCTTACCTTGCCCACCCCTCATGCTGCCTTACCTTGCCCTCCCATCCCCTGCCCTCATCCTGCCTTCCCTTCCCCCACCCCTCCTCACTCCCCCATCATAATAACAATAAGATTAGATAGAGCAGTGGCTGTTCCACATTTCCATGTGTATGAATAAGATGAGATAGCCATTAAGCCAACACCAGGCTTTTCTTTCTTTCCACTTTCAGTCATTCATATTTTGGGCAGACATTCACCATCAAAAAGTCATGATAAAATCGAGAATTTTTAAAATTGTGACATAATCATGCTGTATCTGTTTGTATGATCTTTGCAATGGGTTCCACTTCCACATGTTGATAAAACCGAAAAACATCGAGGTGGATCAGTGGTGTATCCTGTTGCGATGCATCATGGAATAGACTTCAATGAGGTGCATGGCATGAACCTCATTGAAGCAATCTCCCTCCCCCTACCCAAAAACAATAAAACGTGCTACATACTCTGCAAAAGCAGATCAGTACGTGGCTCCACAGGCTCGATTTGTATCCCGCTGATCTAGTACACCTCCCTGTGGTATATTTAGAAATCCAATTTCAAGCATTCATTCTCTGCCCTGGCTCAGTGGGTAAGGCAGAGATTCCCAGCAGCCCCAGTCAGGTTCTACAGTCGTGCTTCATTACCCAAAGCCTTTCAGCTTCTTATACTCTAGAGGTGCTCCCTACTGCTGATGATTTTTAGTGAAGCTTCTGTCATGAGGCACTGTCTTCTTCATGCTCAGAGTGCCTCTACTCACACTAACAAACACGTTACACAAACTTGTACAGGAGAATGTGTGGTGCACAAATCACAACACTATCTCAAATTCATCAATATAGCAACTTCTGTCCTTAAATAATTTATATAATTATTTAGCACGATTTTTATTTGATAAGTAAATAAATGGACTTGTGTATATATATATTTTTTAACATCAATAATAATCCCTTCATTGTTGTGGTGACTGAAATCCAAGTATCACAGCAGCCATTACCCCCATTAAATGAGACAAACAGATCGTAACTGCTACACACAAGCCTGATGTGGCACGTACAATTTCAGAAGGCACCAATGATGATTAAACATGAACAAACCACAAGTTATCCAACATTGAGCAGGCTGACAGCATACGCTGTTTACTGCTGCTGTAGAAAGGGTAGTTTTGCAATAATGAGAACCCATCCTTGATTTTGGGTGCCTGCTCATCCAGGGGAGCATAATCTGTGTGGATGTCCTTTGCACTGCTTGGCATCAGCACCTAACACATGCATGATACCACACAAGAGCTGGTCCTGCCTCCTCGAGGTTGATATATCAAAACAAACTCTTTCATTGCTGTTGAGGTTGAAATCAAAGTGCTATGCTGAAGAAAATTCGCCATTTGCCAAAAGGTTCCTGAAAAACAGGTCAGAAACTGGCCATTGCCGCATAGTTTCTAACCACCAGGGAGTATTGGCAGCAGACAATCCCATGTGTGTCCCACACAATAGTTTCAGAAGGCAGCTGGGACAATAAAGCATTAAAAAAACACAAGTTCCCCAGCTTCGAGCAAGCTTACACAGCAGACTGCTCTCTGCTGCCCCCTCGGCGGGGGGGGGGGGGGGCAATATTCAGATCATTCTATATTTTTAGGGGCCAGCTCACCCAAGGAAGCAGAATCCGTTTGACATGTTTTGGCTTTTCGACCTTCATCAACATCAAGTAGATGCTCCATCCCCCAAGTGAGCTGGGCCCACCTCCTTGAAGCTTATGTTGCCATTGAAACAAAGCTCTGTAATATTACAGAAGATAGAGTGAGATGATTTATTGAAGAACGTTGTGACGTGGTGACACGCGGCTGTCATTTCATGCAAGAATCAAAGCGAACCATCATGAAATTCTTGGTCCCCACAATCAACTACCACCCCTCCCTTCCCCTGTCCCCACATTCCCCAAAGGTTCAGCTGTCAGATCGAAAAATCATTAATAGTTCTTCCGGACCTAGACAGTTCAATTAATGTGGAATTTATTTAATGTGGGATAACCAGCAATGTACTGCATTGCAGTGACTCATTAAGCAGTGAAGTGAGACAAACAATATGCAGACAACAGACAGGTGTGCTGTCTCAGGGCATGACAATTCAACGATAATGCTCACCCTGACATTGCAAACATGACCAGTAGTGGCTGGTGGCCCGAAAAATTAGGGAGGCATAAAGTATCGCCAGTGGGTCTAACTATGTATATACATAGTGCCTTCAGAAAGTATTCACACCCCTCGACTTTTGTCACATTTTGTTGTGTTACAGTTGTTGTTGGATTAAATTTAAAAAAATTGTCACCAATCTACACAAAATACCCCAAAATGACAAAGTGAAAACATGTTTTTAGAAATCAATTAAAAATGAAAAGCTGAAATGTCTGACGTCAATAAGTATTTACTGTTGTGGTGACTGAAAAAACCCCCCCCGGAATCGAACACGTCCACCAACATTTCTCGGACATTAATTTACTGATCTTCTTCAAAGATCAGATCTTATGGCTTACATCAGCACGCCAAGTTTTTTTTCGAGATCAGATCCAAGATGGCTGAGGAAAAACCCGGTATCGAACACGTCCTCAACCATTTTCATGCATTTACCAATGTTGTTCAAATTTGGCACACAAATAAAGAATGATGGCTTACATAGGCACGTTATACATTTTTGACATCAGATCTAAGATGGCCGACTGGCGGCCATTTTAGTTGTAAAAAATCCGAAGTTGAACACGTCCTCAATTCAAACTGATCACGATGCTCATCACCCATCACGATGTATTCAAACAGTCCCTTGTTGATTCCGTAGCTCTTTGGAGTCTAGATTCTAAAAGCAACATCTGCTCATCTGCTGGATTGGCTGTAGTGTTTACCGACTTCCATTGATCAATCTCAGATGCCACTTGTATTATATTGGCTGCAAAGGTATGGAAGCCTGTTGTCTCATTTGAGATATACTTAAGTACACACATACTGTCAGTGAAATAGAGTCTTCTTTTGATGTTCAGCTTCAACTCATCCACCAGAAATTTGCTAATTTGCACAGCAGCTGTGGCTGCTGTACTTTGATTTTTATCCCATGCACGCAAAGCGAAATGCAGGGTGAAGCAATTGTTTCATGTCCGTCCATTAGTCTGTCTGTATTATCAGTTTATGATCGTCAGTGTGTGACCGAGGAACAACGTATTTAAATCGAATGTTAAATTTTGAACACGGATCAAAACATGAATAGGAAGACAAGTTTGCCATTTTACAGCACTTTGCCTCTGAATGTGTCAAAGGAGTACCGCCACAAAGAATCACCAGCCCCTACTTGGCTCCGTCAGATTTTCATCTCTTCCTCAAACATAAGTAACACCTTCGTGGAGAACATTTTTCTTCGGATAATGATTTCAAGGCTGCTGTGAAGTGCTGGTTTAGTGAGCAGGCCACACAGTTCTATTATGACGGCATCACAAAACTACTTGAACGTTGGCAGAAATGTATGGACCGTAGTGGTGATGATGTTGAGAAATAAATATGCAACATGGCAGAACAAAGATTAATGTTCGTATCTGTCTTTATTTGATTCAAATTTCTTCACCTGATCGGGAAAAAAGAACAGGAAGCATTACTTTTCAGCACATCCTCGAATGACAACACCACTCGTGAAGTACAATATTTGCTGGCAAAACAAATGGCGATGCAATTTCAAGTAGATTGAACTAGTGATAGAGTATTCCTCTTCTTATGGGTGGCCAACTCGGAACGATTATCCCAAATCCAAAGTTGTCAGCTGGACAGACAAATGTGGACCAGTACAGCATTGATCAAAGACCCCACGCTTCTGGCAAAGCTTAGCGAAGGAGATAAGGTTGCCATAGGGAGCATTTGTCAAGTGAATTGTCTTGGAGATGTGTACAAATAGAGCAATAAAGACAGTAAATAAAGAGAACAAGACAAAGGAAATGAAAGAACTTGAGCTTTCTTTCGCAAAGAACTACACTGTACGTGCATGACTACAAGAGTATGGAAAACAAACTGGTATTCATGACCAATCAGCATATGATCATGCAGTATTCCATGACAAGAAGGTCTTGATTGTCTAACAACATGCAAAAATGATGAGGCAGACATGCACATGCTGCTTCATGCAGTAAATGCTGCACAGAATGGTCATCATAGAACTCCTCTGTGCACTAGAGATACTGATGTGATTCTTGAAATAATAGCTATACAGACACTTCCAGACAATTATGAGCTATGGATATCACTTGGGACAGGGAAACCATTTCCATATCTCACAGCTCATGAGATAGTGGTCAGCCTTGGACCAGATAAATCTCGTGTGCTTCCAATATTTTATGCAACGACAGGATGCGATACATCGTCAGCCTTCATTGGGCAAAGGAAGAGAAATGCACGGGAGACATGGGCATCTCTGTCAGGATTAACAACAGCACTCCTGAGTCTTTCTCATGCTCCACACATGACATTTCTGAAGATAGCATAAAGGCAATGGAGATGTTCATCATTCTGCTCTATGACAGAACAAGCAAATGTTCTATCTGCCACAATATTTCCCGGGAAAGCCACATCTCCAAGCTGGCCTCCAAAGCCAATCACCAACTTGGCATCCTACGTCGTGAAAAGTCCTTCCTTGGCACACCTGAGCTCCTGATCACGTACAGGAGTTGTATTTTGAATCCAGATGCACTATATGAGCCTCTCTGGACAATTCTACCTGAAGGCAAGTATATTTTGTGCAGCTACAAGAGAAAGGATGCAAAACTGTGTGCTGCAAGTATGAAAAGGCTGCTTTCAAATGCACAGCTATCTGTCTGTGTGAAGGTGTATATTCTTAAAATGGACTGAGATGCCTAATGGGCAGGCATATATATATATATATTAATATATATATATATATAATATATATATATATATATATATTATATAGTTACGAATTTCGCCCGCCCGGCGTGCGATCGGCCACGTAACTCGAATCGCGACGCGTCGCCCACCGGAACGGACAATTCGGTCGTGACCCTCCTGGAACTACCGCCAAGGAGCTACCAGGGTGGGGGTTTAACCTCACCACAACCCAGTCCGCATTCTACCGCCGCGAAATAGGGTGAATCGCCGAATTCGATATACCTAAGTACCCGCGCGGGTAGCGTACCGAGGAGTTGTACCACGCCGCAGGTCGACTCCAGACACGAACCGCTTAAGCGGCTCGTTCCGTGCTGCAGGGATAACCGAGCGGAGTTATCGTCGACCTCGACGTTTCGTGATTATTTATTGGGTGTCTACACCCACTACCAATCCCTTACGTGATGCAAGATGGAACTTTCAACGGAGGAAAGGACGCAACGAAAAGGGAAACAGTTTGACAAGCACTTTTAATTCACACACACACACACACACACACAAGGCAAGCACGTATTCACAGCCAACAAAAAAGCACATATTACAGTCAAAGCAAGAACAATACGCAGAGTTACTACCGAATAAAGCAATGTACAAGCACTTATACGGGTTTACTTAATAGACTGGCGCCACACACACACATTTACACCAAAAGCAAAGAAAATACAAGCCACTCTCACAGGCAAGGAGGCAGACAGGTCCGTGGACCAAATGAACGTGGGACCTGGGTGATCGGCCAGGTCCACGAGACCGAAGGGGTCTTACACGCGCCCTCGTGGCGCGATGGCGCGGTAGCCGCAATGTCCGCGTAACGCGCCTGACTCCGTGCCCCTGGTATGGTCGGTGAGCTCCTCCAGGCGTGCGTTGCGCAGGCACGTGTTGGTCGGTCGATACCACGGTTGGGGCGGGGAGCGGACGGGGTTACCGGCGCTATCTCAGCGCGGATGGGGGAAATTGTTGATGCTCGGGGTGGGAAGAGGGGAATGGCGGACGCTCCGTCCCGCTAGCGGGGTCTCGGGACCGCACCGACTCCGGCGAACTCTCGCCCCTGAGTCCTCTTCTGCGTCCCTGCTCCACTCCGCGACTCGTCCCTCGACCTCCATTCTGAGCTCCGTCCCCTTCGCCGTCCGATCCCCGCAAACACACGACACAGACTCCACGACTTCCGACTAGCGCCACTTTCTGCACCCCTTTCTGCACCCCTTTCTGCGCCACTTCTGCGCCATTTCTGCACACGCGAGCTGCGTTGTGCTCGCGTCTTTATAGACGGGGGAGGAGCTTGTATGCAGATTCGCGGATCAAAACGCGCTTGGAGGCGGGCCACGCCACCCGACGCTCGCCCATTGGACGGAGAAAAAGGGCGTGAGCCTCCCCTGATCCGATTTCCCCTCCTAAAAGGAACGCATTCACAGCGGGTTCGGAGGCGGGGCCATGCCACCCGATGCTCAGTCATTGGATGAAGAAAAAAGCGTGAAGCCTTCCTGATCCGCTTCTCCTCTCCCGAAAGGATCCATGTGCACCGTGGCTTGACGCGTTCGGCAAGAATCACGAACGGGCCCTGGACAGCACGACGTTCGGTGTTGACAGGTGGTGTGGTTGTTGGTTGTGGAAGGAGAAAGGCGAAGGTGGTGGGGGTTTGCTGTGGGTTTGGTTGTTGGTTGTGGAAGGAGAAAGGCGAAGGTGGTGGGGGTTTGCTGTGTGGTTTGGTTGTTGGTTGTGGAAGGAGAAAGGCGAAGGTGGTGGGGGTTTGCTGTGTGGTTTGGTTGTTGGCGGGCGTCGTTTGGGAATGGCGGTGAAGCGATGTTTGCGGGATGGAGTTGTGGAGGTAAAGAGGCGAAGGTGGTGGTGTTTGAGTTGTTGCGGCTTAATGGTCCAAAATAACGATAGAGAAAGAAAAATGGCTAACTCAAAGCGTCGCAGCCCGGATGAATCACACATATTCCCTCTAAACAACAGGTGTGGACTAACTACACATGAACTTAGCATCATAACTGATCTTAAGGACCCTTATGGTGTATTGCGAATTTCCACTGCCGTAACAATATATATACTAGCCGAAACCCGTCACAGAGGATTCCGTTCATTCAACCACCCTTACCGCTCACCCACACTCGAGGACATGGACTGGACAGGGGTGCTTGCCCCGCCTACTCATCCCCCGCCCCTGCCCCATTCCCCCCCCCCCCTTCAATTTGCTTACCCCGCCAAAATGTAATTACCCGCCCGCTCCGCCTCTTCACTCCCCGACCCCTGTCTCTTGATTCCCCGCCCCACTTGCCCCGCGCCCCGCCCCCTGTCCACCCCTCACACTCAACCCGCCTAATTCACCCCAGCCCCCGCCCACTCATCCCCCGCCCCATTCCCCGTCTCCCCTTTCAATTTGCTTACCCCGCCAAAAATTTGCTTACCTTCCCCCCCCCGCCTCTTCACTCCCTGCCCCCGTCTCTTCATCCCCCACCCCCGCCTCTTCACTCCTCACCCCGTCTCAACGAAAAGTGTTTATTCTGCTTCAGAGTTGAAAGTTGACTATTGCCACATGTGCGATGCACTCTTACAGGTACGAAGTTTCTTTCAGTCCAGGTCACAGTACCGAGAAAAACGTGACGCGACCGCGAGGAGGAGCACAAAATTGGTCCTTCAGTATTAATATATAGATTCTCAATATTTAGCATTATTTAACTGTGAATTTTGTGTCTGAACATTTAATGACCAATGTAGTCTGTCGTCAGACTGGTCCAACAATTTGGAGCAACACTTTAATAGGGTATGACATTTCAAGTATGATCAATACATATTTTGTATATTATTCTCATTTAGAAATGTGTGGTATTAGGTGTCATATCCATCAGGGTATATTGTTTTTATTATATATTTTATTGTATTTTCAAAGTTATATTTTTCCTACTTTTGGTGGTCATCTTGGAATA
>CM068958.1:117968637-118005072 GCA_035128595.1 Eptatretus atami | reverse complement strand
GAATACCCCCTGACTAACATCATTTGATACAGGTTTCTGAACATGCCTGAGAAGTTCGTTGCTTTTATGAAGAAATGCACAATTGTTATGCCATGCTGCCTCACTAAACACCAAACACGCCAATTTGTTTTCTATCTCCCAACTGTTTCATTAACAGTGCTGTATCGGGCATACAGAATTGATGGATGGACACATTTGGCTGCACAAGGTTTCTTATACCTCTGTCTCAACACAGTACAATATGGAAATGGACACATTAATGGTTCAATAAATTATTACAAAAATTTATATTTTTATCTTGCCAAAACGAAGTTTTTGCAAGATATGTTAGTCAGCTTGTATGTTTTTTTTTTTTTGTTTGTCTGTAATTACGTATAAAAAATTCTGCAGAGCACGTTATCATTGGAAATTTTTGTAACTTCGCATATCAGAGGCCTATAGAGGTCCCTTTCAGCGCATAAAATTTTGAAGGTCAAGGTCAAAGGTCAAGGTCACTTTGTCGCAAATCAGGGAGTCGACGAAACCCTTATTTTTTGAGTATTTGATCGGATCGTCTTTAAACTTCATGGGAATATAGTTCATGGTCTGGCGCTCAGCGATTAATTTTTGGTGGCGATTGGCCTTGACCTTCAATTGTTTTTTTTATTTTTTATTTTGTCTGTAATCACGTATAAATCACTCTGCAGAGCACAGTTATCATTGGAAATTTTTGTAACTTCGCATATCAGAGGCCTATAGAGGTCCCTTTCAGCGCATACAATTTGAAGGTCAAGGTCAAAGGTCAAGGTCACTTTGTTGCAATCAGGGGAGTCGACGAAACCCTTATTTTTTGAGTAATTTTGATCGGATCGTCTTCAAACTTCATGGGAATATAGTTCATGGTCTGGCGCTCAGCTGATTAATTTTTGGTGGCGATTGGCCTTGACCTTCATGGTTAGCGCCTGAGGTCAAACATATTTGACCCAGGTCAAATTTTCAAGTTTTAGG
Source organism: Eptatretus atami (assembly GCA_035128595.1). Lineage (NCBI taxonomy): Eukaryota > Metazoa > Chordata > Myxini > Myxiniformes > Myxinidae > Eptatretus > Eptatretus atami. The sequence goes on along the minus strand of CM068958.1, from coordinate 118,004,085 downwards.
AACCATATCGTGTAGTACCTCAAATTGAACACCTCGATGAGTGCTTTCTAGATATGTCAAGTTTGAGACATTATGACGTCATTTGGTGACATTATGAGGCAAACATATTTTTCATGGTTACTCTGTAGAACGATTCTCATCGGAATCTCTCGTAGGCAGATATTCCTCAAGGAGTCGCTCCTGGTGGATAGCAGCTCTGTTCACCTCAGTGTGACCTTAAAGAAGTCACACGTGTCACCTTTTGGCAAGATACAGGTCACCCTGTGGGTGCATTGGTTTATTCTTTTTTTGGTCAAGATTTCCTGATATATTAGATATCTGATCAAAAGTTGATGCAAGCTATGTACAGTATATTAGTTATATAAAGATATACTTTTGGGAGGGGGTGGTGATGGTGGTGGTGGTGGGTGCATGGATATGAGGGGTGACACTCTATCATGCACCTTATACACAGGTATGCTTTATACATGGGGATTTATGCTATCTTACTATTCTTACAATCCCTGGTCTCGATTCACACAAAATCCTCCACATAAATTACCTTCTTGATGTTATGCCTTGCTCTTGATATAATATTGTCTTTAAAGGATTGCTGTACCCCTCCTATTTTCCCTGTTCTCTCACACCTATACATCTTATAGCCTTCCACTCAACGACTCTTCATTCAACCAAGTTTTACATACTGCAACTATATCGTACTCTTTGTGATTTACTTTGGCATCAAGGTCTTCCATCTTATTATTTAAACTTTTATATAGTGTTCGTATAGAATATTTTTTAACTTTTACTTTCCTGTCCTGTATTTATTTTTTACTACCTGGCCTTACCAATCATGTTATCAGTAATAGTTCCTTCATTTATAGCATCTCAACCTTCCTGTAGCTTGAAAAAAAGGTTTAATTCCCTCTTCAATTCCCACTGCAAACCTTGCTGCCTCCCTTTATGTAACCCATGACCATCATTCTGCACACACTCCCTTTGCCTCTGAAATAATGCCCATTGTTTCCTAAACCCATAACCTTGCTGACCACACCATAGGTTGATATCTATCGCTTGACTCGTGAATTATATTTCCTTTACTATCCACAGAATACCAGAAAACAATACCTCACAATCCTTTGCTTTTTGTCTGCTAACCAATATGTTGTATCTTAAAAAATCCTGAGCCAAGTAAACGTTGCACACGTCATTATTGCTCCAACATGCATCCCAGCCAACACCTTCCTTCCATGACCCGACACAATGTTATTTGGCCTTCCTTCATTGAAGTTTTACATCACATTACAGACACCCATACTTTACTTCTTATCCATCAGCTAGTTTTCGATCAAAGAGTTACTCCAACAACAACTCCACAAGTTCACAAGTCCAAACCTTAACTAACAACCTCTTATGTGGTATCTTATTACTGACTTGAGGTGCATGTTGTGCTTATCTTGTGATCATATGCACTCAATGCTCACACTGCTCTTTCTGCAGCCTAGTAATATGTGCAAAGATTATTTCACCCGTACCTTAAAGTTCATTTGCATTAATAATGGTTTCAATTGCACTGCGACTGTAAAAAACAAAAAAAAGACATGTTCCCAAAAGCAAAATTAACAAGGATGAGAACTCTACAGAGCAAGAAAAACATGCTGGCGATGCAGGACATCGACTCATAAGGGACATAATAAAAATGAGAAAAGGAACTACAACGTGGCAATTGCAACTGCAGTTAAAAATGCACTCGATGTGTGCTTGGTTAAATCAGCAGTAATCAGCAGGGAGAGAATTATTTGTGGCCCTTCCAAATAACCGCAATCAATCATGCCTGCAAGCCATTACATCTGTGGATGGAGAGAACTTGTGGCATCTCTAAGGATGACTTGTTGGGGCCATTGCGAAAATGGTTCCATCAGTATGTTTCAATCACACGATGAGGCTCTGTAAAGACAGTCAAGGTAACAAGTTCAATTCATGTGTCTCAGGCCTAGATCAGCCATGCTGCACCCCTTGGCTAGATTCTTTCCTGGGGTTTCCACAACTGAAAGTAAAGTGTTATGCAAAACAACATGGGAGCCGATGGCATTATGACATGTAATGATCTTATAAATTAAACCCGTGGCTGTGTAAATGTACCTCGGATTTGTTACGAAGGGTCATTGGGGTGTTGTAATTAACCACTAGTTGGGGCTGAGGCACCCATCCATTAAAGCAGCAGCCATCTGCTCACCGGCATGGGCATAAAGGGACCCAAAAGGAATGCTACACGGCACTGGTGATGCTGTTCCAGCCCAACATTAATTGGTGCTGGATGGCCGCAACCGCAAAACTGCAAGGTTCACTCCAGCTCGGGAATTGGGAGTTGCGCTTGCTCTTCCGTCGTTTATCTGTGTGCAATCTCTCTCTGATCGTTTCTTTGTCATGAAAACATATTAACGACTGCTCGGAGTGGGCATTTAACTACACGGAAACATGTGGGGCCATTATTTCAACCAACATGGCAGAGTGTGACAACCATGCAGTTTGTATGGAACTTTTGGGATTTACATGCAGTTTGTATGTCTTAGTCAATGCAACTGCTTGTTGTATGGTGGAATCTATAATAATAAATGGCAATGTGTCAGTCAGTCCGTCTGTGTGTGTGTGTGTGTGTGTGTATGTGTGTGTGTGTGTGTGTGTGTCCAAAACCATGAAACCTAGTGACACAAAATTGTGCATGCATACTAAGGGAACTCCAAGGGAGTGCATGAATGAAAACTGGGTATGTGGGTAAAGTTAAACACTCCTTCTGAAGATAATACATGGCTTACCTTCATGAAAGGCTCATCCTTGGTCAGCCCAACTTCACCTCATAGGGGTCTTAGCCACCATTTTTATTTGGCCTACTCAAACATGCCTTGCCTTGGAAACACGATATACTCTCACGGACTAATTAAAATATTTAATCAAAATACTAGTTTGGATTTGAGAATCAGATCTCGTGGACTAAATAAAGTGTCAAAAACTGGAGTGAAATCTGAAAATTTTAATGAATAACTGATTCGTCAAGTGTTGGATTCAATAACAGGGAAAGTGAGCTGGGTTTGGACCATTTGCCTGAATCAGTTGGAGAGACGAGTGTTTTCTGAGATGATTGAGCTAAGTGCTGTGTTTGTATCATCTATGATTTTTAAGTAATCGCATGGCTGAAATGGTGTGCTTAAGATGTGCCCAGTCGTACTAAACACCGCACGAAGATGTCCTGAGACACTCCTTTTTCTTTTTTAAAGCAAATTAACAATTTTTTAAGAAGTTGGAACTGCTGCCAAGTTTAATTCCGCAATTTAAATTTTGAAATTTGGCTTTGGTTAAGAGATTTTAGAGCTTATCGCATTTTAGTTGTAATTAAATAAAGGCACGAGCACCACATGGAAACACCTGGAGAGTTGTGAGGGGAGGGTTTGGGAGGAGGTGAGCATGAGTGGAGTGGAAGAGAAGGCAGCACCATAGAATATGGCTGTATTTTAATTACAACTAAAATGTGCCTTTATTTAATGAATAACTTTATTTAATAACGAGTCTTTATTACCGCCTCGGAGAGTACCAATTCCATGATAGTGGGTACACAGGGTGACAGTCGCAGAACGGGTCTCATCCATCAAGGGAAGCCCATGTTATAATCTCGAAAAATGGTACATGCTGTTTGAACCTGACTGAACGTGCTGTTTGAATGTACCTCATTTCATTCATTCCTGCACTGATGCCAGCAGACGGGACATCCAGTTTTACATCCATCCGAAGGACGGCAAATGAGGTACATGAGATGAATCGGCCTGCCCATGAAACTGCAGGGGGTTAACCCCCACCCTCACTCCTTCCCTCTCTCAAGTCCTCTTCTCGCTTATTCAAGGCTTATAAACAAACTGATGGACATGTAATTCACATATTATGTGAAGTAAATAAACATTAGAGGCGACAAAAATCGGTTTGGTCGAGAGAAATGCCTATGTAATTAGTCAGAAGGCCGCCAGTGAAATTGGTGAGTTTTTTTTTCTTATTTTTTTAGAAGTTATGATGTACTTGTACACTTTAATATACACCCTGAGAAAATTCCTTTGTGGGAGGAGGGAGGGGATGGGAAGGGTGGAGGTGGGAGGAGGGGAAGGGGTGCGGTGAGAGTCTGGAGGGTAGAGTTAGAGTGGGAATAGAAGGAGTGAGGTGGAAGTTTGGAGGGAGGGGTGTGTGGTTGGGGAAGGCAGGGGAAGGGTTGGGATGAGGGAGGGAAAGGGGTGGGAGGAGATTCAGCGTTGCCCGGCAACGCCAGGTACCTTTGCTAGACATATCAAGGAAGGCACAAAGTGCCCCTCCCTTTACATGGGACAGTTTCTCTGTATGCAGCTTTAACATGGGGACTGAAAATTCGTTTCTCGGCTTCTACTGGACGAAATTGGATGCAAATTTCAGAAGTAAATTCTTTGTACGTCGAGGTAATAGCTTCCAAATTTCAGCAACGTCCATTGCGGCATTCTTCAGTTTTTAATGAAAAACCTCAAAATTCACATTGGTGTCTGTCAGTTCGTCCGTCCGTCTGTCCATCTGTCCACCTGAAATGTTTGGCGTTCATATCTCAAAGGCTATTCATTGAAGCTGAAATTTACAATACGAGGAACCACCCCCTCCTTCAGGAAGAGCTTTGCCTGCACGCCCTTGAGTTTCCCAAGTCGTTGCAAAACAAACCTTGATGTCTTTGAAAATCTTCTCCAACTGATCCTCCCATCGGCTCGGCACGGTTGCACAAGGTGAACGGCGGCCCAATCTAGCCTGATGCGGGTCAGCCAGTCCCGGCCTAGAGAAGACGGACCCCCCCGCACGACGTACAACGGAAGCATGGCGACCTGGCCTTGGTACCCCACAGACACGTCTGCCATCCCGATGGGCATTATCCTCTCGCGGGTGTACGTGAACAGTGTGAGGTTTGACCTGAAAGCCTCAGGCCGTTGAGTCTACGCGCGGTCTGTTCGCCGATGATCGACACAGCCGCTCCCGTATCAACCTGAAACGTGGATCGGCGTTTTGTTCACTTCGATTCCACCGTCATCGGGCGTGCCGCCGCAGGGCCAATTGAAAACAGGCTCATCATCGGCTGCCGGTTCAGTCTCGGGTCGCCCGCACATTGCCGTCCATGACCTTAACGGTGGCCAACGCCCACGGCACACACGCTTCAGATGACCCACCTTGCGACAATGGAAACACACGGTGTTTTTATATGGGCACACACGCCGCAGGTGTCGACCCCGCATCCCAAAGACGTCCGCGGGTCACCTCGCCGCTCTCGTGTGCCGCGCGGCGACGTCTGGCCCCGGCCCCCACCGAAGGATGCGCGTGCGTCCCGGGCGCTCGCGACACCGCGTGGCCCCGGGCCATCTGGCATGCTGTGGCCGGCGTTGGCCCGAACATCTCCGAGAGTCTGCTCGACAGCTGTAGCAGTGTCGACCGCTGAGTTGAACGTAATGGCTTCACCCTTCAGCCGTAGAATCGCTGAAACCATTTTTGCATCTTGTAAAGCAGAATAAAGCGATCTCTGAGCCGAGCTGGATGTTCCCCCGCCGTGAACTTGCAGGCCACGGAAGATGCTTCACTCGCGCCACAAATCAGCGACGCGCTCCTCCGTACCTTTCGCGAGGCGATCGAACTGGTATCGAGCCACGGTAATGACTTCTCCGGCGCCATGTGTGCTTTCATTTTCTGCACAATGTCCCGAAACGACAGCATGTCCCCACTGGCTTGTCCGGCGCACCAAGTCACTCAGCAGTCGATAATGTTCCGTCGATAGCGAGGCGAGCAAGATCGACTTCTGTTGTTCGTCGACCACGTCATTCGCGTGGAAATACACCCCAATTGTTCCGAAAACAATTCGAAGTCGTCTCCGACGAAAACGGGCACCTGTCCGTGCGCCGTGACTCGTCCACTAATCATCCTCGTCAGCCAACTGTGATGTCCGAGGTGCAGCGGAACATTGAGGGCGAGAGCGTTAGCAGTAACTCCGCTTTATTGCGCGCCCGGATGTACATCAATGCCCCCTAGCGGGCGAGTCATGATATACGAAAACCCAACCAGTTTACAGCGCATAAGAAATCGAGAAATTATTAGAATACACGAAGTCATCACTCTCCGGAAGCCGACGTAACCCGTAATGGGGAACGCGGCTGAGCTTCCCTTCCCCATCGGCCACGCCCACGCAACAACGTGTCTTGTCATTGGTTTGGTAAATAATGGCCATAACTTGGGAAGCACTTGTCCGATTAATATCAAACCTTAAAAAGGCACATCCTCAGGTCCCAGCAATATATCTGGCAAGTTTCAATTAGATCGGACCAGTGGTTGTTGAGAAACAGCGGCTCACACACACACACACACACACACACACACACACACACACACCACACACACACACACACACACACACACACACATTGCTGGAATTATAGATAGATGCATCAGACAATTGGTCTTAATTAATAGCTTTCGAAACAAATTCCACCTAAGTGCCATAGTTTTTGCTTTTGAGATAGTTTGTGCTCATTAGCTATTAGCTTTGAGATTTGTAATGTGGGAGGTCATCTTACTTTCACTCATTGTTCTATTCCTGAATGAAAATTGGATTCACAGAAATCGAGGAAATATGATAAATATCCGTGGATGAGACTAAGCGAGGTGTTGATTTCCTATAATTTCCTATTAATACAAGACTTTCCCACCAGAGATGGTACCCATATCCGGTCTGGCCCATGGACTATGGATGCCACAGATCCCAGGAGCTTTACCCCATTTCAACCGTTTCACCACAGCCTGTGTTTCCACAAATGAAGGTGGATCACAGTTGATTGGAGGGTCAGCAATTAGAATAGAAACATCCCTGACATCAAACTCAACAGCTGGTGGATCAGCAGCTTGGTACAGCCGCTCAAAGTAACCGGCCCAGCGGGCCTTCACTTCGGACTCCTTTGTAAAGAGCCCACGACCCTCTGCTCTCACTGCAGTACACCGAGAAATGGCTGAGAAGAATGCAATGCGTGAATTCCCCTGTTAGGAGGACAAGATCACTTGACCACAGGTGATGCTCTATCCCCTCACAGATTCCTCGCACATAGGCCTCCTTTGTCACCCTTAGCGCACGTGCAGTTTTATGCCTCAGCTCCCTGAACAGCTCAGCTCTGCCATTCAGCCTGGCCCTGCGACTCTGGTCCAATAGTATCCAGTGTCCCTTGAGAGACAAAATTCTTCTTCGCCTATGGTGAGTTCAAAGATATCCAATCAAGGATGGTGGTCTTGAAGGCACTCCACAACTCCTCAGGATTCCCCAAAGCACCGAGACCCCCCAAATCCTCACTCAGCTTGTTTGCAAACTCCTCAGCTGCCCTCTCATCTTTGAGCTTGTCAACATCCAGCCTAGGCTAGGATGGTACCATTCTCTTGGATTTAAGCTGCAACTTCAGAGTTGCTACCAAAAGCCAGTGGTCGGTATCGAGAAACTGAGCACTCCGGAAGACCCTGCAGTTCTGGATCATCTAGCGACCATTAATGAGCACAGTCAATCTCCTTTGCCACACCACCAGCATTGGAATACCAAGTCCAGCGATGAGCCTGTGGGTGCTGAAACCATGAACCAGCCATGCTAGGTCAATGACTTCTTGCAAAGTCAAGGAACGTCGTGCTTTTCTAGTTCACAGTTCCAGATAAATGTTAGCCATCCCTATCAGTTCCAGTTGATGCATTGAAATTCCCCACGACTGGAAGAGTATCTCGCCTGGGGCACTGATCAATCACAGACTCGAGCGTGGCATAGAATGCGTCCTTCATGGAGATCACTCGCCTCAGTCGGAGCATATATCGAGACCAGGGAAAAAATACCCAAGGATTGATGAATCCTTAGTCTCATAATATGCTCTTTGTCCGGTGTTACTTCAATTATCAATGGAGTCAGCTTATTGGACACAGCTACAGCAACTAATTGGGCATGGTAACCATCAGATTGGCAAAACCAATAGTAGGTGTAACCACCCACCATGATCTTGCCACTATCCGGTCTCCGAACCTCAGAAAGTGCTGCAATACCGATGTTCAAACATTTGATCTCAGATGATAACAGAGACATGTGATCATCCTCTCTTCGGGATAGGACATTCCAGGCACCCACCCGAAGGGACTGCCTCAGGTTAACCCATGGAGACAGCCGTCTGGTGGATGGTACGTTTTGACTGACGTTGACCTCAAGTATAATTTGTGCTTGAATTCGGTAAGCTGATATGCAAAAGCTCTTCAAATTTCATGTCAATCAGATTTAAATTGAGGATTTTAGAAATTTGGCACATTTTTACCTTTTGGTCTATGTTGACCATTTGGCCTCTGTTGACCTCAAAAATAATAGGTGCTTCAACTCAGTGACCTGATATGTAAATCCTCTTCAAATTTCATGTCAAATGGATGAAAATTTACAATTTTAGAAATCTGACAAATGTTGACCTTTTGGCCAATGTTGACCTCAGAATTAATAGGTGGTTGAATTCAGTTACCTGACATGTGAATGTTCTTCAAATTTCAAGTCAATTGGATGAAAATTGATGATTGTAGAAAATTTAGCCCACATTGGCCTTTTGGCCGAATTTGACCTTAAATATATTAGGTGCTTTAAATTCACGAAGCTGAAATGCAAACGGTCTTCAAATTTCATGTCAATCAGATGAAAAATGGCAATTTTAGAAACCACTAAATAATTTGGCCTTTGTTGTGTTGAACTTATGGCCTATGTTGACCTTTTCACCGATGTTGACCTCAACAATAATGGGTGGTTGGATTCAGTGATATGATTTGCAAATCCTGTTCAAATTTCAAGTCGATCAGATGAAAATTGAGGGTTTTAGAAAATTTGGCCCAAATTGATCTTTTGGCATATGTTGACCTTTTTCTTACACTGAATTTTAAGAAACTTCAATGCAGGACCGTCACTGGGTTGGTGTCCATAAGCTCTTAAAATTTCAGAACAATCGGCTGAGTGGTTTGGGCTGGAGGCGAGCGGACAGACAAACAAACATGAAAAATCACTCATAGAGTGACACGTGGCAAAACAGCACAAAGTAGAACAGCACTCTGTAGAGCGCATACCTCTGCCAGGTGGAACAGTTCACATTTTTATCCCACTGATGGGCTGGATCCAAACCAAAATCTAATCTGCTTGCTCTTGTCACCTCACCAACTCATCCACCTTGTTTTGTCAGAACTCGTCCACTTTTTTTAGATATAATGATATATATATATATATTCAATTTTTGCCCTGATCTGTCAATTTTAGAAATTAGGCCTGTGTTGAGCTTTTGACCTTAAAATTAATTGATTCATTAATAAAATTAATTCATTTACCTGATGTGCAAATCTTGTTCAAATTTCAAGTCAATCGTATGCAAATTGAGCATTTTAGAACGTGATCCTGAGTTGTTGACTTTTGGCCTATGATGACCTTTTGGTAATGTGCTGACCTCAAAAATCATTGGTATTCAGTAAGCTGAAGTGAAAATCCTGTTTAAATTTCAAGTCAATTGGATGAAAATTGAAAATTTTAGAAATCTGGTCGATGTTTTGACAGAAGTTGACCTTAAAAATAATTTGTGCTTAAATTCAGTAAGTTGATGTGCAAATGGTCTTCAAATTTCAAGTCAATCGGATTAAAATTGACAATTTTAGAGTCAATTTTAGAAATTTGGCCCATGTTAATGTTTTGGCCTATGTTGACCTCTTGGCTGATATTGACCTAGACATAATAAGTTGTTGAATTCAGTGACCTGATATGCAAATGTGCTTCAAATTTCAAGTTAATCGGATTAAAATTGAGGATTTTAGAAATTTGACCTTTGTTGACCTTTTGGTCTATGTTGACCTTTTGGCCTATGGTGACCACAAAAAAATAGGTGGTTGAATTCTGTGACCTGATATGTAAATTGTCTTCAAATTTCAAGTCAATCGGATGAAACTTGAGGATTTTAGGAAATTTGGCCTAAATTGGCCTTTTGGCCTATTTTGACATTTGGCCGATGTTTACCTTAAAATTAATAGGTGGTTGCATTCAGCGACGTGGTATGCAAATGCTCTTCAAATTCAATTGGATGAAAATTGAGGATTTTAGAAAATTTGGCCCAAATAGTCCTTTTGGCCTATTTCGACCTTTTGGCTTGTGTTTACCTCAAAATTAATCAGTGGTTCAATTCAGCGACCTCATGCAAATGCTCTTCAACTTTCAAGTCAATCGGATGAAAATTGAGGATTTTAGAAATCTAACCAAAGTTATTGACCTTTCGCCTTTGTTGACTTTTTGACATTTTGACCTCAAAAACAATACACTTCTTCCTTATTACAAATTCTACCATGTGGTGAAGTATTGTGAAGATCGGTTTAAAATTGTGACCTGTAGGCGATAAACAGACAGACAAACAGACAGACAGACAGACAGAATAACAAGGAAGACGACGCTGCGCAGAGAGGACCCTTGCAAAATCCATCAAACAAATTTGACCCAAAAAATAATAGGTGGTTGAATTCAGTGACCTGACATGCTAACTCCTCATTTCAAAGTTCAACAATGGATGAAAATTTAGGATTTTAGAAATACTACTTGGTTGTTGACCTTGGGCCTATGTTGACCTTTTGTCCATGTTGACCTCAAAAACAATTGGCAAGTTGAATTCACTGACCTGAAATATAAATCCTCTTCAAATTTCAAGTCAATCAGATGAAAATGAGGATTTCGAAATCTCACCTAAGGTGTTGAACTTTGGCCCATGTTGAGCTTTTGACCTTTGGAGCTCAAAACAATAGGCTTCATGAAGATCGGTTTAAAATTGTGACCTGTAGGCGATAAACAAACAGACAAACAGACTATCAGAATCGACTGACCAATCTTTGATTTTTTGATCGACTGAAAAATCTTCGATTTTCCAAGTAACAAACGGAAGCGATCAACATACTTGTCAAAAAAAATAAAAACATTTGCCAAGTAACAAACAAACGGAGGTGATCAACATATTTGTCCAAAAAAACCTTTTTTTTGCCAAGTAACAAATGGACCCAAACGCAATACCCTCCCCTTTGGCGAGGGTGATAAACGTCCTGTTGATTACATCCACTATTTCATAAAGATGAGGCCTTATGAGCTGGCATCGCGGCCAAGTTACAAATTCTTGCCCTGGCTACTACTACTGGGAATTCAATGGCAAACCACACAGTATATACCTTGATTTGAGAATGTTTCAGCATCACTGACATTCTGGAAAGCTCATAGACTCTAACAACAATCTATTGTAATGTGAGAATTATATCGTGATATGCCCAACACAAAAGTCTTTGCTCTTACTTGGTATAATTGATCTTTCCTCCTTCAATTCATCACCTGGAAGATTGGATATCTAACTGTTGAACGAATGATATGAAGACCTGTAGATGATGGCTGATAAGTAGTGTGATTCATAATAATAAAATAAAAAATTAATAATAATAATAATAAATAATGACAATCCACAGCATTCATCTCATGCCAATATATCTGCCACATAAGCAATTGAAAGGCACTGTAAATCTATATATCAAAATATTTACATTTGACAAAAAATAAAGCCTTTTGGTAATGATATGAGTAAAGTATTCACAATGACTGTTCCTACATTATCCTTCGATATTGTAATGAGGCAGGGGATTTTGTACAATCATTTGGAAATTTCAAAATTTCCCGTTGCTCCTAATAGCCCCATTGGTCCTAATGACCCATTTTCTGCGATCCAATCGCAGGTAAGGTCGAGCAGATCATGTGCAATCGTGATCTTTAAATTTACCAGCCATTAGTTTTGGGTGTACAAAGAGCAAGGAGGGGAGCCAATTCAGTTACAAAAACAAACTGCAGAGCTCATAGAACACGTTACCTTGCACAGTGTTCAAATATATAATTCAATTGAAATAATATAATGATTTTAAAAGTTCATTGAAAAAAAAGATTGCAGAAGTTTAGCACTATTTAAACAGTCTTCGATACCACTTTATTTAACATGTCCAGGTACTGCAAAATATAAGTTTTTTTGAAAGTGCAAAGGTGATTTGTGTTCTGCAGTATTCAAGTGTATACTTCAATTTAAATAAAATAAAGATTGTAAAGGTCGTATAAATAAATTAATTCCAGAAGTTTACCGCCGTTGACGCAGTTTGACTGCCAGGCAGGCAGCCAGAGTAATTTTTTTTTTTAATCTCACTCCTCTCTGCGCATGTGCAATTGGGTCGAATTCAGAGACAAAGTACTGTAAAACGGCAGGTGTTTTTTCCGATTCGCATTCCGATTCGTGTTCAAAATATAACATTTAAGTTAAATAAGTTGTTCCTCGATCATAAACTGACGTTTGTGGACAGACAGATGGAGAGACAGACAGACATGAACCAATTGCTTAATCCTGCATTTCGCTTCGTGTGCGTGGGGTAACTACTTCGTTAATACATGCACACACCTCAATCCCAATAATAAATGGTATTCATATTGGGGCAGGTTGGTGCAGAATATCAGAATAATTGTTCAGACCTTCCTAAAAGCAGGAAACTTTGCACAAATGTTCAAATTTAGATACTTAATCAGTATTGACAAAGAAACACATTTAGCGAGATCTACTTCCAGTTATTTTCAAGATGGTGGAATTTATGTATAAAAATTAGATAGATGCATCAAAAATTTTACTTGAAATAACGTTGTTAATACCCCGAGAAAAGAAATAGAAAGCGAAGTTACTTACACCACAGAAATAAGATAGTTGTTCAGGACCATCCCGGTAGAATACCTCTAGAGTCTAGATAATAGATATTTTGATCCATCCACAGGTTGTTAAGTAGAGCATTTTTGTTTGACAGTATATCCAGTAATATAATAACATCAGGTCTAAATACAGGATAAAGTTAAACAGCTAGGCAGATATACTTCTCGTGGTATGAAACGTTTATTTATGTTGGCTACTTAAAATAACGCTGTTTATGTCTTGGAATGGTTGAGGTCACATGACAAGAAAACGAATTCTGATGAAGGTACATGTGTGGAGAAATCAATTGAGACGTCATAGAATGCAGTTGCTATTGCATGACCTGCTTAGAGTAAAGTTTTTGCAATAAAAATGAACTGGTCATCATAGGTGTTATAGGATAGCAAATCACACATGTCACCAAATGAGAAGTTTGCTCTTCAATCATCTTCACATCCACCAACACACTTGCAGAGAGCAGTGCACTTCAATACCGCCATTCTGCATTTACACTGGAAACGACAACCTTTCTTGCAGCCACAGTGGAGAAGTTCCTGGCACGAAACCGATACTTCTGGCAGCGTAGTCCAGATAGGTACACAGTCACCATCATTATTCCAAGTTCAGCCCCAGTAACTTGTTGATGGTTGTTCAGGGGACTTTTCCAAATACCTTCCCCAAATATACCCTCAGTATAATGCACACTCAGAGTGCTGAAAGAGAGCAACTTTAGGCAGTGGAATAGCTTCAATCGTATGGTTTTTCTGCGAGAACATACATTTCCGACACTCATTTACACCAAAACAGTCACTAGCTCGATCATACTAGTAGGGGACCCAAGAGCCCTAAACATTTGAAGGAGGTCACACTTCTTGCTATACTTTGTTTCTATTATTTTTCGGTAGTATGTCCATTCCTCATAAGGTTTCAGAGGTCTGCTCATCAGACACTCTTGCGAACAATTTCTGTGGGTGGAAGTTTGAAGATATGAGATCACCGAAATGAGCCAAAAAATTAGGTAGGGGAAACTAAATTGAGTTTTTTATGAAGTAATTGTGATGAAAGTCATGCATATAGGTATCATTGAGAAGGGGTTGGCCCACACTACAATTTGGCATTAATAAAATTTTGATGACGTCATCCATTATGTCACTAGGGGTCAAAAGGTCATAGATTTTGGATGCAATTGAAAATCTGGGTATTAGTGATATTAAATATGGTGCTGTGACCAAACTAAGAGTCTGGGTACCACAAATGCTATTAATACAAGCCAACATATACCCAAAGTTTTTATATTATGAAAAATTGCATAAGTATATTATAGTTTTCATATTAACCCCTCGAGTCCGATATGCAAAATATGCAAAATAAGCAAAAAAGTCAAATTTCAGCTTTTTCTGAAAAATACAATTATGTTTTATTTTGAAGCTTGTGAAGCATTTGCATAGACACAAATGGATATCAGAATGAATGTTTGTTCACCAGAAGTGTATATTAACCCATTCCTTCATTAACCCTTTGCCAGTTTCAGACATTTCAATAAAGCATACTCTCTTTCCTGAACTGGAGCTGGATGATGCTGGAACTAAATACATTGAAAGCCACAAGTATAAGAGTATAGGCCTACATTTATTAATCATAATGTTACAGCTAAGCCTTCATGTATTGTTGTAGCTGCAAATATAAAAAAACAGTACCCTTGAACAGGCCACCATTTTTTTTTTAAAACAAAACACTCTTCAGTAATTGGAGGTAAATTGCTATCATCTCTCCTTGGCATCATGTGTTGATTTCAGAAAATTTCAATCCCACTTTGTCCATTATTCAGAACCATACAATGGCAGGAAGAAATTAATATCAACCATAAGGTAAGTAGTTTTAAACAAGCATATGAATGAACTTAATTCAGTCATAAATAGCACAGCTTTTGAAAATGCGCCTGAAAAAAATGTAGGCCTGCATGCAGGTACACATACCCGTGCATGTGACATGGATGATGTCAGGAATAGCTACAGTGATGTACAGGCAAGAGAGCCAGCAGCTATATAGGTCATGTAGGTAGCATCCTTACTGACCTAGTACATGTTGTAGTATATAAATTATAATATCATTTGATCTGTAACTCGATGGTATGGTGGCCCGTGAGGCCAATGATCACTTGTTGTTGAATTAAGCACTGAACATTTATTATTTTTGCCTCCAATACATAGTTTTTCAATAGTTGTATATTGATCTTAACTACTACATTTCACACATCTTCAGGTATATGTACCTTTGGTACATCCCAGCGACACAAATGGAGGAAGGGGCTATTCGAATTGGTGAGAAAAGGAAGTCGCCAAGTGATGGGACAGATTATAATTCCTGTTATATTTGTCAAAAGAGACATCGTGTACTCTTGAAAATGTCACAGAGAATGGTTATCCCTCATTACTGTAAGCTTTATCCATCGAATGGACAAGGTTGCTCGCCGTCTCCTAGATGATTCAGCAGTAAGGACATATTTCTCAAAAACTTCCTAAGATTCACAGTTCGTGTCGAAGTACATACAATAATAAAAAAACGGTTGATAAAAAACAGCCTAAGGTCAAACAAACATTGCAAATATGGATGAAGAACCCGTCTGCACATTTACTCGATTGAAAATTGACACAAAGTTAGATTTCAAAACGAACTGTTTTGTGTGTGGTAAAGTGAGAGACAAAAAAAGGAGATCGCAAATTGATTTGGTTGCCACAAAAGGATAGACAGTTATCAATTGAATAAAGCAATGAACTCAATGATGAACGAATGCTACATTTGATTCAAGGTTGTGACGTAGGCTGTGCGGACATAATGCAAATGACGTTAGGTATCATAGGTTGTGTTTGAATAGTTTTATGAACAAATGCCCCACAGATATCAACACTACTGACACTTTGAGTGCCTAGAAAAAGGGTTTCAGTGGCTTATTTCTACTATTGAAGCAAAACTGCTCAGTGATTGTGTTATTATTTTTGTTCGCAATTGCGTGATATGCTTCGTAGGTGGTTGGATGAGAAGCATGTGGAACATGCCATGTCATATCGTAGTGACACGCTTGTAAAACAATTTCAGAACCACTATGGTGAGCAAATTATTCCCCAGGTCGGTACTTCGAATCTCTATGTTCCTCCAAGTTAGCTTTGGTCTTACAGAAGTTAAGAAACTGAAAGATCGCCTGGAAGAATCAGAATACATTGAGGAGGATCTTGACACTGACAAAACTGCCACTGAACCTTAACAGTCCCATACATCACCTTCTGAGTCATTTCATACTGCAAAGGCCATTCACAAACAGCTTAAATCAATAGCCAGTGAAGAAAGGAAGAGATTGAAGCAAGTGGATGCTGCAGAAGTAAACATGGATATATCATATGAATATGCACTGAAGTGTGTCCCAAATGACTTGTACAACCACATTGCTTAGATGTTGACTGATGCAGACAATGGTCTTGGTCCTGATGACCGTGTTGTGCTTGAGGCAAAACAGCATGAACAAGTGCTCGACCTTTCACAGGATATATGTGCTGCCATTGCTAAAATAGCAACTCCCAAACATGTTGGCACTGCTGTGCACATCATAAAGCAGACTCCAAGTAAGGACACGGTAGCCCTACTAAATAGATTGGTAACTGCATCAATTATAACGATGCGCAGAGATATATATCCACCATGGCAAATGAAGCTAACGATCAGATAGAAAAGCAAGGCTATTTCATTCCTGGAAACATTGCAAAAGATATTTTCACCCAGTTTGCCATTGATAATCTTGACTTTCATGAGAACACCGTTGATGGAACAACTACTCATGGAACCACACATATAATCTACCAATATCCCAATGACGCCACCAGAGAAACCAATCAAGCACCAAGTGCATTCCGCTACAAAAAAAATCCCGTTCAGTGACCCTTGAAGACACGGAGCCTGTTCAACCTAGAAGAAGTTGGATCACCCTTCCTGATCGACAGAAAAGTCATTCCTTGCTTGGACTCATACTAGTCCCAGATGACACAAACAGATTTAAAATGGAGAGGACTTCAATATTCTGTTCAAACTATGTATGACAGGTTCCACTGATTTACTAGATCTCACACATGAATTCATCCAGTATCCTGGAAAAACTTCAAAGAAATGCAGATTGAAAAATGTGAAAAGGCTACTGTGATTGGTTATGGTCCATTTCTTCCTCTTTCCCCAACCAACCCTGATGTTGTTCAAGAGTCAGTAGATTATTGTATGACTGTATCCAAAGATCTGGGCCAAGAATTCTGTGTCTTGACGTGCGATCAAGCCATCTATGAAATTGTTCTGGCATTACAGAAGAAACATCCCACAAAGTACGACCACCTTATTCTTCGAATGGGTGGATTTCACATTGCAATGAATTTTCAAGGGCAATTGGCAAACTGATGAAAGAACTGGACTAGAAGACCTTTTCATTGAAGGTGTGTGTGCTTGCCAGGCACTGCTAACAAGATAATGTCTGGAAAAGATTAGTATCAAATGTTGCGAGCTCACACTCTTGTAGAGAATGCTATATACGGTATGCACTTTTCTGGGGAGCCTTCGAGAACTGGCTGGTGGAAAAGTCACTGGCACTGATGAATTATCATCTTTGTCCATTCAATTGTCCATCCACCAAACACAATATGCAAACGTGCATCACAACCAGACCCAGAGCTTCCTGACCCTTGTAAATTTGGGAGGTCCAAAAAGAATGGCTGCCTGCTTGCCACACGAATGACGAAACCCTCAAAACCTGGATAGTTCAAACCCATTGTAACTGCAAGAAAGGTAAATGCAAAGGACGCTGTTTATGTAGAATGGCCGGCTTGAAATGCACCATTGCCTGCAAGTGCTGCGGAGATCCACAGAATTGCGATCTAGCCTCGGAGGATGAGGACTATTTGATATGAATATTTCAATCAGAACTACTATGATGAGCAGATTGGAACTCAGTGTCACTGACATTTGGTCATTGGTCTTATAGGACCAAGAAATTGAATTGAATGTGAAGTTTTGACGACTGAATTACATAACACACTGAACCATTACCCAAACAATAAAAAGGGTTAATTTTAGCCATGAAAGGGTTAAATCGTATATTAATGCATATAAAGCCTTATTGTACTAATATTGATGTTATTAAAGATGTTACTGTAAAAAAAATGCAGTCTCTCGTCTATTTCATAAAATCCACATTTTTAGCCATTTTTGCTGATTTTGCACTTTTGTCAGAATGAGTTAATATGAAAACTATTGTACTTATGTAACTTTTCTTGATACCAAAAACTTAGTGTATATGTACTCTTAATTAATGGTGTTTGTGTTTTTTACTCTCTTTGTTTTGGCTAGAACACGACATATTATATCACGATTTCCCATATTTTTACTTCTGGCAAAAATACGTGAACTTTTGGCCTCTAGTGACATCATTGATGACGTCATCAAAATTAAAAAATTATCAAATTTACTTGACCCTAGCTCTTTCCAATGATACCTAATATGCATGTATTGCAACACAATAAATGCATAAAATGTCATT
This sequence comes from Eptatretus atami, assembly GCA_035128595.1. Taxonomy (NCBI): domain Eukaryota; kingdom Metazoa; phylum Chordata; class Myxini; order Myxiniformes; family Myxinidae; genus Eptatretus; species Eptatretus atami. Next base: position 117,985,737 of record CM068958.1, on the reverse strand, counting down.
TCAGTTTCCCCACCCCTAATTATTTGGCTCATTTAGGTGATCTCGTATCTTCAAACTTCCACCCACAGAAATTGTTCGCAAGAGTGTCTGATGAGCAGACCTCTGAAACCTTATGAGGAATGGACATACCTACCTAAAAATATATAGAAACTAAAGTATAGCAAGAAGTGTGACCTCCAACCCTTATTTTGCATGCTATGGCAGTCTGGGTCCCCTACTATACAGTAACACCGTAAATCGCTCAAGCATGGGCAGGTATTCACCTATGGCAATTTCCAGACAATTTGTCATATCAATAAAGGTGTGGGTTATTTCATCAAAAACCATCCAAGTATCCAATGCATTTTTCTTGCCTACAGTTGTGAATGCCGACACCGTATCATCGCCTGTGAAAGCATGGAACATTGGAAGAGCCCTACTCTTCAAAGCACCAAGTGACCAAGCAATTTCATGCACAGGTATGTACCTCAAATACTTTCCAGTACCAAACAGAACCCACAGTTCATCTAGCTGTCTAGCATTAGGCATTGCACAACAGACACTGACAAAACAAGAATATCTGTCAACCTTTCAAATTAAACACTGCCAATGTCCCTTCTTAATGGAATCTTGCAGATGGAGGATTATTCTCGTGGTTGCAAGGTTGTGTCTTCATCGTTGCAAGGCTGCAACATCATTGTATTCATTCCATCAGGATTGCACACCACACCAGACCATTTTAGCCGAGACTGTTTGTCTTCGACTTCGACCTCAAGAATATGATCTGCCAACAGACCGAAAAGTTCTGTCTTGTTACTGTCAATGCAAAGAAAAGCATTCCAGTTGCTTGGTACCAAGGACTAATTTTCTGCACGTCTTGTGAGGGCTTTCTCGTGCTTCTTGCTTGTGGTGGCTTTCAGACTGTCTGAAAGATACACATCCCATACTAAATCAAGCCTACTGATATACCGCAGCTGACCATGTATGTAGGGGAGGAAAATCCCTTTAGCATAGTCATAGAAAGTCTTTGACCTGATACGTTTGAACAAATACACCAGTGCTGCTTTGTCGAAAATCATCACATCGACTTCTGGCGACTCACAGTCACTCTGAAGTAGCGTCTCCAAACACAGTGTCAACTCACTCTTTGTACCCGTCCGTAATATAGTGTACTTCATCTTCTCCATTGAATATTAAAACACGATATAAATTTGGAAATTAGCTAAAAATCACCGGAAATGATTAATTTTTCCACTTTGTTATTCTTCTATTTGGGATTTTAATCTTTTTTTTCGGTTTTATGTTGAAATTGGGTTTTTTGTTCGTGTTAAGCAATTTTATCTGTTGAAGAACACATTTTCTTTCATTTTCACGTGGAGGTGGCGGCCATTTTTAATAAAACTGGAAGTACACTCAAACCAACTTGTTTCTAGATGAGGAATTGATAAGTACCCTATTAACCAAGGCTTGTGCCAAATTTCATGCTTTTTAGCAAGATGTGAACAATTATTACACCCATCTGCCCCACAATCACTTCCATAGTTCACCATATACGAGTACTTCAGATCATGGTACTCGCATTTCAATGACTGAGAAATGCACAAGTTGTCTGTGAAACCAGCAAATCTCGTATTATACTTATGGATCAAACCATAAATCAAAGAAATAACTCTGCAGAGGATTTTAATCAGAGAGTAGCCTACTCAAAAAGAAATGCACATCACAAAAGGGGTATTGAATTTCGGAGCTGTCTTTCCTTTCCTCTTAGTCACAATAAGCAGCTTGCAGATATGAACTGGATGTGGTAGCAGGCAGAGAGGACAAGGGGTAGAGAATTGGCAAGGATTAACTCACGATTTCTCTCTCCAGTGTGATGTATCAGAAGGCTGTGTGCCAAGCAACGACACCCTCAGGCACATGGGATCACAGGTCGCTGTAGAATTAATGGCCATAAGGCCACCCATGATTCCTAGTCTCACTAAAAGTTCATCCAAGCATCAGTTACAAACCCAAACCGCCACAAGAAAAGGCTGGTTGTGCTGTGCCCCTGACAAGGGCTGCCAGTACAGGGACCACAGGCACTGCTGTGCTGTTTCTCCACTTAGTCCTGGCACCATATTTCTTCATCTTTTCCTTCTGCTCTTTGCAAAGGCACGAATGCCCAAGTACTTATTGTTATACAGATGCACACATTAGATTCAATCCAATAAAAGCTTATCACAATCCATAATGCAACTCTCCCTCCATCCCCTAGATTGTAACAATACAGTAATCATAGGATTGGTCCTTTACTGATGATCATTACAATGGGAAGATCTTATGTAATCTGAAAATATTCTCTATGATGTGTGTGTGTGTTGTATCTGTGTGGTTGTGTGTGTGTGTGTGTGTGTGTGTGTGTGTGTGTGTTAAACAATGCAGGACAGCGATATATCTGCTAAGACACCATCTCTCAAGTCAAGCTCCTGCCGTGCGTGACAGCTGACATTGGGATTTTGCAAGCTTGAATTGAATGCGTGCATCATAAGGAGTTCCATACACTTGAGCAATCTCACAATTAAGGGGATTATTTTAAAGAGAAAAATGAAACCACAGATATTCACCCACAGTGTTTTCAATTTTATCCAAATCACAGTTAAGGCTGTTTTTAATGAGAAACATGTGCAGTTGACCTGAAATTTGCAGTCTTTCTTTCACACCACATAAAGTACTTTTTGGAATATAAACACAGCTATTTTTGGAGAAATCTTGATAAAACAAACGAGGATAGAATGTGCCCCATATAATTTGTTTCAAATATTTGGAACTGGCCTGAATGACTATAATGTGGGAGAGCCACAGGGAAATACTCTCAGCTGTATGTGTTTTCGGTTTTGGCAGCCAGATCTTTGGAACCATCACACTTCCAACCTTTCAGATACTCTAACTGACATGCATCCATATTTCCCATTGGAAACAAAACATGCTCAGCACCAGTTAGCTGTACACGATGCCAGAACTCACGTCAAAGAGCAACTGGACTCTAATTGCACTGTAGTGAGGGATTACCAACCTCAGAAGAGAGGTTCTTGCAATCACTCCCCTTGCACACCCAATCCCACTCGCTCCCACGAACAGCATTATGAAATACCCTTGTAGACTTCACATATTGACCATTCCTTGCCTGATGGATAATTAATTATAATTATCTTCTGAAGCTATTGATAAGAGTACAATCATACAATTTTGTACAAAGGAACTTATTGCGAACGAGAGAACAGTTTTACGAAAGGCCTGAACAAGGTAGAAGAACTCGTGTGACTGACCACACATGAAGGTAGAATTCATTGGAGCCATTTCAGTTATTGTAGTATTATTATTAGTAGTTGTAGTAGTCATAGGCTTACAGTCATATCTTAAAATTAGTAGCAGCATAATGTTTTTGAGACGTAGCTGAAGCAACTGCCTTGTGAACTGTCACCGAGAAAACTTTTTAATTTCAACAATTAAACAGATCAGTCTTGATTTTCGAGTTGTATCAATACATGTTAAGGAATATGCTTACGATTAATAAATAGATGTAGGGAGAAAGGAGAAATTGTTGGACAAAGGAGCAGAACTTCAAAATGAAAATTAGAGAAAAAAATGTACAGAAGGCAAATGATATGCACTGAAAATGAAGAGGTGACAAGAAAGGTGGCATGCAGTGACAGTGTCATTAGGTGGGGGGTAATGTAGCCCAGGATCCAGACACCAAAACTTGAGAGGACCTGACATGACTTCGTACACTTTTTGTTCGTGTTTTTTTAGTGTGAGTTATATCCTCAGGAAAGATGAGTAACTGGTCTGCTGTGCCGGAACCATTGCGAAAAAAAAAATCATGGGCATATTCGTGCATGCTCTTCATCCTGCTTTTGTTATAAATGTGGAAAATGTTATTTTGTTCCGTAACTTTTGTGGGTGTTGATAGTTACCCTCGCCAAAGGAGAGGGCATTGCATTTTGGTCCGTTTGTTTGTCTGTCTCTCTGTTGGTCCGCACAGAACTTTTGTGTTTTTCTCCCCCAAATGCTTGGCGGATTGAGATGAAATTTTCACCATTGGTGCGACTACTCATGTGGAATGTTGTAATGATAATTATGACGTCATGGGTCACGTGTTGTGGCAACAATGTTGGAAAAACGTAAAAACTTTGGACCTCTGTATCTCTGAAACCGCACAAAGGGGAAAAAATTGAAACTTGGCACATAGAAAGTACTCCTCATGGGGGAATGAGTGTGATTTTTTATGATGTCATAGGTGCCTTCGTTATGACGTCATCATTGCATATGTAGAACCCCCAGTATGAAAATTTTGAGGGTCATCTAGGGATAAAAGTCCACAAAATTATTTTTGATGATGTCATTGGTCACGTGACTCGACAGCCATATTGTTTAAAAAAAAAAAAAAAACCTTCAAAAATCTTCTTCTCTGGAATAGCTGAACCGGTCATCACTGCCAGCATTTGCAAAGCGGCAGTTCAAATTATGTCTCAAATTAATTATGTAACACACCAGTACACAAACTCCACAAACACCACACAATGCACCATGCAAAACAAGTCCTGGCAAGGGTCTGCAATCTCAGATTGCTCTTTTTCTTGTTATCATTGCACTCATGACAGACCAAGAGAAGGCACTCGTGGACCTGATTAAATCATGAAATGTGTTCAAAAAACTCTGAAAACTGATTTGAAATTATTTAAATCCTAAATGACGCACCAATTTTTGACATTTTTTTTTCTCATATTTTGTGCATTTACTTTATTGTTTACTCGGGATGTATGTTTGTTTCCCAGTCGGGATATACAGTATACAGAGGATTCCCAGTCAGGACTGGCTTTGGAGGCCAGTAGGAAATGTGGCTTTCCCAGGAAAGATCATGGCAGAGAGTGAGACCCAGAAGCTTGAACGAATGTTGAGAAAGTAGATGGGTGGGGGGGGGGTGGGTTCCAGATGGTCCTTTCGCAAAGACATAGAGAGTGTGAGATTTGTCAGGATGAAAGACATGTTCAACGTGTTGGACCAGTTTGTGATGTTATCCAGATCTGCAGAGAGCGGAGAAGCTGCTGCTTGCCGATCTGAGGGATGACAGATGATGCGGCAGTGGGTGGAGTCATCAGCAAAGAGATAAAGAGGATTATCCAGAGAGTCAGAGAGATCATTGATGAAAACCCGAAAAATAACAGGGCCCAGAACACTGCCTTGAGGAACTCCAGCCTGGACAGGGAGACGGGATGAGAGAACTCCATTGAGGGCCACACGTTGGCTGCGACAGGAGAGAAAGTCTGCGAGCCATGAGTGGAGATGACCTTGGATGCCATGGGAAGAGAGTTTGGTGAGCAGGGCAGGGTGCCAGACTGTATCGAAAGCACATGATATTTCTATGGATATGGCTCTGATTTAATATCTGGCAATGAGGACCTCCATCCATTCCTGGAAGAGCAGAAGCAGCATATCCAGGATAGAGTGACCTGGTCTGAATCCAAATTGATGATCGGAAATCAAGCCATTGGAGAAGAGGAAGGATTTAATGTCTGAAGTGATGGTGGATTCCATAACCTTGCTGATGATTGCAAGAAGGCTGATTGGTCTGTAGTTGCAGGGATCTGTTTTTGCACCAATTTTTATGCAGAGCGGTAATTTTTGTTGATTTCCAAGCAGATGTCAGATGACCTTATGCAAATGAGAGAGAGGGTGAGCAAGAGCAGAGGAGCATGTTTTTGGAACACACGGGCTGATGCCGTCTGGACCGGTTGCAGAATCTGAGTCGAGTTTTGACAGCAAGTTAACTTTGTTTAGAGAAAAGGACACAGAGTCCAGGGACAGCTGGGTGCAACTGGGTTATGTGGGTACTGAAAGCGATGGATTTCTGACACAAGATTTAGATGCACACACAGAGTTTAGGCATTCAGCCTTTTCACGTGCCATGTCAGCTGTTCGGCCATTTGAGGTAAGGGAGGGGATGGAGGGGGAACATACACCAGAAACAGACTAAACTAAATGCCACCAGGATTTGGAGGAGGGAGAGAGGGTTGAGAGTTCAGATTTAAGATTAGAAAGATGTTGTTTTCTGAATCTCCTGAGGGTATATACACACTTGTTCCGAGCTTTATGGAAGGAACTGAGATTACCCTCAGTTGGATTTGCTTTCCATAAGGCAAAGGGAAGTTGTTCCAGGACAATTGCCTCACCACAAGCTTGAGTGTACAATGGGTGGGAGGAAGGGTAGGACAACTGAAGAGGAGAGGGGATAAAGCTGTGCAAGAGAGAGAGAGCAAGTTTCTTTGACAGAATTCCCAAGACAAGTTGATATTGGAGAAAGTAGTGATGGGAGACCAGTCTACAAGTTTGATGGCTGCTTGAAGACCCTGCCAGTCAGCCTGAGTGAAATACCAGACTCGACGGCGCTAAGATGGTTCTCTAATAACAGCCAGAGAGATGTCTACTTTGACAAGCATGTGGTCCGATGAACCGATTGGAGCGGAGGAAGAACAACAGATATTTTCAGAGAAATTGTTCAAAATCAGATCCAGAAGAGATGGAGTACCGTTGGTTGAGATGAGGGGCAGGAAGTTTACAGATTGTGTCAGTCCAAATGAGTCGCAAAAGTCTTTTGCTGAAGTGCCATGGCAGGTGAGGTACCCACACCCAGCCAATTGGGATGATGACAATTGAAGTCGCCACATATGAGGAAGAGAGAGTTGGGATAAGAGGATAGAAGTTGGTCCATATTTTCGGCGAGCAAGGTGTAAATGGAGTCATCACTGTTTGGTGGACGGTACAATACACATATAAACATGAGGTGGGAGTGTAGGGGAAGCCATCACCAGACGTATTCTTGGGGGTGTGGGGAAGTGCGGGCAGTGCATGGTGCGTGAGGAATAGAGTCTTTGATGAAGAGAGCAACTCCTCCACCAGCACGAGGCTCAGGTCTGTCATCCTGGAGGAGGGAGTAACCAGGGAGAGATACTAGGGAGTCAGAGACATCTTGAAGGAGGAAAGCTTCTGTAAAGCAGATTATGTCTGGTTTGTCATTGGCAACCTGGATGGAAAGATCTGTCAGGTTTGAGTGAAGGCCCCGGATGTTTGAGGTCTACACTGTTAAGGAAGATAAGACGAGGGAGGAGACTTGTGTGCAGGGAGTGGAGGGGAGGGTGGTGACGAGGAGGAGGGGGAAGGTAAGGAGAGTTTTTGAATGTGGGGAATTGCAGAAGAGGTAAGGGGAGAGGGCCATATGAGGAGGAGAAAAGGCTCAGTGGTGCTGGGTTGAGGTACAGGGGAGTAATAAGAGCGCGGGCAGAAGGCAGTGAGGATTGGAGGAGGTGGAGTGATGAGATGGAGGAGAGAGGGCAGGGGCAACTTTGAGAAGGGGAGTGAGGGGTGATTGGAGGGAAAAGGAGAGTGGGGAGATTTGAGGAGAATGGTGAGGGGGTAGTTTTTGAGAAAGGTGAGAGGGAAGCTTGGAGAGGGAGTGTGTGAAGTTGTTTTGAGGAAGGGATGAGAGGGAAGCTTTGAGAGGAGGGAGATGATAAGAGCAGGCACGGCCAAGGATCAGGAGGGTGATGGAAGAGATTGGGAGAGGGAAAGATTACACTTGTGTGTATGGTGAGGAAGGGAGTGGCAGGGGGAGGTCCAAGATTTGTGGGTTTGGGAAGACGGGGAGTGTGCTGAGAGGAAAGGGGAGCGTGTTGTGGTGTTGATCGTCCTTGTCTAATCCAAAATCACCAAATCTAATCAGTTTGGCCTTGTCACACTGACATGTCCACAACTTTTTGCGATATTCTGTAAACAGACAAACAAAAGACATACAAGCCGGTAGGCGACATGGGTGGTCGCTATATAATTGATACTAGTCATACAGTTTTTACGGATCGGCTGAAATTTTTTGACAAAGACGTTGATTGTAGTGCGCATAAAAGCGCAGAAGCCGATTATTGATTTTCGATTTTTTTTTTTTTTTTAGGATTTTTCAAAAAATTCAAAGTCCCATTGCTAGGCAGCGGTGGCGTCCATAGCAACGGGCTCAAAACATACAACTAGATCCTGCGTATGAACCTACCAGTCAAGTTTCATCAAAATCGGTGACTCCTCTGGCCTCCAGAGCTGTCCATTCATACATACATACAGACAGATGAAAACCTGAGAATAACAGTAGTCTAGCGACCACCCAACAACAGACAAACAGACAGAAAGGGTGAAAACTAACCTCCTTCATCTTCAGTGGCAGAGTAATAATGTTGTCAAACTGTATTTTGCAACTATGTATTCTCCTGCAACAAATTAAACCTCTTTTTCAACGCTTTCTCATGTGACCCTCTTTTGGGACAAATTCAACCTCCTGCCACCCATTGTTTCACACCATTTCACAGTCGGCAGTATAAGTAGCTCAGGCTGTTTGATCTGTGTGAAACCAAGAGTGTAACACATTTCACCTTTTTAAAGTCCATGAAATATTATTTAAATTGATAGATTAATTTAAACATTTTTCCTCAATGGGGACAGGTACTTTTACGCAGAGTAAATAAATAAGAAATTGAAAAAGTTTTATTTTCGCTACATATATATAATCTTGGTTTTTCAAACCCGGGGGCGCGACCCCAAGTGGGGTCGCCGAGCAAATTCGTGGGCCGCGGTGTCTGCTTGCAGCGAAAAAAATTGTCTATTTTCGATCGGTGTCGCTTTTACGGGATGTAATATAAACGGTCATTCAAAGTATGGGAACCTGCGCAACATGACGCTTGGAATGGGATCAGCCGATGCGCGGGCTCGCTGAAGGGCGTTCATTTTGCGGGAAATTAATGTTTGATCCACGGCCTCTCAGACTCTGACTCTATCATTAACGTCTATTCACGTCTCCACGTACGACTCGAGACCTTATTTGTGATGGCAGCACCGGCCACCAGCAATCTCGAGAACGTTCTTACCAGGATAAATTTCTGGACCTGGATTTTACTACGTGGTGATAAAAGTGGGCACAGGCCTCAGTGTGTGATTTGTTTCGAAGTGCTTTCTACGGAGTCTATGAAACAAAATAAGTTGCAGAGGCATTTGACTACAAAACATGCGCTTATCAGGATAAGGAGATAGCGTCTTTGAGAGGAAACTTTCTGCATCAAGAATACGCGTCTTGACAGAGAGGGTACATGCCATCAGACTAATATTCGGGCATTAGAGGCCTCGTATCGAGTGTCGCTCCATGTTGCCAGACTAAAAAGCCTCACTCCATTGCGGAAGAACTCGTTGCTGCCATGTGCAAAGGACATGGATCTCTGATGGTTGGGGAGGAAGCGGCGAGAGAAACTGGCAGTTATACCCCCGCTCTGACAACACCTATCCAATGCAGAATTGAAGATATGAGTCTGGACGTAACGGCTCAGGTCGTAACAACGATAAGGAATCGCCGTGGCATGCCATACAGTTGGACGAGTCCACGATATCGCATCGTACAGCAACTCATCGTCTGGGTCCGCTTCATCAAGGCTGATAACTTTGTCAATGAGCCTCTGCTCATCAAACCATTGGAGGCCACCACCAAAGGCGAGGACATTTTTGGGAAAGTAGAGCAGTTTTTCGGACCATGTCTGGACTTCGGAAAGTGCTCGGTTCAACAACAGACGGCGCGCCAGCAATGTTAGGGTGCGTTCTGGATTCAAGGCTAAATGTGCTTGAGTGGCTTCACAGACCTCCCATGGTACACTGCTGATCCCGAGAAAGCGCTCGCTCTCGTACTTTGCCAGAAACCTTGCAGAGGTGCTCTCAAAGTCGTAACAATGGTATCACATCAAATCGAGCGCCCAACACTAGGTTATCAGGCTTATCTGCCAGAGATCGACGCCGACCATAAGAATTTACTATCTACACTCAAGTCAGTAGGTTATCTCGAGGAAACCTTCTGCCGTTTACGAGCTCAAAAGATGAACTGAGGGTTCCTACCACACAAGGGAAAACGGCACGGGTAGCGTTGCTTGAGTCGACCTTGGCTGTCAGAACTGTCTATCTCGTTGACATCTTTGAACGTCTCGATGTCCTCAACCGCTCCTCCAAGGCAAAGACCCAACCTCATGGATTTTCTCGACAAAATGAGCGGATTTCTGGCGACTCTAAAATTACTGGCAGACAACAGCCGTTAACGCTTCAGCCTTTCCCCCGTCTGGTGGAGCATCTAACGACCAACTGTACGATGATACTGGAGCTCAACAGTCTTCTGGGGAGATAGCACGTCACTTCAGTCGCTCATTGAAAGTTCGAGCAGTATTTCCCTGGCTGGATGTGCAGTCCTTTTCTGTGGTCGAGGACCCTTCACGGCTCCACTGGACTCGATTGCTGATGAAGATGATACAGCGCAGGAAGAGCTTGTACAGCTCCACAGATTCAGGAGCGCAGTCTTTGCACGGACGAATCTGTTGTCGATATTCGGGTGCAAAATGCTGCCGTCGTACCCGACCCTGTCACGGCGCGCCATTAAGGTTTCTCATGCCATATCCTTCATCATGCTTTTGTGAGCAGTCGTTCTCCACCATGTGGTGATTAAAACAAGTACAGAAATCACCTAGAAATGGAGCATGATATGCATCCTGGCATTGTCATCTACTTCTCCACGAATAGAGAGTGGTTTCTGAAAAACAGGTCATCCTTCTCACTGATATATCTAAATGTCTATCGGACTAAACTTCTGAAACATTCAACTGTACTATTTGGATACTGTCGGCATTTCCGTTTACTCGTCATGAAAACATGATTATGTTGAATAAAGTAACAGTAAATGTTCTTGTGTCATATTAAATTTATCTTGTATATTATGAATTGGGTTTTGAATCTTTTGGGTCGCGCGTGTAGAAGGTTCTGAAATTGGGTGCCACTAAAAAAAGTTTGAAAACACTGTATTAAATCATCATTTGCTATTAATATCCGCATACCACAAAGAAAATATATGGACAGTTAGTGTATTTTTGTGCAGAAATAATAAAATTTATTGCAGTAATCAGCACAAGTACATAATGAAAATTATAAGAACCACAATGGAGGTTGCAAATTAATGAATATGTGAACTTGGTTTTCATCAGTTTGTTTCCCTTGCTTGAAGTCTATGAGTGGGCTCAGAATGGCACCAAAAGCAACTTCCAACAGAATAGCACGTGAAGATCCAACCTGGCGAGCAATAGGGTTGAATAAAAATACAGAAAATCTGAAATCGACACAATGGTGTGAGGTACACTTTTCAACGCCTGAAATAAACTGGCTTGTACAAGACAAGAAATGGGAAGAAGACAGAAGAATCTCCCCAAGGCAAGACACGGTCTTGAACTTGCTCAGCTTATTCAATATAACAAAATCAAGCCAGCAGTTTGACAATGAATGACAGAGGAAGTCGAACATTACATGCTCATCCAGCAACTGTGTGCAAAAGGCTATTTGCGCAGGTTCCAGGCAGGAGAGAGTTTGCAGCATGTAACGCACTGCTGAGACCAGATATAAGGTGAAAATACTGAAAATTTCAAGGCAACAATCAAGATTGAAGCAACTATGAACAATGTAATCAGGTACTTGGTTGATGAATCGAATTGAATTTTTTTGGGTCGAAGACATCCCGTTTGATGCCGAAGACGGGAGAAGTGTATGACCGTTTATGTTTCAGCCGACTGTTAAATGCGGAGAGCTCCATGATTCTGGGGTTAATATTCAGCTTTAGTGCAGGAAAATTTGTTTTTAATTCAATGGTGATTAACATAGAGAAGTTACAGCAGACCTTCATTCACTGTCTCCTAGTGGAATGGTTTTAATCGGAAACGTCATTTTTCAAGCGGTTTGGAGACAAGGTACGCTATGTGCTCCAAGTGTTAAATGACCACCCTAGTCCAGAAGGAATCACATCGAGGTCAATGGGATTATATGGAAACATAAGAGAAATAAGAGGAACTCAACTAACCTTCTGACCTGTGATATGGGACTACAGAGTTTGACACAATATTCCTTGAAAGATGCTTCAGTCACATACAAGAGCATGGGGAAAGGGTGCTGGCACTCAAGAAGCAAAGGTGGACACACAAAACTATGCTGACACAACAAAATGAAACGTTAATTTATGAAGCAGTTTGTTTCATGACATTTTAAAGGCTGTTAATCTATATAATATAAAGTTGAAAGTGTGTTGTCTGTGTGTCTGTGTGTGGTTTGTCTTGACTTATGGCACACGAAAAAGTACTGCTGTCCTCACCAAACTTCAATGCTGACAGAACATGTCCCGGAGTGTCCCGATGTAAAAGAATTGTACTTCGACTTCGGTTTTCCGAATTTGACGCATCAGCCTGATTTCGTAACGGTTTATTTTTCAAAGTTTCAGCCGAATTGAACTGGCCAACGCATTTCGCAATAGAATGAAAAAATTAATGTGTACAGTCAATGAAGACATCGACTTCCCTCCGGTTTCGAATTATGACGTCATCACCTGATTGCGTCACGTTTAATTTTTCAAGTTCAGTCGATTGAATGGGCCAACGCCATTTTGCATAGAATGAAAAAAATAATGCTATCAGTCAATTGAGACAATGATTCCGATCTTCCGGTTTTCCCGATTATGACGTCATCACCTGATTGCGTTAACGTTTTTTCAAGTTCAGCCGATTGACATTGGGGCAACGGAATTTGCTAGAGATGAAATTCATTAAGTCAGCAAATGATGACATTGAAACCGCTCACATTTTGAGGCATTATGGTTTTTTTATCGTGATGCGGCAATAAATCTTTACATGTTTGACTGAGTCTTTCTGCATATAAAACATGGTGGGGAAATATAATATTATATGGGATGAAAAAAAAAAATAATGGTGGCAGCCTCTACAATTTTTACAATTAACTGTGACTATATCTCTTCAACCCGCCGTATCCACGGGTCCTGTGCGAGCACGGGTTTCCCGCTAGTTTACAATAATAGACAGAACATGTGAGTTATCACTGACATATTATTGATGAATGTGACCCTAATATGAATGTCATGGAATAATATGTGTTTGTATAATACAGCTATATCTTCTTCTTCTTTGGCTGCTCCCGTTAGGGTCGCCACAGCGGATCATCCTTATGATACCGCACTACTGAATTTGGCATAGGTTTTACGCGGGTGCCCTTCCTGAAGAACCGTTCGCCATCTATTACGACACAGGGATAAGATTGGGTTTCGCCATGATTCCCAGGCTGCCACAACCTCTCATAGCGCGCCCAGCGCAGAGCTCCGTCCGCTCGATCCTACAACCCAAGCTCCGAGTAGCGGATTTACAGGCGTAGCACGCCACTACGCCTAGTTGTAAATTAGAGGTGTGTTCAAAAAGTATCCAACTTAGTTTTCGTGCGTAAACAAATGAGCTAGGGAGGCGTGGTTTGGTGCATTCGTATGTAGCGAGATCCTAATTCGTATGCCGTGAATATTTTCCTGCCTCAGAAGTGTCATCGCCGACAGATCGCGGATGAGTGGGAGTGTAAGTGAGCGCGGTCGGAATTTTCCGTTTTTGACAAAATGATGGAAAATTGAACAACGCTACTGCAGCAACTTTTGTGTAAAAGGCTGGCGATTCCCAAGTGGAATGATCCCAGCATCAACAGGCCTTCGGGAACGAAGCAATGTGGCACCACACAGATAAAAGAGTGGTACCAACCGCTTCAAAGATGGTCGCACATCAGTGGAAAAGTGAAGCACGTTCTGTAGGGCCTCAAACCCGAATGAGACGTCATGACCAAGTGATCCCTGTGATGCAGGGCATCGTCGAATCACATCAAAGATTGCGACGAGGCGAGCGTCGCAATTGGATCCGTTCATTCCATTGTGACTGAGATTTTGCTTAAGGAGAATTCTCAGCGAAGTTCGTGGCCAAAGTGCTATATGATCGAGCAGAAAGCAACTCCGTTGGAGATCGCACAGGACATGTGCGAGACTGTGAAGCGATACCAATTCTTCAACACAGTGATCACGGTGATGAGACCACAGTGATCCGTCATTTTTGTATAAAAACGAAAATCCGACGCCTCACTTACACTTTCCTCCTCACGGCGGTTCTGTCGCGGGACTGCCAGCTTTCTGCAGCGGAGAAAATATTCACGCATACGAAATTAGGATTCGCTACAGCCGCTCACTTACACTTTCTCAACTCAATCGGCGGTCTGTCGGCGACTGAAACAGTCTTGCAGGCGGGAATATTCACGCTACGAATTAGGATCGCCTACATACGCACCAAACCACGCTCCTAGCTTCATTTGTTTACGCACATAAAATTAAGCTTGCTACTTTTTGAACAACCTCGTATATCATGTATGTATATATTTATAAGGCGCTTCCAAGAAAAATAAAAATTGAGATATCGAACTCACTATTGAGCAAAAAAGCAAGAGCAGAGTCGTTTACTCAATTTGCGCAGTCTATATAGGTTTTACTTTTGGTTAGAACGCCTTCTTCTATAAAAAGGTCATCCCAACCACCCATTATATATAGATGATATATATACGTATAGTCGTATATACGTAAGACTGCGTAAGTCGCAACGCTTAACTCGTCACTTCGCCCTAAGCGGCAGCGTCAAAAGTTCCCGATTTATCTCTGTTAAATCTCTTTGATAAAGGGTATCCTCTGGAAGCCGTTATCTCTAAGTCGTCACTTCTTCTAAGTCGTCAGATGGTTGTCCGTTCCCGCGTATGGAAACTCAAGTAAGATTACCCTCCTAACTCGTAACATGGAAACTGCTGCCTCGTGATAAGCCCGAGTTTCATGGAACGTGATGCTCGCTCTTGTTAATACACCGCCAGTGAAGGCTATTTATTAACTGCGTACACACGTTTGATCGACGTGCTGGGACAATTGCGACTCAGCGTAAGTTACAACTAAAACCTACCAGAGAAAAATACAAATATCCAGTTTGGCGAGGCAAACCCACTGAATGAAGAAAACGCCATAGGCTGAGATTGGACATAAACGGCAGACATTGAACGATACTTGAAGAATAAGGCAAGATCATTTGACAAGTGGAGAAGATCGCAGGCCGGTGGTAGTGTGAAACGTGTGGAAATAGTTTCTTTGAAGATGTCGATGACGCTCCATCGTTGGTTTCGGCAAATGTCGGCTCAGCCAAACATTCTTTCGGCCGATTCGGCCAATATTCGGCCGTATGTCTTTCGTGAGGATTGCCCAGACCAACATCATGGAATACAATGACCGGTTTGAGTCCTTTCTATTGCACCAGATGCCAAGAGTTGAGGCAGTTAAACATGGATTACTTCGCGAAGAGTAAAGGATCGATCGAGCCTTAGTGTTGAAGTCCAATCATGTTTATATTGGCTGTTTTGTACATTCCGCACTCACGTCAATAGGCACTTGAGTGGTATCTCACACATGACTGTGTGTCTGTAATTTGTCAAACATCACCGTGGTATATGATTGTCTTACAGTTGTTCATTATCTTTACTTTTAATAAACTGATTCATGAAATTCCACTTTGCTGATCACTTTTCCACTCACCAATGAACCCCACCTATGCCCGGGATTGTGTTTGCCTTTTGGTACATTAATAGCGGCTCTCAACACATACGTTCCAGGCCACGCGAGACTTATCCTTACCCACGTCCATCATAAATGTTTTCGCATACGCTGTAGTGTCACATTTCTAAGTCGTCATTTTTCGGTCGATGCGTGACCGACTTACGCTAGTCACTGTATATATATATATATAATAATTATCATATATTAAATACATATAAAATAAAGAAGCCCACCCACAGTCTCTCACTGTGATATCTCCCATGGCTATAAGAGCATGGGAAGCTGCTCATTTATGATATAATCCAAGCCACTTGGGTTTTTGATTAGGTGAGAGTGATTGGATATTCCTCATTCACAAGTAAGAGATGGGTGGTCTTTCTTTATTATTTATATATTGACTGCTTTACATTGCATGTGGCACCATGCTTGGGAGCCTCATTGGTATGCATTGCTTCTCGTTTCGCTGATTATTCGCCATAAGCACACAACCAGTCCGGAGTTCGAGGGGGTGTGGCATGGTTCTCATTGTGTGCACTATTTGATGTCTTTTACCGTGGAGAACTCTGGGGGGTTTGAAACAGTAAATCGTTACCTTTTCGGCTTCTTGGTTGTCTACCAGGTTCTTCCGCTGGAAGAGCATAAGAGGTTCATATATATATATATATTTATATACATCAGGGTGTCATACATATACATACAGGGAAATTAACACTTTCAGCAAAATGTCTCCTGAATTTTCATCCATAGCTTATATCTTTTTTTTTTTCTTTGAATCCATCTCATGGCTGGTTCGGAACTGTCGCAAGTTGCAATCACTTTACAGGAAACTGGCAGCACATCACATACGACAAGATTCAAACATGGGATCATTTAAGAGACTCATTTGAAGTGGACATAACTGCATAACGCCAGACTGTGTTGAACGAGTTCACCATGAGTGGGATAGACGACATCGTGTGTGTTTTACAAAGAATGGCAATCATGTAGGAACGTTTTTGTAATAAGTTACTTTTTAAAGTGTTAATTTCCTCTGTATGGAGACTTTTGGGACACCTGTTGTGTGTTGTGTGATATTATATATATACAACACAACACACAACACATAATCCCGCGATGCGTTCACCTTTCGCCCCCGGGTTCATCGCGGGTTCCCTTGAGACCAAACTTATTTTTCTGCGGATTCCCACCGTAATAATATATAAAGTAAAATATAAATCCTGCAGTTCATCGCGTGTCGCTTCTTGAGTTGTTTTCATGTGAACTCGATATTTGCTACGTTTTTTCTCAAGCCCTACGATTGCCGCCAACGCCCTGCACCTTCCAAGGATTTGCAAGGACCGAAGCGCCAGACGAAGGTCCTGACGCTCGAGGGAAGTTAAGGTGTAAGATCTTGCTTCGGGAGGGAAAAAGTGTTGCCAGCGGTTGACGCCATTACGGTTGAATAATCGACCATACGCTACATCAAGAGGACGAACGCAACATCAGACCCTATTCAAACCCAATCGTGTTATACACCGTACACGTTTAACATTCACAAAAGCAAAACCATCGTGTTTACACACCGCACAGCTTATCTCTCTCTG
>CM068958.1:117939514-117967341 GCA_035128595.1 Eptatretus atami | reverse complement strand
TGCACGATCCAGCCAGGGAAATACTGCTCGAAACTTTCAATGAGCGACTGAAGGTGACGTGCTATCTCCCAGAAGATGTTGAGCTCTCAGTATCATGTACAGTTGTCGTTAGAATGCTCCACCAGACGGGGAAAGGCTGAAGCGTTAACGGCTGATTGTCTGCCATAATTTTAGAGTCGCCAGAAATCCGCATCATTTTGTCGGAAAATCCATGAGGTTGGAGTCTTTGCCTGGAGGAGGGTTGAGGACATGAGCGTTCAAAGATGTCAACGAGATAGACAGGTTCTGACAGCCAGTGTCGACTCAAGCAACGCTACCCGTGCGTTTCCCTTGTGTGGTAGAACCCTCAGTTCATCTTTGAGCTCGTAAACGGCAGAAGCGTTTCTCGAGATAACCCTACTGACTTGAGTGTAGATAGTAAATTCTTATGGTCGCGTCGATGCTCTGCAGACTAAGCCTGATAACCTGTGTTTGAGGGGCCGTTTGATGTGATACCATTGTTACGATTATGAGAGCACCTCTGCAAGTTTCTGGCAAAGTTACGAGAGCGAGCGCTTTCTCGCGGAATCAGCAGTGTACCATGGGAGGTCTGTGAAGCCAACATCAAGCCATTTAGCCTTGAATCCAGAAACGCACTCCTAACATTGCTGGCAGCGCCGTCTGTTGCTTGAACCGAAGCACTTTCGCGAAGTCCAGAGCATGGTCACGAAAAACTGCTCTACTTTCCCAAAAATGTCTCGCCTTTGGTGGTGGCCTCCAATGGTTTGATGAAGCAGAGGCTATGACAAAGTTATCAGCCTTGATGAAGCGGACCAGACGATGAGTTGCGTGTACGATGCGATATCCGTGGACTCGTCCACTGTATGGCTATGCCCGGCGATTCCTATCGTATGTTACGACCTGAGCCGTTTACGTCAGACTCATATCTTCAATTCTGCATTGGATAGTGTTGTCAAAGACGGAGGGATATAACTGCCAGTTTCTCTTCTGCCGCTTCCCGTCCAACCATCAGAGGATACATGTCCTTTGCACATGGAGCCACGAGTTCTCCCAAATGGACGGAGGCTTTTTATCTGGCAACATGGAGCGACACTCCGATACGGAGGCCATCTAAGCCCGAATAATTAGTCTGATGGCATGTACCTCTCTTCAGACGCGTATTCTTGAGATGCAAAAGCAACGATCTTCCTTAAAAGCAGCTACTCTCCTTATCCCTGATAAGCCGCGATGTTTTGTAGTCAAATGCCTCTGCAACTTATTTTTCATAGACTCCGTAGAAAGCACTTCGAAACAATCACACACTGAGGCCTGCGCCCACTTTTATCACCACGTAGTAAATCCAGGTCCAGAAATTTATCCTGGTAAGAACGTTCTCGAGATTGCTGGTGGCCGGTGCTGCATCACAAATAAGGTTCCGAGTCGTACGTGGAGCGTGAATAGACGTTAATGATAGAGTCAGAGTCTGAGAGGCCGTGGATCTAAACTATTAATTTCCCGGCAAAATGAACGCCCTTTCAGCGAGCCCGCGCATCGGCTGATCCCATTCCAAGCGTCATGTTGCGCAGGTTCCCATACTTTGAATGAACCGTTTATATTACATCCGTAAAAGCGACACCGATCGAAAATAGACAATTTTTTTCGCTGCAAGCAGACACCGCGGCCCACGAATTTGCTCGGCGACCCCACTTGGGGTCGCGCCCCCCAGGGTTGAAAAACCAAGATTATATATATGTAGCGAAAATAAAACTTTTTCAATTTCTTAATTTATTTACTCTGGCGTAAAAGTACCTGTCCCCATTGAGGGAAAAATGTTTAAATTAATCTTATCAATTTAAATAATATTTCATGGACTTTAAAAAGGTGAAATGTGTTACACTCTTGGTTTCACACAGAGTCCAAGCAGCCTGAGCTACTTAACTGCCGACTGTGAATGGTGTGAAACAATGGGTGGCAGGAGTTGAATTTGTCCCAAAAGAGGGTCACATGAGAAAGCGTTAAAAAGAGGTTTAATTTGTTGCAGGAGAATAACATAGTTGCAAAATACAGTTTGACAACATTATTACTCTGCCACTGAAGATGAAGGAGGTTAGTTTTCACCCTTTCTGTCTGTTTGTCTGTTTGTTGGGTGGTCGCTAGACTATGTTATTCTCAGGTTTTCATCTGTCTGTATGTATGTATGATGGACAGCTCTGGAGGCAGAAGGAGTCACCGATTTTGATGAAACTTGACTGGTAGGTTCATACGCAGGATCTAGTTGTATGTTTTGAGCCCGTTGCTATGGACGCCACCGCTGCCTAGCAATGGGACTTTGAATTTTTTGAAAATCCTAAAAAAAAAAAAAAAATCGAAAATCAATAAAATCGGCTTCTGCGCTTTTATGCGCATACAATCAACGTCTTTGTCAAAAAATTTCAGCCGATCCGTCAAAACTGTATGACTAGTATGCAATTATATAGCGACCACCCATGTCGCCTACCGCTTGTATGTCTTTTGTTTGTCTGTTTTACAGAATATCGCAAAAAGTTGTGGACATGTTCCGTGTGACAAGGCCAAACTGATTAGATTTGGTGATTTTGATTAGACAAGGACGATCAACACCACAAACACGCTCCCCTTTCCTCTCAGCACACTCCCCGTCTTCCCAAACCCACAAATCTTGGACCTCCCCTGCCACTCCCTTCCTCACCATACACACAAGTGTAATCTTTCCCTCTCCCAATCTCTTCATCACCCTCCTGATCCTTGGCCGTGCCTGCTCTTATCATCTCCCATACCTCTCAAAGCTTCCCTCTCATCCCTTCCTCAAAACAACTTCACACACTCCTCTCCAAGCTTCCCCTCTCACCTTTCTCAAAAACTACCCCCTCACCATTCTCCTCAAATCTCCCCACTCTCCTTTTTCCCTCCAATCACCCCCCTCACTCCCCTTCTCAAAGTTGCCCCTGCCCTCTCTCCTCCATCTCATCACTCCACCTCCTCCAATCCTCACTGCCTTCTGCCCCGTCTCTTATTACTCCCCTCGTACCTCAACCCAGCACCACTGAGCCTTTTCTCCTCCTCATATGGCCCTCTCCCTTACCTCTTCTGCAATTCCCGACATTCAAAACTCTCCTTACCTTCCCCCTCCTCCTGTCACCACCCTCCCTCCACTCCCCTGCACACAAGTCTCCTCCCCTCGCTCTTCCTTAACAGTGTAGACTCAAACATCCGGGGCCTTCACTCAAACCTGACAGATCTTTCAATCCAGGTTGCCAATGACAAACCAGACATAATCTGCTTAACAGAAGCTTCCTCCTTCAAGATGCTCTGACTCCCTAGTATCTCTCCTGGTTACTCCCTCCTCCAGGATGACAGACCTGAGCCTCGGCTGGTGGAGGATTGCTCTCTTCATCAAAGACTCTATTCCTCACGCACCATGCACTGCCCGCACTTCCCCACACCCCAAGAATACGTCTGGTGATGGCTTCCCTACACTCCACCTCATGTTTATATGTGTATCTGTACCGTCCACCAAACAGTGATGACTCCATTTAACACCTTGCTCGCCGAAATATGGACCAACTTCTATCCTCTTATCCAACTCTCTCTCCTCATATGTGGCGGACTTCAATTGTCATCATCCCATATTGCTGGTGTGGGTACCTCACCTGCCATGGCACTTCAGCAAAGACTTTTGCGACTCATTTGGACTGACACAATCGTAAACTTCCTGCCCTCATCTCAACCAACGGTACTCCATCTACTTCTGGATCTGATTTTGAACAATTTCTTGAAATATCTTGTTGTTCTTCCTCCGCTCCAATCGGTTCATCGGACCACATGCTTGGTAAAGTAGACATTCTCTGGCTGTTATTAGAGAACCATCTTAGCGCCGTCGAGTCTGGTATTCCACTCAGGCTGACTGGCAGGGTCTTCAAGCAGCCATCAAACTTGTAGACTGGTCTCCATCACATACTTTCTCCAATATCACTTGTCTTGGGAATTCTGTCAAAGAAACTTGCTCTCTTCTCTTGCACAGTTTATCCCTCCTCTTCAGTTGTCCTACCCTTCCTCCACCCATTGTACACTCAAGCTTGTGGTGAGGCAATTGTCCTGAAACATACTTCCTTTGCTCATGGAAAGCAAATCCAACTGAGGGTAAATCTCAGTTCCTTCCATAAAGCTCGGAACAAGTGTGTATATACCTCAGGAGATTCAGAAAACAAATCTTTCGTAATCTTAAATCTGAACTCTCACCCTCTCTCCCTCCTCCAAATCCTGGTGGCATTTAGTTTAGTCTGTTTCTGGTGGTAATGTTCCCCCTCCATCCCTCCTTACCTCAAATGGCCGAACAGCTGACATGGCACGTGAAAAGGCTGAATGCCTAAATCTGTGTGTGCATCTAAATCTTGTGTCAGAATCAATCGCTTTCAGTACCCCACATAACCCAGTTTGCACCCAGCTGTCCCTGGACTCGTGTCCTTTTTCTAAACAAAGTTAACTTGCTGTCAAACTTCGACTCAGATTCTGCAACCGGTCCAGACGGCATCAGCCCGTGTGTTCCAAAAACATGCTCCTCTGCTCTTGCTCACCCTCTCTCTCATTTGCATAGGTCATCTGACATCTGCTTGGAAATCAACAAAAATTACCGCTCTGCATAAAATTGGTGCAAAAACAGATCCCTGCAACTACAGACCAATCAGCCTCTTGCAATCATCAGCAAGGTTATGGAATCCACCATCCTTCAGACATTAAATCCTTCCTCTTCTCCAATGCTTGATTTCCGATCATCAATTTTGGATTCAGACCCAGGTCACTCTATCCTGGATATGCTGCTTCTGCTCTTCCAGGAATGGATGGAGGTCCTCATTGCCAGAATATTAAATCAGAGCCATATCCATAGAAATATCATGTGCTTTTCGATACAGTCTGGCACCCTGCCCTGCTCACCAAACCTCTTCCCATGGCATCCAAGGTCATCTCCACTCATGGTCGCAGACTTTCTCTCCTGTCGCAGCCACGTGTGGCCCTCAATGGAGTTCTCTCATCCGTCTCCCGTCCAGGCTGGAGTTCCTCAAGGAGTGTTCTGGGCCCTGTTATTTTTCGGGTTTTCATCAATGATCTCTCTGACTCTCTGGATAATCCTCTTTATCTCTTTGCTGATGACTCCACCACTGCCGCATCATCTGTCATCCCTCAGATCGGCAAGCAGCAGCTTCTCCGCTCTCTGCAGATCTGGATAACATCACAAACTGGTCCAACACGTGGAACATGTTTTCATCCTGACAAATCTCACACTCTCTATGTCTTTGCGAAAGGACCATCTGGAACCCTCCCCTCCCCCACCCCATCTACTTTCTCAACATTCGTTCAAGCTTCTGGGTCTCACTCTCTGCCATGACTTTCCTGGGAAAGCACATTTCCTACTGGCCTCCAAAGCCAGTCGCTGACTGGGAATCCTTGTATACTGTATATCCCGACTGGGAAACAAATTACATCCCGAGTAAACATAAAGTAAATGCACAAATATGGAGAAAAAAATGTCAAAAATTGGTGCGTCATTTAGGATTTAAATAATTTCAAATCAGTTTTCAGAGTTTTTTTGAACACATTTCATGATTTAATCAGGTCCACGAGTGCTTCTCTTGGCTGTCATGAGTGCAATGATACAGAAAAAAGAGCAATCTGAGATTGCAGACCCTTGCCAGGACTTGTTTTGCATGGTTGCATTGTGTGGTGTTTGTGGAGTTTGTGTACTGGTGTGTTACATAATTAATTTGAGACATAATTTGAACTGCCGCTTTGCAAATGCTGGCAGTGATGACCGGTTCAGCTATTCCAGAGAAGAAGATTTGTGAAGGTTTTTTTTTTTTTAAACAATATGCTGTCGAGTCACGTGACCAATGACATCATCAAAATAATTTTGTGGACCTTTTAATCCTAGATACCCTCAAAATTTTCATACTGATCGGATGTGGGGTTCTACATATGCAATGATGACGTCATAAAGCGAAGGCACCTATGACATCATAAAAAATCACACTCAATCCCCATGAGGAGTACTTTCTATGTGCCAAGTTTCAATTTTTTCCCCTTTGTGCGGTTCAGAGATACAGAGGTCCAAAGTTTTACGTTTTTCCAACATTGTTGCACAACACGTGACCCATGACGTCATAATTATCATTACCAACATTCACATGAGTAGTCGCACCAATGGTGAAAATTTCATCTCAATCGCCCAAGCATTTGGGGAGAAAAAACACAGTTTCTGTGCGGACCAACAGAGAGACAGACAAACAAACGGACCAAAATGCAATGCCTCTCCTTGGCGAGGGTAACTATCAACACCCACAAAAGTTACGGAAAAAATAACATTTTCCACATTTATAACAAAAGCGGATGAAGAGCATGCACGAATATGCCCATGATTTTTTTTTCGCAATGGTTCCGGCACAGCAGACCAGTTACTCATCTTTCCTGAGGATATAACTCACACTAAAAAAACACGAACAAAAAGTGTACGAAGTCATGTCAGGTCCTCTCAAGTTTTGGTGTCTGGATCCTGGGCTACATACCCCCACCTAATGACACTGTCACTGCATGCCATTTCTTGTCACCTCTTCATTTTCAGTGCATATCATTTGCCTTCTGTACCATTTTTTTCTCTAAAATTTTCATTTTGAAGTTTGCTCTCCTTTGTCCAACAATTTCTCCTTCTCCCCTACATCTATTTATTAATCGTAAGCATATTCCTTAACATGTATTGACTACAACTCGAAAATCAGACCTGAATCTGTTTATTGTTGAAATTAAAAAGTTTTCTCGTGACAGTTCACAAGGCAGTTGCTTCAGCTATCGTCTCAAAACATTATGCTGCTACTAATTTTAAAATATGACTGTAAGCCCTATGCTACACAACATACTAATAATAATACTACAATAACTGAAATGGCTCCAATGAATTCTAACCTTCAATGTGTGGTCAGTCACACGAGTTCTTCTACTTGTCAGGCCTTTCGTAAAACTGTTCTCGCGTTCGCAATAAGTTCCTTTGTACAAATTGTAATGATTGTACTCTTATAATAGCTTCAGAAGATAATTATAATTAATTATCATCAGGCAAGGAATGGTCAATATGTGAAAGTCTACAAGGGTATTTCATAATGCTGTTCGTGGAGCGAGTGGGATTGGGTGTGCAAGGGGAGTGATTGCAAGAACCTCCTTCTGAGGTTGGTAATCCCTCACTACAGTGCAATTAGAGTCCAGTTGCTCTTTGACGTGAGTTCTGGCATCGTGTACAGCTACTGGTGCTGAGCATGGTTTTTGTTTCCAATGGAATATGGATGCATGTCAGTTAGAGTATCTGAAAGGTTGGAAGTGTGATGGTTTCAAAGATCTGGCTGCCAAAACCGAAAACACATACAGGCTGAAGAGTATTTCCCTGTGGCTCTCCCACATTATAGTCATTCAGGCCAGTTCAAATTTGAAACAAATTATATGGGGCACATTCTATCCTCGTTTGTTTTTATCAAGATTTCTCCAAAAATAGCTGTGTTTATATTCCAAAAGTACTTTATGTGGTGTGAAAGAAAGACTGCAAATTTAGGTCAACTGCACATGTTTCCATTAAAAACAGCCTTAACTGTGATTTGGATAAAATTGAAAACACTGTGGGTGAATATCTGGTGGTTTCCATTTTTCTCTTTAAAATAATCCCTTAAATTGTGAGATTGCTCAAGTGTATGGAACTCCTTATGATGCACGCATTCAATTCAAGCTTGCAAAATCCCAATGTCAGCTGTCACGCACGGCAGGAGCTTGACTTGAGAGATGGTGTCTTAGCAAGGATATATCGCTGTCCTGCATTGTTTAACACACACACAACCACACACACACACACACACACACAACACAAACACACACACAACACATCATAGAAGTATTTTCAGATTACATAAGATCTTCCCATTGTAATGATCATCAGTAAAGGACCAATCCTATGATTACTGTATTGTTACAATCTAGGGGATGGAGGGAGAGTTGCATTATGGATTGTGATAAGCTTTTATTGGATTGAATTAATGTGTGCATCTGTATAACAATAAGTACTTGGGCATTCGTGCCTTGCAAGAGCAGAAGGAAAGATGAAGAAATATGGTGCCAGGACTAAGTGGAGAAACAGCACAGCAGTGCCTGTGGTCCTGTACTGGCAGCCCTTGTCAGGGGCACAGCACAACCAGCCTTTTTTGTGGCGGTTTTGGGTTTGTAACTGATGCTTGGATGAACTTTTAGTGAGACTAGGAATCATGGGTGGCCTTATGGCCATTAATTCTACAGCGACCTGTGATCCCATGTGCCTGAGGGTGTCCGTTGCTTGGCACACAGCCTTCTGATACATCACACTGGAGAGAGAAATCGTGAGTTATCCTTGCCAATTCTCTACCCTTGTCCTCTCTGCTGCTACCACATCCAGTTCATATCTGCAAGCTGCTTATTGTGACTAAGAGGAAAGGAAAGACAGCTCCGAAATTCAATACCCCTTTTGTGATGTGCATTTCTTTTGAGTAGGCTACTCTCTGATTAAAATCCTCTGCCAGAGTTATTTCTTTGATTTATGGTTTGATCCATAAGTATAATACGAGATTTGCTGGTTTCACAGAACTTGTGCATTCTCAGTCCATTGAAATGCGAGTACCATGATCTGAAGTACTCGTATATGGTGAACTATGGAAGTGATTGTGGGGCAGATGGGTGTAAATAATTGTTCACATCCTTTGCTAAAAAGCATGGAAATTTGGCACAAGCCTTGGTTAATAGGGTACTTATCAATTCCTCATCTAGAAACAAGTTGGTTTGAGTGTACTTCCAGTTTTTATTAAAAATGGCCGCCACCTCCCACGTGAAAATGAAAGAAAATGTGTTCTTCAACAGATAAATTGCTTAAACGACGAACAAAAACCCATTTCAACATAAACCGAAAAAAAAGATTAAAATCCAAATAGAGAATAGAAAAGTGGAAAAATTAATCATTTCCCGGTGATTTTAGCTAATTTCCAAATTTATATCGTGTTTTAATATTCAATGGAGAAGATGAAGTACACTATATACGGCCGGGTAAGCAAGAGTGAGTTGACACTCGTGTTTGGAGACGCTACTTCAGAGTGACTGTGAGTCGCCAGAAGTCGATGTGATGATTTTCGACAAAGCAGCACTGTGTATTTGTTCAAACGTATCGAGGTCAAAGACTTTCTATGACTATGCTAAAGGGATTTTCTCTCCCTACATACATGGTCAGCTGCGGTATATCAGTAGGCTTGATTTAGTATGGGATGTGTATCTTTCAGAACAGTCTGAAAGCCCACCAAGCAAGAGAGCACGAGAAAGCCTCACAAGACGTGCAGAAAATTAGTCCCTTGGTAGCCAAGCAACTGGAATGCTTTTTCTTTGCATTGACAGTAACAAGACAGAACTTTTCGGTCTGTTGGCAGAATCATATTCTTGAGGTCGAAGTCGAAGACAAACAGTCTCGGCTAAAATGGTCTGGTGTGGGTGTGCAATCCTGATGGAATGAATACAATGATGTTGAGCTTGCAGCAAACGATGAGAAACAGAAACCTTGCAAGACCACGAGAATAATCCTCCATTCTGCAAGATTCCATTAAGAAGGGAATTGGCAGTGTTTAATTTGAAAGGTTGACAGTATTTCTTGTTTTTGTCAGTGTCTGTTGTGCAATGCCTAATGCTAACAGCTAGATGAACTGTGGTTTTGTTTGTACTGGAAAGTATTTGAGGTACATACCTGTGCATGAAATTGCTTGGTCACTTGGTGCTTTGAAGAGTAGGGCTCTTCCAATGTTCCATGCTTTCACAGGCGATGATACGGTGTCGGCATTCACAACTGTAGGCAAGAAAAATGCATTGAGTACTTGGATGGTTTTTGATGAAATAACCCACACCTTTATTGATATGACAAATGTGTCTGGAAATTGCCATAGGTGAATACCTTGCCATGCTTGAGCGATTTACGGTGTTACTGTATAGTAAGGGGACCCAGACTGCCATAGCATGCAAAATAAGGGTTGGAGGTCCACTTCTTGCTATACTCTTGTTTCTATATATTTTTAGGTAGGTATGTCCATTCTCATAAGGTTTCAGAGGTCTGCTCATCAGACACTCTTGCGAACAATTTCTGTGGGTGGAAGTTTGAAGATACGAGATCACCTAAATGAGCCAAATAACTTAGGGTCGGGGAAACTGAATGACATTTTTATGCATTTATTGTGTGCAATACACTGCATATTAGGTATCATTGGAAAGAGCTAGGGTCAAGCTAAATTTTGATAATTTTTTTAATTTTGATGACGTCATCAATGATGTCACTAGAGGCCAAAAGTTTCACGCGTATTTTTGCCAGAAGTCAAAATATGGGAAATCGTGATATAATATGTCGTGTTCTAGCCAAAACAAAGAAGAGTAAAAAAACACAAACACATTAATATAAGAGTACATATACACTAAGTTTTTGGTATCAAGAAAAGTTACATAAGTACAATAGTTTTCAATATTACTCATTCTGACAAAAGTGCAAAATCAGCAAAAATGGCTAAAAAGTGGATTTTATGAAATAGACGAGAGACTGCATTTTTTTTACAGTAAATCTTTAATAACATCAAAATTAGTACAATAAGGCTTTATATGCATTTAATATACGATTTAACCCTTTCATGGCTAAAATTAACCCCTTTTTATTGTTTGGGTAATGGTTCAGTGTGTTTATGTAAATTCAGTCGTCAAAAACTTCACACTTCAATTCAATTTCTTGGTCTGATAGGAACCAATGACCAAATGTCAGTGCACACTGAGTTCCAATCTGCTCATTCATAGTAGTTTGATTGAAATATTCATATCAATAAGTCCTCATCCTCCGAGGCTAGATCGCAATTCTGTGGATCTCCGCAGCACTTGCAGGCAATGGTGGCATTTCAAGCGCCAATTCTACATAAACAGCGTCCTTGCATTTACCTTTCTTGCAGTTACAATGGGTTTGAACTATTCAGGTTTTGAGGGTTTCGTCATTCGTGTGGCAAGCAGGCAGCCATTTCTTTTTGGACTCCCCAAATTTACAAGGTCAGGAAGCTCTGGGTCTGGCTGTGATGCACGTTTGCATATTGTGGTTTTGGTGGATGGACAATTGAATGGACAAAGATGATAATTCATCAGTGCCAGTGGATTTTCCACCAGCCAGTCTTCGAAGGCTCCCAGAAAGTGCATACCGTATATAGCATTCTCTACAGAGTGTGAGCTCGCAACATTTGAATCTAATCTTTTCCAGACATTATCTTGTTAGCAGTGCCTGGCAAGCACAACCACCTTCAAGAAAAGGTCTTTCTAGTCAGTTCCTTTCATTCAGTTTGCCAATTGCCCTTGAAAATTCATTGCCAATGTGAACACACCCATTCGAAGAATAAGGTGGTCGTACTTTGTGGGATGTTTCTTTCTTGTAATGCCAGAACAATTTCATAGATGGCTTGATCTGCAGCGTCAAGACAACAGAAATTCTTGGCCCAGATCTTTGGATACAGTCATACAATAATCTACTGACTCTTGAACAACATCAGGGTTGGTTGGGGAAAGAGGAGAGAAATGGACCATAACCAATCACAGTAGCCTTTTCACATTTTTCAATCTGCATTTCTTTGAAAGTTTTTCCAGGATACTGGATGAATTTCATGTGTGAGATCTAGTAAATCAGTGGAACCTGTCATACATAGTTTGAACAAGAATATTGAAGTCCTCTTCCATTTTAAATCTGTTTGTGTCATTCTGGGACTACGTATGAGTCCAAGCAAGGAAATGACTTTTCTGTCGATCAGGAAGGGTGATCCAACTTCTTCTAGGTTGAACAGGCTCCGTGTCTTCAAGGGTCACTGAACGGGATTTTTTTGTAAGCGGAATGCACTTGGTGCTTGATTGGTTTTCTCTGGTGGCGTCATTGGGATAATTGGTAAGATTATATGTGTGGTTCTCATGAGTAGTTGTTCCATCAAACGGTGTTCTCATGAAAGTCAAGATTATCAATGGCAAACTGGTAAATATCTTTTGCAATGTTTCCAGGAATGAAATAGCCTTGCCTTTTCTATCTGATCGTTAGCTTCATTTGCCATGGTGGATATATATCTCTGCGCATCGTTTATAATTGATGCAGTACCAAATCTATTTAGTAGGGCTACCGTGTCCTTACTTGGAGTCTGCTTTAATGATGTGCAAGCAGTGCCAACATGTTTGGGAGTTGCTATTTTATGCAATGGCAGCATAATTCCTGTGAAAGGTCGAGACTTGTCATGGCTGTTTTGCCTCAAGCACACACACGTCATCAGGACCAAGGCCATTGTCTTGCATCAGTCAACATCTAAGCAATGTGGTTGTACAAGTCATTTGGGACACACCTTCAGTGCATATTCATATGATATATCCATGTTTACTTCTGCAGCATCCACTTGCTTTCAATCTCTTCCTTTCTTCACTGCTATTGATTTAAGGCTGTTGTGAATGGCCTTTGCAGTATGAAATGACTCAGAAGGATGTATGGGAGGACTGGTTAAGGTTCAGTGGCAGTTTTGTCAGTGTCAAGATTCCTCCCAATGGTATTCTGATTCTTCAAGGCGATCTTTCAGTTTCTTAACTTCTGTTAAGACAAAGCTAACTGTGGAGGACACTATAGAGATTCGAAGTACCGACCTGGGGAACAATCATAATTTGCTCACCATAGTGGTTCTGAAATTGTTTACAGCGTGTTCACTACGATATAAATGCATGTTCCACATGCTTCTCATCCAACCACCTACGCACATATCACCAATTGCGAAACAAAATAAATACACAACAATCACTGAGCAGTTTTGCTTCAATAGTAGAAATAAGCCACTGAAACCCTTTTTCAATAGACACTCAAAGTGTCAGTAGTGTTGATAATCGTGTGGGCATTTGTTCATAAAACTATTCAAACACACACCTATGATCCTAAAGTCATTTGCAATTAATGTCGCACAGCCTACGTACAACTTGAATCAAATGTAGCATTCGTTCATCATTGAGTTCATTCTGCTTTATTCCAAATTGATACCTGTCCTATCCCTTTGTGGCAACCAAAATCAATTGCGATCTCCCTTTTTTTCGTCTCTCATTTACACACATCACACAACATTCCGTTTTTGAAATCTAACTTTGTGTCTAATTTCAATTCGAGTAATATGTGCAGACGGGTTTCTTCATCCATATTTGCAATGTTTGTTTTGACCTTAGGCTGTTTTTTTATCAACCGTTTTTTATTATTGTATGTACTTCGCACGAACTGTGAATACTTAGGAAGTTTCTTGAGAAATATGTCTTACTGCTGATATCATCTAGGAGACGGCGAGCAACCTTGTCCATTCGATGGATAAAGCTTACAAGTATGAGGGATAACCAATTCTCTGTGACATTTTCAAGAGTACACGATGTCTTCCTTTTGACAAATTATCAAGGAATTATATATCTGTCCCATCCACTTCTGGCGACTTCCTTTTCTTCTCCTCACAATTTCGAATAGCCCTTCCCTCCATTGTGTCGCTGGGATGTACCAACACGGTACATATACCTGAAGCAGTGTGAATGCTAGTAGTTAAGAATCAATATAAAACTTTGAAAAACATGTATTGGAGGGCAAACAATAATAAATGTTCAGTGCTATAATTCAACAACCAAGTGATTTCATTGGCCTCAGGGCCACATACATCCGAAGTACAGATTAACACTGAATATTATAATTTATCTTACTACAAAATTACTAGGTCAAAGGATGCTACCATACATGACTTATAAGGCTGCTGGTCTCTTGCCTGTACAATCATCGTAGCTATTACTTGCCATTCCATGTCACATGCACAGGGTATGTTACTGAGCGGCCTACATTTTCTTCAGGCGCATTTCAAAGCCATGTGCTATTCTATAGCACTCGAATTGTTCATCAATGCTTGTTTAAAACTACTTCACTTAATGGTTGAGTATTAATTTCTTCCTCCATTGTATGGTTCTGAATTAAGGACAAAGAGGTGGCTTGAAAATTTTTTCTGAAATCAACAACCCACATGATGCGCCGGAGAGGATGAATAGCAATTTCCAATTATGAAGAGTTGCTTTGTTTAAAAAAATAGTGGTGGCCTGTTTCAAGGGTACTGAGTTTTTTTTTATATTGTGCAGCTACAAATAACATGAAAGGCTTTAGCTGTAAACATTATGAAATTAATAATGTAGGCCTATTACTTTCTATTATGACCCTGTGGCCCTTTCAATTGTATTTCGTTCCCAAAGCATCCATACACTCCGCTCCAAGTTCAAAGAGTCCTTTTCTGTGGTTCGAGACCCTTTCACGGCTCCACTGGACTCGATTGCTGATGAAGATGATACAGCGCAGGAAGAGCTTGTACAGCTCCAGCAGGATTCAGGAGCGCAGTCTCTTGCACGGACGAATCTGTTGTCGATATTCTGGTGCAAAATGCTGCCGTCGTACCCGACCCTGCGCCTATTAACTTCTCATGCCATATCCTTCATCATCTTTCGTGAGCATCGCTTCACTCCACCAGGTTGTGAAAAAACAAAGTACAGAAATCACATAGAAATTGAGCATGATATGATCCTGCATTGTCATCTACTTCTCCCCACGAATAGAGGAAGGTTTCTGAAAAACAGGCTCATCCTTCTCACTGATATATTCTAAATGTCATTCGGACTAAACTTCTGAAACATTCAACTGTACTATTTGGTACTGTCGCCTATCTCCGTTTATCGTCATGAGAAACATGACGCATGGAGCGTGCAATAATAGTATAACAGGTAGAATGTTCTTAGTGTCATATTAAAATCTTATCTCTTATAATGAATGTGCGGTTTTGAGAAGCTTGGTGCTCGGACGGCTAGCGCATGAGCTAGTGTCTGAAAATTGGGTCGCCACTAAAAAAAGTTTGAAAACCACTGTATTAAATCATCATTTGCTATTAATATCCGCATACCACAAAGAAAATATATAGGGAACAGTTAGTGTATTTTTGTGCAGAAAATAATTATAAATTATTGCAGTAATCAGCACCAAGTACATTAATGAAAATTATAAGAAACCACAATGGAGGTTGCAAATTAATGAATATGTGAACTTGGTTTTCATCAGTTTGTTCCCTTGCTTGAAGGTCTACGAGTGGGCTCAGAATGGCACCACAAAAGCAACTTCCAACAGAATAGCACGTGAAGATCCAAACTCTGCGAGAATAAGGGCTGAATAAAATAGCAGAAAATCTGAAGATCGACAATGGTGTGAGGTACACTTTTCAACGCCTGAAATAAACTGGCTTGGTACAAGACAAGAAATGGTGAAGAAGACCCAGAAGAATCTCCCCAAGGCAAGACACGCTCTTGAACTTGCTCAGCTTATTCAATATAACAAAATCAAGCCAGCAGTTGACAAATGAAATGAGAGCAGGTCTGAACATTAACATCTCATCCAGCACTGTGTGCAAAAGGCTATTTGCAGCAGGTCTCCATGGCAGAGAGAGTTGCAGCAATGTAACCACTGCTGAGACCAGATAATAAGGTGAAAATACTGAAAATTTCAAGGCAACATCAAGATTGAGCAAATGAACAATGTAATCAGGTACTCTGGTCTGATGAATCGAAATTTGAATTTTTTGGGTCGAAGACACCCAGTTTGTATGCCGAAGACGTGGAGAATGTTATGACACGTTATGTTTGCAGCCTACTGTTAAATGCGGGAGAGGCTCCATGACTGTCTGGGGTTATATCTCAGCTTTTAGTGTAGGAAAATTTGTTGTAATTTAATGGGATGTTAACAATAGAGAAGTACAAGCAGATCTCATTGCACCATGTAGCTCCTAGTGGAAATGGTTTAATCGGAAACGATTCATTTTTCAAGCGGTATTTGGAGAACAAGGTCACAGCTAGTGTGCTCCAAGTGTTAAAATGACCACCCCATAGTCCAGACAGGAATCACATCGAGGTCACATGGGATTATATGGAAACATAGAAGAATAAGAGGAACTCAACTAACCTTCCTGACCTGTGATATGGACTACAGGATTTGACACAATATTCTTGAAAGAGTGCTTCAGTCACATACAAGAAGCATGGGGAAAAGAGTGCTGGCACTCAAGAAGGCAAAGGGTGGACACACAAACTATTGACTGACACAACAAAATGAAACGGTTCGTATTTACTGAAGCAGTTTGTTTCATGTACATTTTAAAGGCTGTTAATTTACAATAATAGACACATGTGACTGTTATCACTGATAATTATTTGATGAATTTACCCTAAAGTATGAATGTCATTGGAATATATGTGTGTTTGTAATATACAGTATATCTTCTTCTTCTTTCGGCTGCTCCCGTTAGGGGTCGCCACAGCGGATCATCCGTTATGATCCGCGAATAACTGATTTGGCATAGGTTTTAACGCCGGATGCCTTCCTGACCGACCAACCCTGGTCGCCTCTTACGACACAGGGATAAGGATTGGGTTTCGCCATGATTCCAGGCTGCCCTACACCCTCTCATAGCACGGCCAGCGCAGAGCTCCCTTCTCAAGCCGATCCTCCAACCCAAGCCTCGAGTAAGCCGGATTACAGGCGCACGCCACTACGCCCAGTTGTAATATACGAGGTGTGTTCAAAAAGTATCCAACCTTAAGTTTTCGTGCATAAAACAAATGAAGCTAGGAGCGTGGTTTGGTGCACGTATGTAGGCGATCCTAAATTCGTATGCGTGAATATTTTCCCGCCTGCAAGAAGCTTGTCAGTCGCCGAACGAACCGCCGATGAGTGAGGAAGTGTAAGTGAGCGGCCGTTGGATTTCGTTTTTGACAAAATGACGGAAAAACTTGAACAACGCTACTGCAGTCAAATTTTTGTGTAAAGCTTGGCGATTCCCAATGGTGAAATGATCCGCAAGATTCAATAGGCTTCGGGAACGAAGCAATGGGCACCACACAGATAAAAGAGTGGTACAACCGCTTCAAAGATGGTCGGCACATCAGTGGAAAGTGAAGGCACCGTTCTGGTAGGCTCAACATCCTGAAATGAGATCGTCATTGACCAAGTGAGGTCCCTGCTGATGCAGGATCGTCGAATCACGATCAGAGAAGCTTGCAGACGAGGCGGCGCGTCAGCATTGGATCCGTTCATTCCATTGTGACTAGGATTTGGGCTTAAGGAGAATCTCAGCGAAGTTCGTGCCAAAGCTGCTAATGATCGAGCAGAAGCAACTCCGTTTGGAGATCGCACAGGACATGCTGGAGACTGTGAACAGCGATCCCAACTTCTTCAACACAGTGATCACCTGCGATGAAGCCACAGTGATCCCGTCATTTTGTCAAAAAGAAAAATCCGACAGGCGCTCACTTACACTTTCCTCACTCATCGGCGGTCTGTCGGCGACTGACAGCTTCTGCGGCGGGGAAAATATTCACGCATACGAATATAGGATCGCCTACATACGTGCACCAAACACGCCTCCCTAGCTTCATTTGTTTACGCACAAAAATTAAGGTTGGATACTTTTTGAACACACCTCGTATATATGTATGTATATATTTATGAAGGCGCTTCCAAGCAAAAATAAAAATGAGATCGACTCCACTAATTTGAGCAAAAAGCGAGAGCAGAGTCGGTTTACTCAAATTTGTGGTCTATATAGGTTTTACTTTTGTTGGAAGCGCCTTCTTCTATAAAAAGGTGTCATCCCAACCACCCCAATATATTATATATATATATATATACATATACATATATATATACAGTATATATATATGAGAGCACAGGGGAAAACCAGAGATGTCACTTTTTATAAATTTCAGGGTTAATTGCACCTGCCAATAGTTGCAAACATAAGGTTTCCTCTCACAATATTACTTTAACAATAACAAGGGGTGTCACATAATTTATATGGTATAAAGTTTAGCCGTGCAATGAAAAAACAAGTGTTGTCAAAGCTGAAACAAGTAGAAACCCAGGAGTTGTCAGTACTTTACTCCTGGTTATTTCCCTTTCATTCATGTTAACTGTTCCACCATAATATTCAGAGTTGAGAAACTAAAAAATGAAAGGTTGTAAAACTTTCACAGCATAAACTCTGAGCACTACAAATAGCCTATTTGGTTATATCATGGGCTCCGTAGTTGGTGCAATTCGTGGTTCAAACTGATCAAACCTTTATTGTGATTTTATGGGACCCACGCCGTGGCTTAATGGTTAGCGCGTCTGAGTACCCATCGCTCATTCGATGTCCACCGCCAATCAACCTGCTTAGGTATATGAGGGGTCAGCATGAGGTGACTTCGGCTATCGCGGGGTGGTTTATTCCTTGGTTTCCTCCTGGTTTTCCATCATATTAAAGTAAGTACGGCAGTAAGAAATGGAGAATCCGTCCTCATATAAGCGAAATACCCTTGAGTATGGCGTTGAACACCAATCAACAAAAAAACAATGACGTTTAATGTTGAAAAAATAATCTGTGATCACCAGTCATGTAATGTATGCTAATAAACCAACAAGCATGAATTTGCTACACATGCCTGGGTTAAAATTGCATGGCAATTATTAAACAAGGGAATAACCAGTGATGTCAGTTTGCAACATTGATTCGTTCTTTGCTCTTGAATTAAATAACAGCAGAAGTTGGCAAATGCTGCATGCTTAATTTGATCGGCCAATGATCACTCTCCTTTTACTGGAAAAGAAATCTATATGACAGTTTATTAAACAGTCCACCAAAGTCTGAAACTTTGTTTTTCAGTTTCTTCAAAATTGACTTATCCTGACATCTCTGGTTTTCCCCTTGTGGTCTTCATATATATGTATGTATGTATATTATACGTATAGTCGTATATACAGTAGACTAGGCGGTAAGTCGGCAGCGTGTAACTCGTCACTTCGGCTAAGTCGGCAGCGTCAAAAAGTCCCGACTTTATCTCATGTTAAATCCGCTTTGAATAAAGGGTCATCCCTCTGTAAGTCGTCATCTCTAAGTCGTCACTTCTTCTAAGTCGTCAGATGTTGTCCGTTGCCCACGTCAATGGAACTCAAGTAAATTACCACTCCTAACTCGTCACATGGAACTGCTGCCTCGGTGAAAGCCCGATTTCATGGAATCGTGATGCCGCTCATTGGTTTACACCGCAGTGATAGCTATTTAATAACTGCGTACACACGTTGATCGCACTGCAGGCAGAACAATGGCGAATAAGCGTAAGCTTACAACTAAAACCTACAAGAAAAATACGACATTATCCAGTTTTGCGAGGCAAACCCACTGATGAAGAAAACAGCCATAGCTGAGAGTTGGACATCAACGGCAGACATTGAACGATATCTTGAAGAATAAGGGCAAGATATTTGGAACAAGTGGAAGAAGATCGCGAGGCCGGTGGTAAGTTGTGAAAACCGCGTGAAATGTGTGTCCTTTGAAGATGTCGGATGACGCGCTCATCATCTTGGTTTCGGAAATGTAGGCTCAGCCAAATATTCGGTTTCGGCCGATTCGGCTGATTCGGCAGATACTGTCTTTCAGTGGAGGATTGCCCAGACATCATGGAATACAATGACCGGTTTGAGTCCTTTCTCATGCACCAGATGCCAAGAGTTTGAGGCAGTCAAACATAACGGATTACTTCGCGAAGGAGTAAAGGATCGATCGAGCTTAGTGTTGAAGTCCGATCATGGTTTTTATATTGGCTTGTTTTGTACATTACCGCACTCACTTACAAATAGGCATTGAGTGGTAATCATCAACCACGATGACTGTGGTGTCATGTAATTTGTCACCAATACCATCACCGATGGTATACGAGTTGTCTTACAGTTGTTCATTATTATCTTGCCAAAACGAAGTTTTTGCAAGATAGGTTAGTCAGCTTTGTATGTTTTTTTTTGTTTGTTTTTTTAAAATTTTTTTTATATTTTTTTTTGTTTGTCTGTAAATCAACGGTATAAAAAATTCTGCAGAGCACAGTTATCATTGGAAATTTTTGTAACTTCGGCATATCAGAGGCCTATAGAGGTCCCTTCCGCGCACAAAAATTTTGAAGGTCAAGTCAAAGGTCAAGGTCAATTTGTCGCAAATCAGGGGAGTCGACGAACCCTTATTTTTTGAGTAATTTTTGATCCAGATCGTCTTCAAACTTCATGGGAATATAGTTCTGGTCTCATGCTCAGCTGATTAATTTTTGGTGGCGATTGGCCTTGACCTTCAATATGTTTTTTTTTTTTTGTTTGTCTGTAATCACGTATAAATAACATGAACTAATTCAAAGCCGGCAACTTCATACGAATCAGTCAGATTTATTGGGGACATCGGGGAACATGACACAAGCAAAAATTCACGACAATGTTTTAAATTAACCTATAACCGCGTTCTTAACTAGGAAGATATAGGCCATCAGCCGTAAGCTGTATCGTGCAATTTCGCTTCCACTCAATCGGGAGGGGGGGGGGAGGTGTACGGGCGGGGGGGTAGACAAAACCTCTGATAATACTTGATAGTCTATATCCAATACATACGTATCCAAAAGTTCTCATCCTCAATAGCTGCACGTTTTTTGTATTTCATATGAAAACGACTGCATTCGCCGCGCTCTCTTCATTTTAATTTTCTCCAGCACCGGATTCACGTGCACGCAACTCTCGACAGCCAAATAGACCCCCCCGCCCCACGTATATTATTCACCCAGGACATTTAGCGAACCAAAGAAGTCAAACAGTCTTTAGCGTCTGTAAGATGGATAAATGGAGAGAAAATATCACAAAATGGCTCCGTCTTAGACGGTCACAGACTACTTTAACCGAGAGTCCGGCAGCGGAGGAACGCAACTTCGATCATGGGCCCGATTGTACCCGGCGACACGCGTGCCGGTTGTAAAAGATTGTCAAGCTAACCCCCCCCCGACCCCCCCCTTTTCAAGTTACCCTCCCGATATCGAAATCGATTTCAAGTTACCCCCGGGGGTAGCTTGAAATCGATTTCATCCCACCCCTTACGAATTCATATTACGCACCCCTCAAACATTTATTAGGTATGTTTATTTACAAAATAATAGTATTTAATTATATTGAAACTAATGTCAAGGGCCAAAAACTATCTGACCACGTGATCGCGCCTTTAAAGAGTGTTGCAATTAATTTGATTTATATATACTGAATGATTTTTCTTTATATATGATTATTAATGAAATCAGTAATTTCTCATAGTTAATAGTTTTTGCCAGCAATTTTTATGAGATCCTTCTTCGATTATAGTTGAACAATAGATCATACTGTGTATATCTTTTCTAACCGAACTCAGACTCATACTACAATTATGGAAACAAGGCAATAAAGATCAATGTATAAGAAAGGCAATGAAAACATACACTTATTATTTAATTCACATATTTCGTTGTGGTGTGGTGGTCGTATGCCAGCTTAGTGCCGGCGGTCAGCATCCTCATTTCTTGAACGCGTTGACCTGTGTCGGCGATGCAAGTCGCCCCTATACAGTACACCACACTGGAACTGGTACTCATTTCCACTCACGCTCGGAAAGCCACTTAGACAACGGCTGATAGATGTGTAGCCTGGTGTCTGGCTCAGTGAGTTTAGCGCAGGTGGCGACTTGGTATCCCAGGGTCGCTGAGTCAGGGTCTGGTGCACGTGGTGGTCTTGGACTGATCTAGCGTCCTGAGTGAGGTTGGTTCTAGCGCCGAGTGCTGTGTTGATCCTTTGTTCGTGCATCAGTACAGTGGTCGATGCGTGACGTACGTGCAGTAGCGTGTGGCCCGGCTTGGGCAAATCCTACGGTCCTGAAGGGGTAGGTGGTTAGCGGTGGCCGGGCGACTTGGGATCTAGAGGTCCGCTGAAGTAGTGCGTCTGGGTGGCGGAGACTAGGAGATCGCTGGTCCTAGTAGGTAGGTTAGGTGTGGTTGGCTTGCGGACAGGGTCCCTGAGTATGTTTGCGCTAGTGGGATGCGCGGGCGTTGGACTCACTGGAGGTCTACTGCGATAGTGGTTAGCGGTTATGTAGGGCCTCTTGGGTCCTAGGGTCCTGATTAAGTCCCGGCAGATATGTTGAAAAAGAATGTGCCCTTAGTATAGCAAGCCAATGAACATTTTGGCACACTTGCTAGGGCAGTATCTTTATCAAGAGTTTTTGGATATAGGAGAATTCCAGATTATTCCAAGAGTCCCCCAAAAATGGCGGCCATTTACAAAATAGCCGATTTTGTGTGTAACAAGGAGATACATGTGGATACAACGTATATTTAAGAAAGCTAGCACCAGTGGTTTCTATTTAACTAGAATATAGATTCTAGCCAAATAAGATAAATAGCAAATAAAGGTGAACAAAGCGCTGAATAAACCATTTATTGGTTCATTTTTTGGTGCATTTTTGCAACTTTTGGATGGTTTTCTACAACCAAACTCTCAAAAAAACTGTCATTCAAGCACCATGCGACATGACTGTTGTTCATTTAACACTCTTGAACTCAAAGAGGAAGTGCTTCTGTTTGCATCCTAACATCAACTTACCAGAGTCAAAATTATACAGTGGAACCTCTAGATCCAGGTAAGCAGCAAGTCACTATGATGCATGGAATACATGTGTACAGTTACATAAATTATCATCTGTGATCTCTCTTGTCCCGTCTCTTACCCTCTCTTGTACACTCCCCACCCACACGTGACGCTTAGAGCTGTGCCACTGGATGCCAGCGCTTGAACACTTTGCGACTGTCCTCTGTGCAGCCCCTTTTTGCGCAGCCACACCTTAAGTAGTGCCGACCATGCCTCAGTTGCCTCTGGGAGGAGTTGGGTCCAGTATAATGTCACCAGACCATTATCGTCGAGTGAAACCCCACCCACCAGTCCACTGGGCGTGGAGCTCTGGTGTGGACACCAATCATCTGGCCCCAACAGTACCGGCTTGGTAGGTAGCCTGCTCTTGATGTGCTGGTTTCAAGGGCTTCACGAGTTGGGTGCGAGAGCATCTATAGTGATTCGCCCATTCTGGTGTGAACACCGAATGGCTTGCGACACTCATTGACATGCTTCCTGGCCTACTTGGTGCGATCCATCAGAGCACAACAACCAAAATCGCTCGCAGCTGCACTCCATGTTGGTCATCTACGGCTGAAGGAGTTGGCTGGCAGCCAGGCACAAAGAATGCTGCGCCAAGTTACATCAGTGACCTCATCACAGGCTTTCCCCATAGGCTTTCCATGCTTTTTTCTTCCCCCTGCCGCGTCGAAGCCTATGAAACCAGGTTGTCGCATTCCAGTGAGGGGCAGAAGAATGGCAAAACCTCGACACTTGTTTAGGTCCCAGTGCCACCAGACACTCTCCATGACTGCCAAGAACCTGAAGTTCTTTCCCTGTGCCAAAAGCAACCGCAGAGCTCCATTATGTCCAGACGTCCAGCTGCTGTCACCGGCAAGGACCACGACATCAGTGTCTACTGTACGGATCGAGCACTTTGCTGTATCCCTGCCTCACACGCATCTTCAGCATGGAGTAGGCATTCTTGTGTCAGCCTCTTCATGGCTACAAGGGGCAAGACCAGCAACATCTCGGGCCTGCGTACAAACCACATCTTTTGTGGTGGGTGCTGATGACTTGTTTGTCTGTGTCTGTTGTTGCTACTCTGGTGGCTAGGAAGTCAAACAATTCCATCTTGTCTCATCTGTGCGAAGAAAGGTCTGCCAGTTTCCAGTGAGAATGGAACTAGATGGCTCGACTCGTCTCCTGATGCCTTTGCCTCGCTTCTTCCTAGTGTCTGCCTTCAAACTGTCTGTGAGGTATTCATCCCAGACAATATCCATCCTGCTCGTATGCTGCAGCTGAGATGTGATGTATGGCAAGAAATACTTCTGATGCATACTCGTTGAAGGTCTTTGCTGTGCGCAGGGTGGCAGCATACTGATGATCGCTGCACCATCAAGGATGATGACTTCAACTGCTGGATTAGCAGCAGCAGGCAGCATTCTCCTGTGGAGGACCAGATCTTCCTAAGCCAGCCAACCAGATCAGACTTTGTTCAAGTCTCATCTTGCCCATGTGTGACAGTGCAGGGGGACATGCTTGGTTCTCATGTGCGAAAGAACTCATCAAGATCTCCATCACGTATCTGGGACGCAATGAAAACCTGGAGAAGAGGGAGCAGTCGTTCTTCAGAGATGAAACCTGCAGCTGTGCTCTTGACTTCTCTCTGACTGGAGGTCGGCTGAGAGAGGGAGGTTGTTTCTCTTGATTGGGTCGGTGATGGGCTTTGTCTGGTTGATAAGTCTCTCATGGACATAGGAGTCATGCGGTTCTTGTCCCAGCTTCTGCGATCTGGCGTACAGTATTGATAACTGCTGGGTCTGCAAGGTCTCTGCTGTCTAGCACCAGGAGATCCTTGCTGTCATCACAAATTGGGTTGCCCATCTCCTCCATGACTTGAGTGAGTGAACGCACATCTCAAGCAAAGGCTACGCTGTGTGTGTTGGTCTGGCTCGTGGTGTTTCGTGAACAGCCTCTTGGTCGCTCTGATGTGGCCTGGAACTCAGCGATCACCTCTGGCCATCTCTGGACCAGACACCATCCAGCGGCGTAATGCAGCGGGATTCTCTGTCAGGCCTACAGCTCCTCCGTCACCCTTTTAACTAATGCTTATTCTGCTCGTGGCTTGGTCGATGGCATCGCAGAAAACGCATGAGTGGTCTTCTTACTGTGAAGTTGCGCGCGCAAGAAACTGCGTGTATAACACTTGATTGCATGTTTAGGTCGCCGGTGTCACTCATGTCGCGGCAGGTGAACTGGTAATCGACCTGGCGTAGTGGTATGACCCCAAGGCGAAGACCAGGGGACAATCTTGCTCAGGGCATTCAATGTATAGCAGGAAGTTCCCTTCACGGACCGATTCTGAATGTAGTATTAGGACAGTGAGTTCCAACTGTAGAATGATACCACTTGTTTGAAATGCTTGGCCATTGTCTTGAACCACCACCAATCAGTCACTGTAAAATTGGGAAGAACCACCACCAAGCAAGGGGATTAGTCTTTGGGTACACTACAGTGGAGTTATCACCTGAAAACAGAATAGCAGAGTTAAAATGTTTTCAACTACGAACCCCAGCCCAAGAGGAGATGCATATATAACAATGGCGATCTTGGGTGATTGTCACTCGATGTCCCCCAATAGGACCACCATAACATTAATTTCTATGCGCTGGACAGGACCATGTTAAACCCAAATCAATATGAACACACC
The DNA here is from genome assembly GCA_035128595.1 of Eptatretus atami. Classification (NCBI taxonomy): domain Eukaryota; kingdom Metazoa; phylum Chordata; class Myxini; order Myxiniformes; family Myxinidae; genus Eptatretus; species Eptatretus atami. The sequence continues at coordinate 117,942,040 of CM068958.1, read as the reverse complement.
ATTGTAGTTTAAACATTTATATTATGCAATCATGAAAATTAATACAGTGAGTACTCAATATCGATTCGGCAAATTTATACATTTAATCGGCGACATTGCAGCTACCAGTATGTAATTATTATATGGAAATATTCATGGAGTCTAAGTTACTTTCACCAAATTTGATTTTGATCTATTTATATTTCCAGAAACAATATTCAGGTAACATTCACAATGCATGAATCATATTGGCAGAGCTCTTGTTCCAGCCATGCATTATTGGAATGGTAAAAACTGTTATCTGTGTCCCGCTCATAGACCACCGAGAATGCATTTTTTAGTCAAATATGAAGTAGATAATGAGCATGTGGCATACTAGTTGATAATAATCATATATAACTCACTACATTGTGTTTGCACCAAGCACATATGACTTTGCTGACCTTGTAGGCAGAATTTGTTATTCGTGGCAGCATTTTGTAAAATGGCCACCATTTTGACCCTAGGGGTAATCTGGAATGTCCCTATATTCCAAATGTTCCTAAGGGTATGCTATAACTGTGTACCAAATTTCATGCTTGATCAATCAAAGGCACAAAACTACCAGAATATTTCACATATCTGCCGGACTTTGAGTTCAAGCCCCGTCGGCCGCTGAACAGAATTAATGCACCGGGGGTTTGACTCAGCCTGTCATCCTTTCCGAGGTCGGCGAAATGAAGTACCCAGTTCGCAGTGTGTGTACTGGTAGAGGGGCACTGCATCAGCCGACAACAGTCACGTCTTCAATCAAGAAATGAGAGCTACCCCGGCAGCTAAGCTGCCATACGACCAACCACCACCACAACGAAATTGTGAATTAAAAAATAAGCTGTTTTCATTGCCTTTCTTATACATTGATTTTATTGCGTTGTTTCGCATAATTGTAAGTATAGTCCGAGTTGGTTAAAAAGATAATACCAGTATGTCTATTTGTATCAACTATATCGAAGAAGGATTCATAGAAAATGTGGGCAAAAAGCTATAACTATGAGAAATACTGATTTCAATTAATAAACAATATTAAAATAAATCATTCATAATAAAAATCAAAATTAATTGCAAACACTTTAAAGGCGGTCACGTGGTCAATAGTTTTTCCCTAATTAGTTTTCAATATCAATTAAATTACTATTTTTGTAAATAAACATACATAAATAAATGTTTTGAGGGGGGTAATCTGAAATCGTAAGGGGTAGGACGAAATCGATTTCAAGGCTACCCCCGGGGGTAACTTGAAATCGATTTCAGATATCGCGGAGCGTAACTTGTAAGGGGGGTAGCTTGGAAGGGGGGGGGTAGCTTGGAAGGGGGTAGCTTGGAAGGGGGGTAGCTTGGACACGGGGGGTAGCTTGGAAGGGGGGGGGGAGGGTAGCTTGGAAGGGGGGGGAGGTAGCTTGGAGGGGGAGGTAGCTTGGAAGGGGGAGGTAGCTTGGAAGGGGGGGGGGGGTAAGCTTGAAATCTTTACACCGGCACTCCGGTACAAATCGCCATGATCGAAGTTGGTCCTCCCGTCGGCACTCTCCGGCTAAACGTCGTTCGTGACGTCTAAGACGAGCATTTGGTGATATTTTCTCTCCATTTATCCCATTTACAGACGTAAAACGTGTTTGACTTCTTCGTTCCGCTACATTGTTCCTGGGTGAATGATACAGCTGGGGAGCATCTATTGGCTGTCGAGGCGTCACGTGGCCGACACGTGATCCGTGTGGAGAAAATTCAATGAAAAGTAACGCGGACGAGATGGCATCGATTTTCAAAGATGAAAATAACACAATAACTGGCAGCAGCTTTTTGAGTGGAGAACTTTGGATACATATGTATTTGGATCATATACTATCATATCATCAAGGTTTTGTCTCCCCCCGCCCCCCCGATGAGTGTAACGAAACTTGATTTTCAGGCACTTTGAGCCAATGGCTGATGGCCTAATACGGATTACGGGTTTGAAGGGGTCCCTGATGAGATAAGCCTTAAACGACATGTAACAAGACATGGACAGCATGCAGACAAGACAGAGTACTTGGTGATGTTTCATGGACGAGAGGGAAGTGTCAAAAGCACGAATGTGGCTCGGGACAAGCGGATGTCCACGGATTCGAGCCCAAGCTCGAGCACGCCGCGTGGGCAAAAAAAATGGGCGTTCATCCTCCTTTGTCGCACCGCCCACGGCACGCGGCCTCCGCACGTTCTGACCCGCCGCGTAAAAGGTCGACGGGCACAAGACCGTCAGATCGATGGTTGGGTTTCAGCTGGTTTCGCACAAGGTGCGCAGCATACAAGCCAGGCCTGGCCTGTTCACCAGGCCTCCCTCACGAAGCAGACCGCAGACAGACACATGCCGTACCCGCGACAGCAAGATCAGCGACTCCCACCAGTCGTCTCTCATCGCAGCCGAGGGCAGACAGACCTCATGGGCAGTCCTTTCCCCTGCCTTTCTTCGGCGCTGGCTCGCTTCTCTAGGCCACAGAAGGGCAGACCGCGGCACACGCCGCAGTTCAGTTTCTC
>CM068958.1:117919394-117939489 GCA_035128595.1 Eptatretus atami | reverse complement strand
GAGAGAGATTCATACCGCCCGCCCAACAAACTTAAACAAAAACAAACTCAAATCAACGTATTCAGCGCGTACGCCGTCGTTTTACATAACAATTTTGATACGTTGCGCCCATACCCGCCTCCGCGCCTAAAACGGCACCACGTAAAGGTGTGACAGCGGCTTTACTTGCATTATAAATACAGCCACATCCCACCAAAAAAGACCCATGATGGACAGAACCAAATCTGATGCAAAGAGAATGGCAGTCTACAAATCACTTGAGAGTTAAGAGCAGACAGGTTCGGCTTGAGGATCAACGTGCAAGACAAGCAGCCTCCAAGACAGGTGAGACTACAAAGCAGACGCAGGCTCAGCTTGAGAATCAACGTGAAAGACAAGCAGCCTCTCGGGCAGCATGTTGGGCATCCTTAGAAGGTGAAGCATTTCAATACAAGTCAAAGCGCATTTTGCAATGTTGAAGATTGATAATTCATACAAAACCATAAGGCCAACATTCCCCAATTTGTCATCCAGGAAATATTTCAATACGTATCACATTGAATTATCTGGGAAAACCGGAACTTCAGCTGGTATAATACATACTGTATATATGTATGTATTGTTGCGAATTGCGCCCGCCCGCGTGCGAACGGCCACGTGACTCGAATCGCGGCCGCCTCGCCCACCGGACGGACAATTCAGTCGTGACCCTCTCGGACTAACGCCGGGAGCCAGTCACGGGTGGGCCTTTCGGCTCACCACGATCGTGCCAATCGGCCACCCGCGTGGGATAGGGTTGTTCGCCAAACTCGACCTACCTAAGTACCCACGCGGATGGTAAACCGGGCGATCGCACCTCGCCGAAGGTCGACTTCGACACGAACCGCTTAAGCGGTCCGTTCCGTGCTATCGGATAACCGAGCGGTGTTATCGTCGCCTCGACGGTCCTGATTAATTATCGGGCGTATCAGGCCCACTACGAACCCTTTTACGTGAAGCAAGATGGAGGTTCAATTAAAGAAAAGACGAAGCGAAACGGGCACAGTTCAACAAGTAAGCACATTTAATTCAGCGACACACGGATAGCACACATATACAGCCATACAGTAGAATGCAAAGAAAGAATTACTACCGAATACAAGCAAAGGTTTATTTACATGCACTTAAACAGTTTCTACTTTACAAGACACGGCGCCACAACACGCATTCACACAAAAGCAAAGGAAAGACCCCCTCAAAGGCAAGGGAGTCAGACTGGGCCCGTGGCCTAATGGCGCGTGGAACCTGGATGAGCGGCCAGGTCCCAGAGACCGAAGGGTCCTACCCGCGCCCTCGTGGCGAGCCGCAAATGTCGCTGCACGGCGGCGCCCCAGTTTCGTTGGCACCTGCTTGGAGTAAAGTGGAACGGGGCCCCCTTTTCGCACTCTCTCAGCGCGGGGGAAGGGGGAATTGTTGACGCTCTGGGGAGGGAGTATGGCTGGCTTGCTTGAGTCCCGCGACGAGCGATTCACCGCGACCTCGTCGCCGACCGCCGTCTTCCTCGCCCCGGACCCGAGCTCCGGTTCTCCTCAGCCGATCTCCCTCGCAGCCGTTCGCCTCCGTAGCCTGTTCGCCTCCGCAGCCGATCTCCTCCGCAGCCGATCTCTCCGCAGCGTTCGCCTCAAAACTCATCGCCCGCAGCAGATCTCCGCTCGCCTTTTATCGGCTCCAGGAACCCACCATATGCAAATTTTCGGATCAAAACGACCTCAGGGGCGGAGCTACGCTCGCCGATTGGACGGAGGAAAAGGGGCGTGAATCTTCCCTGATCCTCAAATTAGCATATCCTGATTTCTCTCAAGATGTGTCTGGAGGCGGGGCCAAGCCGCCCCGCGCTTCCTAATTGGATGGATCAGATGTGGGCGTGTAGCATTCCTGATCCGAATTCTCCTCGGAAAACACGCTATTTGCACTCGCGGCTCGCGTGTATCGCTGAACGGGCCCAAGATAGCCCGACGCTCGGTGCCCACAGGTGGTGCGGGAATGGCCGTAGGAGAGAGGTGAAGGCGGTGGAGGGTTTTCGGCGGTGGCCGATGGCCATGATGCCGTTTGGAATGGCGGTGATGTGAGGTTTGCGGGAGCGAGTAGTGAAGGTAGGTTGTGGCTGCTGGCGTTGTTGTTGTTGTTGACGGTTGGAGCGTGGTTGGTTCAAAATAAGGTAGAACAGAAAACGCCTAACTCAAAGGATCGCAGCCCGAATGAATCAACATTAATTCCCTCTAAACAATGGTTTTGGGCTAACTATACAATGTACTTAAAAGATATCTCACCTACGGGACCTGAATGGTGGTTGCGAATTTCCACAGCCGTAACAGTATTATAGGAGCATGCTGGCACACTGCAAGCAACTACTCGGGTGCACTCTATGTGCATACAAAATAAATATAAGCTTTATGTATTTGATGATATGTATTGTGAGCGAGCTTTATATACTTGATGAAGTGGATTGTGTTTACATTCATCAAACTGCAAGCATTCTGCAAACATCTAAATAACTCCAGTAATTAATAAATTAGTGATTATAATGAACTATTTATTTAAACTGTTACAGCTGCAGTAATTTTTGTGTAAATACAGCAAAAGTTATGAAATAAGAGGCAGAAAAGATGTGTGTTAATGTTGCCTAGCAACCAATTCAAGTGCAAGCTCCATTGTCTTTGGCCATGTGACCCACAGTGAGCAGACTGAGGCTGCACCGGCTGATATTTATTCATGGATATTTTTGTTTATAGAAGTTTTCCGACGGTTTTGTCATTTTTCCTGGGATATTGGCTTTGGTTTGCATTAGTTTGCAAAATTTCAGCTTTCTAGCCCACCTAGAATGTAGTAAACATTTATATCAGTGAGTGAGTCAGTGGTTAGAAAGAGCTTTATCTATCAGATTATGTAAAGATATGAAGCACAACCTTTGTGAAGTAATTAACTAATTTATATTGATCGAACAAAGTGAAATGGAGTGTCCTCTCACAATTTTTTTGGAAAACATTTATTTTTTATTGTGACATCACAAAAACTAGACACCACACTATTCTCACAATTTTATTTCTCATAAATTACAGTTAATCAAAAATAATTGTAATTTTCTTTTTGTACAGTACAATTGTATCGATTTTCTACACAGAATCAAACACTTCTCACCTGTAAGTAAGGTACGTTACAATGACTCATACTATATCATCTGATACAAATTTGAAGGGCATACATTGAACAATTTTAAATGATCTTGTCATTTGATATTATTTTATAATCACTGGCTGACAATCGAAAAACAAGCAAATAATCCTTCTTCATATGCATCGAAGATGTGGAATCAATGTGAGTAGGTCTACAATAAAAATTTGAGTAAGGTATATCAACATGTCCTTCATGTGTTTGCAGGTTGACGTGGACGTAACCTTAACAACAATGGCATGTTGAAAAAAAAACACATCTGAAGGACATTTCTTTTGGACCTACACACGAGATTATTTCATAGTAACATTGACTTGGCCATGAAAGATTAAGACAAATGCATATTTTTAATTACTGTGAAGGAAATGGATCACAATGTAAAAAGAAAAAATTCTCACTCAAACTAACTGCACAAACTGATTTTCATGCAATTTCACTAATAGCGCTGAAAGTTGGAGCAGAATAAAATCGAAGTCCACTGTATAATAAATGCAGTGAATATAAAGTAGTGCAATAACTAGGTTCAAAGCAATACACAATAATGAAAACAGGCCCGAGCCACAGGAGCCATTGTGGAATGGTGCAATCTCAACCAATTGGAGGCAAAGCAGTGAATGAGCAAAAATGTACTTCTGTGTCAACATAGCCAGCAACAGCATTTAGAACAACAGAAATTCAATATCCATTGATGTTACAACTTCCACAATTGAAATGTCCTTCAATACATTTGTAATGCCAATTACATCAAAAGCACTGCTTAGCTTCTGAATTGTACAGCGAATGATTGTATAAACATGTAATCCACATTGTGAACACAATGGTGAGGAAATACACATGTTCAATGGAGATTTTTTACAGACTTTGAAATAATACTCTTTAAGCAGTTTAGCTTCCTCCAGGTTTTCAAAATCCAAATCAACAATAGAAGCAAAATCCCTTAGCCAACCCATGAAGCTGAGTTGCGAAGCGCAGCAGGGTTGTTTATTTTTTTTTTAAACCAAAAACATAATCCATTTCAAAAACATGATGTAAATGAATGTTGATGAAGGACATTGCTTTACTTTCTATGAAATAAAACATGTTGTCCAATCTTATTCTTGCTCCTATCTGTGAACTGCAAGTTGAATACTAACTAAACAGGTGATGAAACTTTTTCCCCCAATTTAAGACTGTCAGTGGTTGCGAGAGCAGGTAAACAAACACAGGTAAGATTATGCATCTTCCGAGTATGCAGTGGAAGTAAATTCATCATTAGTATTTACCTTTGTTTTTGAAGAGAGCCTTTCTGAACTTAAAGTTCGAAACATAATAACTATCTTTACGGGAATTTTTGAATGTGACCACTAAAATTTCTTGCAGTAGACAAGATTACACCATTGTACTGCATTCAAAATCATGTACTTCCGACGGAACAGTATAAAACAGTGGCAGTGAAGGAGAATGCGAATCAGAAATACTGCTATATTCCTTGTTAAAACCAGGCTTAGAAGCAGCAGAAGTAAGCAAGGAGGGCTGTTCAACTTTAATGTGTCAAGACAAAGTGCAAAATTACAGTTCGGTCATTGCTAAGGATAACTAAGAATTCAGTAGCATTCACAATATGCAGACACAAAAGGATGTAGTAGTAAGTGCACAGGTTTTTCTATTTTTTGATTTGCAATTTAATCACTGAGCATGAAAAATCAGTAGCAATAAAACTCACAGTGTTGCCTTTTTTTTAAAAACACGACTAGATTACGAAAGCATGAGAGAACTGGGAAAACGAGCAATTCAGTAGATGAAAAAGGCAGGAAAACAATACTCCTCGACTATACTGTAAAGCTGATTTGTACCTTTTTATTTACGTTATACAGCACACCAGTGTTTGACCAAAAGTACATTAGGAAGCAAAATAAGTTCACTTTCAAAGCATTCAACCTTTTAAAAGGACTATAAACACGTGTCATTTTGATACTCATCACAGGCACACGGTGCTCATGAGTATTGAACGAAACGAATGCTGGAGATGCTGATCCATCCTTGAAATCCAAGGACGAGTTCTCCTGCTGTCAAAAACATTGGCTTTTCCCTGGGGGTATGCAGAATGCTTGATTTGGACAGCATGGGCAACTCCCAGAATTATGACAACCTTTGAGTGATTCCATTGTGAAGTAGAATGGGATATATGGTATGAAAGAAAACCTTTGAGATGATATGAAACAAATCCACACAAAAAGTGCCACATTTTCTGGTACTCATCAAAAAGCATTTCATGAAACTGCAGTTCTGAAGGAAGTGAATCAGAAAATGAGTACCCCATTATGATGGCAGTGGATAAGTCAAGCCACGTCCAGAACGAGTCACAGGGCCACGTAGATAAACAAAAGCAGTGACGGCTCAAGTGAAAAACATCACGGCTTTCTTAGAACAAGCCAGGAGTGACTCAACAATCCATTTCCTCGATCGTTCAAAGAATGGAAATGGGAAATTTGTACAAAGGGAGGACTGTATGACTGATCCTGGCAGGAACTCTCAGCGTACTCAAAACTGTGGCCTTGTTTCATGTGCAGCAACTCTAAGTGGCACTTTACAGCGTAACACGGGGAGTAGCTTTAAAACTTCAAATGTTCTTTTCAGCTGTTAAATACTTGAGGGCAGCATAGCCATATTTGCGGGACATGTCTTGCTGGAACTCCTCTTTGAGCGTTTTGAGGCAGGCACGGTATTGCTGGCTTGAGCGGAACTTGGCGATGTCAAAACTCGGTGCATGTGGCATGTGGATCATGAAGGCATTTGGCAAAACCACAAATTCATACTCCTTTTTTGGGGATGGAAAAAAAAAACAAAAGATCAGATGATGTATTTACTTCAACAACTTGAGAGGTGAAAATAATTATGGCATGTATTAAACTGAAATATACTCCTCAAAAAAACAAACAAACATGCAACACATTTTGATGCTGTATTATTTTTGTGGTACATTCAAATGTGTCCATATTCTGGTTAAAGAGGACGAGCTTGCACCATCTGCTTATCTGCTTGCACCATGAACAAACATACTGTCAGTAGAAGCCAATGTTAAGTTGCTTTATGAAAATAACATGGAAATTTGAATTGAGCAAGTAAATTGGCAATGACATTAGTTTACAAATGACCACAGACAAGTTTAAATTGGCAGAAATGGCTTTAGTAACATGTGACACCACCAATAGGCCCAATAAAAGCTTGTGCACCTGTTGCCAATGGCCAAGTCAGACAACTTAGCTCTTACTGTGGGATGCTGTGCCATTCTTTGACCAGGGCAACTTGCAGTTGATTCTGAACTGTCTGGATAGAAATTTGATCATTGATTGCTCTTGTCAGGTCATTATGGAGGGATCCTGATGTTGAAGAGTGGCTCCTTCTGGCTTCCATATCCAGTTTGGTTAGAGCTGACTGAGCATCCTCCATTGTGCAAAGTCTTTCCTTGACATATCTGAACGTTTACCTACTTACAAGGCCTGAATCCACAGCTTGATGTAATACTGCTCTCCCCTCTGGACTGGTGCCCCTGCCCTCACACCTTGCTCAGCTTGATGTGGTAGAAACCAAGGCCTGAAAAATCATTGGAATCTCTTGTGATGAAGCAGTCTCTGGGCCTATTACTTTCACATCACAGATATGTGGGTGGCCTCTTTGTCTTCTACCACGTCCCTTTTGATCTTGCACCCTCTGCCCTTATCATGCTTTTACCCTCCCATGTTTCTGTCGGGCACATGTGTTCTGCCAGTAACCACCTTCCGGTGAAACTCCAAAAATCCAGTTCACCTCCATTCATTTGTTCCTCTTTTTTTCCATGCCTGTGGAATCAACTACTCAGCTTGTTCAATATCATTATTCCCTCAAGGGCTTCAAGACAGCTGTTCACCACCATCTCAGGTCATCCACCATCCACAAGCATGATCTGTTCTACCCCCATGAACCCTCCTCAAGCCCAATTATTTCCATGTTTCCAGTTTTCCTTCCACTTCTGTGATTGAGAGTTTGTGGCAGTCTCCATCTTGTTCACCCCGTGCCCTGCCCATGCTCTCATTCTTCCTCCACATCCTTTATTTCTCTGGGTCTCCCTCTATTTTGTCTTTAAACCCTGCTGTTGGTGTGTCCCCCCCACCCACCACCCTCCCCATTCTTTCCACTGGCCTTTATGTTGTGTTACATCCTGATTCATTCTGTGTTCTCGTTCCTTGACACTATACAGAAAAAGTATGACAAAATAGCCATCCTCACAAGGGGTTATCACCCTTGGACAACATATAAGAGATCTCTCAATTAACTTTCCAGTCTGAAGATACCTTGTAAGTGATATAAAAATGACACTGCTGTGAACATTGTCCTGGGAAGCAATGACAGCATGAGGCATCCCCATTTAAGCCATCCTGATGGTATGAGCAAACTTATTTGGTGTTAAATATGGCTGAGCCATTCAAAACTCACACCAGAGGGTTGGCCAATTTGGGAAATTTCTGGTTATTCCCAGTGACTAAACGATCTTATCTTAATGAGCAATTACTAGCTGCTTCTGGTTCTAGAACCATCTGGTAATTATGGGCAGTTTGGTGAGGGAGGGGCTTTCACAAATTATTTTGGAATGAGTACAAGTATGTACTACATGGTATAGCAGAGTGTGGGGGGGGGGGGAGCAGGAGAATAAAAGCCTGTCATTACTTGCTGTGCTGGTGTGCTTCATGTACCACTTATGGTTTACCTCCTAAATAAAGACAAGTTTGAACTATATACACCTGCCTGTTGGACATCAGTCAATAACATGAACCTTGGGTTTTATGAGAGTCACGATACTTCTACCATGAAATGTTGCTCTTGATATTTACTGATTGGGGTTCTTTCCTCAATAGTCATGGTTTGCATACATGTGATGAATTTTCTTTAATATGGATCCAGTTTCACATTTTAAAAGTTGTTACTGTGTGTGTGTGTGTGTGTGTGTGGTGTGTGTGTGTGTGTGTGTGTGGTGTGTGTGTGTGTGTGTGTGTGCGTGTGTGCGTGTGTGTGTCCACAAACAGATCTTTAGTATAGATCGTTAATTCTCAGATATACTGCAAGCCAAATACCCTTGTGAGGCTCTGCATTGTTAAATTCTGAATCAATCGTCAGAATGATTCGATTGTCAGAAGAACTCATTCCACTCAACCTGAAGTTTTCTACGACTACTACTAAAAAATTCAAAGAAAGTTTCACCTTCAACGGAATTAGATCCTGTCAGACTAAAACCATCTTTTCATCAGAGAAAGGGAATGTTGAGTCAACTATTTTCGGTAGTTGATTTTTTTGTAAAAAGAGCGTGTTTTGGACGATTGTGAGTATCTCGTTTGTAAAACATTTTGAACAATATCGATAACAACTTAAACTTTTGCTCTGACTCATAATTAATCAGAAAACAATAAGAGGTAAAAATCTCAAAAGCACTTCCAAACTATGTGTCACATTAGTCAAGTCACTGATGACAAACAAATTATTCGATGGCCTGAAAAGTTTGTGAAAATAAAGGACTTCAGTGGATTTGTACATATTTGCAAAAATGAGAGATTGATTAATATTTGATCTCTTGATAATCTGGTATAAGATCACTTTTGCTTAACAGAAGGGATTAACACAAAATAATGTTTTTACCTCATTTCTTAAAATGTCGTTTACAGGGTCGCTGCACGAATTAATCACAAGGGAATTTATTACCATGCCCGTTGCATGTTTCATACCTGCGCATCAAGCTCCATCACATGGGCCACCTTGTTCCAGCCAAAACCAACAAAACGGCGATCGTACTGTGGGCAGTCACTGCGCACAACCACGTAGGGTTCAAAGTCAGCCTCCCACTCAACGTGGTATGGGGTCGTGGCCGTCCGCCAACGAGCATAATTGGTTGGGCCATGGCCCTTGGTCCAAACATGATATCTGTCAGAGAGCAATCCAGAGTGAATGACATTTATGCTGGAAAGGCATTAAAATGATTTGTGGAAAATGGTAGAAAAAGGTAGATTGACAGGCTGAGTAACAATCAAACAAGGTTTTCACAAATGGATTGCAAGAGGAACGCATTTCAAAATGGGCCGAAGTAAAAATCGTCATGATGGAGATATCACTGAACACTCTATTTGATTCTCGATATACTTTTGAAAATCTGAGGGTGGGAAGAGAATCAGGAATATTAAATCTGACAATATTGAAACATACATCGAAGTTCAAAACAGAAATGTTTCATCTGCTTATGGTTCTGATGGCCGACAAGAAAAAATTGTGCATGGATCTAAAACAAAATGCATTTCAGCATTAACTGTTTTTTTTTAAGTTTAAAATGCATAGCGACTGAATATATATTTTTTAATTTTATCTGCAATGCAGAGTTAAACAGATTTAACAGTTTGTTTGAATCTTTATAACGTTGTTATTTGATCGCAAATCAATAGCTGTCACAGAAGGCAAGTGAAGGAAGGAGAAACATCCCCACAAGATCTCCATGAGAGTGTAATCACCTGAAAGTATACAATGTTCCCAAATCAAGCATAGCCAAAAGCTCAGCCTTGGACTTTGGAAAGGAGAAACGGTAGCGGAGAGTCTCAAAGGCTGGCACAATGAGGGCTTTATTGCTGTTTGCCATGTCCAGTTGATCAATGGACTTTCTGTAAGGATAACAAAGACATGAAGGTTTGAATGCAAGTAATGGAAAGGAGAATGATATGACATCTCAAAATGCAAAGCCCATCCACCTTCACTTTGAACTCAAATTAAACTTGATAAAAACAACAGATATATATATATATATATATATATATATATATATATATATATATAAATTTAGTGGTGGGAAATTTATGCACTCAGATCAGGAATCAAACCCAGGTCCTCTGGTGAACCATACCAGCACTATGCCATATGAGCTATCTGGGCAAGCCACAGGTTAAGCACACAATTCTCCACATCTTGAGATGCCACCTCTCTTCCACTGCTGCTTCCGGGACACTCACTGCCAACAAACCATTGGAGCAGCGACGACTTGGCCAAGAGAGGGTCTTTCCCCGAGAGGTCTTATATATATATATATATATATATACATATATATACATATATATACATATCATATATATACATATACATATATACATATATACATATATATATAATATATTACATATATATACACATATATATAAATATATACACAAACACACAAGCAAATACAATCGCTTTGCTGACGGGGGTGTGATGGGGAGGGGGGTGGAGAAAGAGAAAGGGAGAGAGAGAGAGGAGGGGGATGCAGAAAGGACAGAGGAAGGGATGGGCAGGGGAGGAGGAGGGGAAGCGAGGAGTGGGTGAAGAAGGTGAGCGCAGGAAGGGGAGAAGAGCGAAGAAGGGGAGTGGAGGTGGGGAGCAACGCCCATGAAACGTTGCTCTCCACTGCCGGAGGGAGGGTGAGAGAGCAGAGAGAGCAGAGAGAGAGAGATAGATGATGAGAGAGAGAGAGAGAGAGAGAGAGAGAGAGAGAGAGAGAGAGAGAGAGAGAGAGAGAGAGAGAGAGAGACAGAGAAGAGAGAGACACAGAGAGACAGAGAGACAGAGAGAGAGACAGAGAGACAGAGAGACAGAGAGACAGAGAGCAGAGAGACAAGAGAGAGAAGACAGAGAAGAGAGGAGAGCAAGAGAGAGACAGAGACAGAGAGAACAGCAGAGAGAGGAGAGAGAGAGAGAGAGAGAGAGAGAGAGAGAGAGAGAGAGAGAGAGAGAGAGAGAGAGAGAGAGTGTGGGAGGAGAGTGCTGCATTTAATTCAGAGGGGGGAGGGAGGAGGATAGACAGAGAGAGTGGGGGAGGGCGGAGGAGGAAAAAAAGAAAGAAGAGAGATAGGTGGGGGTGGAGGTGGCGTTAGCAAAAAGAGTGATATGTTATGCTTAATGACCGAACACAAATAAAAACTAGAAGGGCACTCGCGAGAGTGCATACCTCGGCTCGCAATGCTGATCCATGAGAACATATCGGGCCCAATACATTTTTGAAATATCATGCTATACAGTATTATATCGTTTTTGGCCCAATCTCTCGATGGTGAAGAATCACTTAAAAATTAAATAATTCTCATATCCAGATCCGGACTCAGATCTTCACAAAAATCGAAGCAATTTGTCCTTGCCACACACACAACATGCCCACCATGTTTCATCTGAATCCATCGACAACTTTTTGAGATATCGTGCTATATATTAGTTTAGCCCAATCGCTCAATAGTGAAGAATCACTTAAAAAATTGTTGGATCCGGATCCGGATTTGGATCTTCAACAAAATTGAATAAACTCTTCCTTGTCACACACCCAACGAGTCCACCAAGTTTCGTCCAAATCTGTTCACAACTTTTTGAGATATCCTGTACACAAACAGACAGAAAGGGGTGAAAACATCACCTTCACCTTTCGTGGCGGAGGTAAAAAAAACCTCATGTCAGAACAGCCGCACACACAATGACAAAACAAAGTTTGTAATGTTAACCACAGGCACATCTGCAAAAACTTTGATATCCCAGTTCCAAAAAATTTGGGGGAACATTAACCAAAAGCATGGTCTGAAAACATGGAAGTACTGCTCACGTATGACCTAATGATCCCATCGAGCGTGAACATCGAAAACAAAGTGTTGCGACCGGATATCATAATGAGGCACAAAAACAAAGAGAGAAGAAGGCATTGCTAAGTGAGGTGTTAACACCAGTGATTTTGGACTCAACAATGCAGAAATCAAAAAAATGACCAAATACCAAGACCTCAAGAATGAAGTGAAAAGATCCTGGAAGCTGAAGAATGCCAAAGTTGCACCTGTGATAGTTGGAGCTACGGGAATGATGACAAAGAACCTCACAGAGATATTAAAAACCATCCCTGGAATATTATTATTCCAAGGAATATTTGAAAACAGAAAACTTCCACGCTTGGTCCATGAATCGTGACCCCTTACCGAAATAAGGTGGCAACTTTGAGCCCACCGTGGAAGGACTCCATTCCACATTCTGAAACTCACATTTGAAGACACCAATCAACAACAACAAGCAGTCATAGACTGGTACTTACGAAATCGTCAACTTGACCTCTGACCTTGTCTAATAAAACTGTCTCCAGAGAAGGTAGCGACGCAAACCAGAAGTTTCTACGATGATTCTGTACCAAACCATCAAAATTGAATGTTGACCTCATTGTGACCTTGACCTTTGACCGATTTTGATCAAATCTAATCAGCGCTAACCATCACCTCCTGAATCACGTGTGTGTAATTTGACATTGGTAGCTTCTCCGTTCTCGGGTTATAACTTTTTTTTGGATGTTGACCTCACTGTGACCTTGACCTTGACCGATTTTGACCAAAATCTAATCAGCACTAGCCATCACACTCCTGAATCACGTGGTGTAATTTGACATTGGTAGCTTCTTCCGTTCTCGAGTTATCGTGCCTACAAACAAACACACAAACACACAAACAGAGGACGGAAGTCATCAATATACTTACGAAATCAACAAACACACACACACCACCACACACACACACACACACACACACACACACACACACACACACACACACACACACACACACACACACTCTCATATGGAGGTAGATACTTTGAGACATGGAAGGGCTCCATTCCACTTTCTGAAAGCCCTATATAGAGATGTCAATCAACGACCAATAACCATTACACATCCCAGAAACCCTGTGTGGCTTTAATCCTTGTTTGGGGGGAATTTCAGTAACGATTAAAAAAATCAACATTGCATTATCGACGTTTCAAGATGTGCATAAATACTGTATTATTATATAAAAACAGCTGCCAACTGTTGTGTAAAAAAAAACAAGAAGAAAAGGGTAATGGTAAAAATTATTTTTTTAAAGGCTTCTAATTAAAAAAAAACATGTTAATGTGGCAAACAGCTTGGAAATCGTGTTATCAGCTTTGAAAGTCACAAAGAGAAACTCCTCAGTTTCTGAGCAAATTCTGAGAGCAACCCGTTCATATAAAGAAAACACTGGGAACAAAGTTTTTGTTACATTGATACCAGCACTTGATCTTACCTAATTTGAGTGTGCTGAATTCAAATCTGAAGTTAGTTTCTCTCTGTAAGCTCTAGATTTTTGCAATCCACCATTATCAACTTATTTGGTAAGTTACAATTTGTATTAAAAGCAAATTTATATTAAACATATTTTGCAATTCAACATTTTCAACATTTATTTGGTAAGTTGCAATTTGAATTAAAAGCAAATTTAAATTAACATATATTTCGACATAAAGACGATAGGTGATCAGAACAATTGATAAGAATGGAATGCAAAGTTCAAATAGGTCCTATTCAGGCAAGAATTTGCACTTGTAGCTCTTTGCATTTGTGGACTTCCACAGGGCAATCTCGTTTGATGCTCCAGCAGTAGTCTGCCATCATATTTTTTGTCCCATCACCTTGGTAGCGCTCTTCCATCGTCATGAGGTCCTGATGGAAGCGCTCTGCCTGTTCCACACTTACAGCCCCAAGGTTCTCAGGGAATTGATCAAGGTGACTATTCAGGAAATGGAGCTTGACACTCATGTTGCACCCAAGATCGCGAAAGCCAACAGCAGTCTAGTAACCAGAAACTCATAGTTATCTGCCTTTTTGTTACCAAGAAAGTTTTGC
Source organism: Eptatretus atami (assembly GCA_035128595.1). Taxonomy (NCBI): domain Eukaryota; kingdom Metazoa; phylum Chordata; class Myxini; order Myxiniformes; family Myxinidae; genus Eptatretus; species Eptatretus atami. The sequence continues at coordinate 117,925,619 of CM068958.1, read as the reverse complement.
ATAACTGCGACGAAAGACAGCCTTCTTCTCCTTGTCATTCATCTTCCTCACAAATCTTCATCACGTACAAGGGCAGGAATTTGAGGTCCATCGAACACACCTGCTTTGATCTTCTCAAAAGACAAAGCAGGAAAAGCAGAAACTATATGTTGAAAACATTCACCATCAGTACTCAATGCCTTCATGAACTGTTTCATCAAGCCGAGCTTGATATGGAGTGGGGGAAAAATGATCTTCTCTCGGCTGACAATTGGGTCATTTCACAATGTTTGGCATGCCTGCTTCCAGAGTTTCACGGATGGGCCACTCATTCTGGATCCAGTTTTCTCTTGAGCTCGGCTTCCCACATGCAGAGATGGCATGGAAACTTTGTAAAGCCTTTCTTTGACCAAGGAGAACGTTGACCATTTTTCAGTCCACACAAATGATCCAGTTGTGCTCGTGATATTTGAATAAGTCGATGACCATTTTTATTGTCATTATGTTCTTCTCGCAAATGCACTGAGTGACCAACTGGAACCGCTCCATAAACATTGTCATTGTACAAGAGAATACCACTTGAGGCTGAGCTTAGAGTATCCAGAAATAATCGCCATTCTGTTGGATTATACGAAGTAACACCTAATTGCCTGAGAAGACCTGGGATATCGTGCAGTAAACAAACTGCTGTCTTCTGAGAAAAAGGCGACAAAGATCTGTTCCGCTTTCGGAAATATGAAACATTTGCAGAGTGGTCAAGTAGATTTTTTTCTTACAGCCTGGAGGCTAATACCTCAGCTGCTTTCTTGGAGAGCCCCAAATCACACACTAAGTCATTCAATTCCGGTTGGCTCAACTGCTGAGGGCTGATGACTGTTTGGTATCAGATGAGGAGGCTTTCGGATTCTGAAACCATTTCTTTGAAGCCCATCATCACGACCCTCATGCTCTTGCTGATCATGTTCACTACCTCCATCTTCAGATAAGACAAAACCATTAAAGACTGGAACGGGGAGTTCCTCTGAGTGCGGAGTAAGTTGAATTGCTGAGGGAATACAGGGATAGGAGATCTTTTGCCGGTTTTCTTGCCGACACCCCTTTGTGTTGACCAGGCAAAAATAACAGTCAGTTATGTGGTCCTTGGGTTCTCGCCAAACCATGGGAACTCCAAAAGGCAGACCCTTTCGTTTTCCTTTTGTCCAGTCACGAAGCATTTCCTCACAATTATGACATACATTATGAGGAGCCCATTTCTGTTCTTGGTCGCCAAGGGGAACATCAAAATAGGCTTTATAGAGCACGCCTTACAAACGATGTCATATTGCGCTTTTGATGAAGTAGTGTGTTATCAGCCACATACATAACAGAATGCATCAGGATTATTTACACATTTATGTCTTATTGAGGAAAGCCATGATCAGATCTGAAACAAAGAAAAACATAAAGTTAAAGAATATATATCAATAAAGATAAATAAATATCAATAAAGATAAGAAAATTGATGTCAAATAAAATCGTGAGCAAATAGTTAGCAGCAAAACGAATACGGTCTCTAGTTATTTAGCAGTTTAGGCATCGTATATTCCACTAAAGTCCGAAATCGCACCCAAGTTCTCAAGTTATCCCCAGTGCAAATAGCAATGGGTGTCCTTTTTTGCGAAAATCGCAAGTTTTTCAAATTGCATGAAAACTAAAGCATGTAGAGGAAAACTATTTCAGATTTTGAATCAGCATTGAAAAAATACATAGAATAAGTTGAAAAATCTCATGCAACAGATAATAAGAAAAACTTTGTTCCCAGTGTAACCAACAGCTTACGTCTGTATCTCCATCCTCGCCGTACCAAGGTAGTGTGATACTCGAACATTAATTCTTGACGTCATAAGTTCCAGGTGTACCCAATTCCATAAAGCATCAGTTAATTTTTTTTTTCACATTTCAAAGGTAATGGTTGGTTCCCGCTAATCTTTGTTAAATACCGGGTGAGGGCAAACACGGCTGTTCCAAGTTCCGTTCGAAGTTCCGCATGGATAAAGCACACAAAAAGAACCACAATGGCTTAGCTTTAAATATAATTCTGTAAATATGGAAATCAAGCGAAACAAATAACAAAATGTAATTCAAAGAAAAAATAATCCAAAGCGACCACAAAGTTGGCACATGCTTTTCACAGCTCAAACCAACATGAAGGAACTCAGAACATGAGGTCGATGGAGGTTTATTTTTTAGCAGCGTCTCACGTAGCGACGCTGCTCTAAAGAGAGCTCGGAGTCTTCTCTTCTTCTTCTTCTTCTTCTTCTTCTTCTGAGAAAACCTTTATATTAGGACTCGGCTCCTTTTATATACACGATCCGGATCTCCTTAAATAATAAACACCTGTACGCATCCTCGCATTTACGGTTGCTTTGAGAGCGTCTATCATGAACTTTTAAATATATTTCGGACATTTGCTTTAAAGTTTCGAAAAGTTCACGTTACTATTTAAAATTATTCCATTTAATATATTGTAATTTCGTAAATACACGATATTTCGTGAATACGTAAATACACTATGACGGGTCTCGCTATTGGCTTAATCAAGGCACGTGACGAAATATCGGAAGTTGTGGTTGTTGTTGTTTTTTTTTTTTGTTAGCCGACAAAACCTTTAGGACGCTGCTCTTGGACACATTTGTCCTGTTTAATGTATGAATGTCGAAGTGATGGATGTATGATGTTAAATAAAGCGATGTCATCGAAAAATGAATTTGCACAACATTTTCAGCTGGCGAGGCACCATCCGAGAGACCACCCTCCATCGCACAACTCGGTGCGAGTGTGACATGTGTACGTTATTTTTACCTCCCAGAGATGCCTGAAATACCAAATATGTCTGAATTGTGTAGCTATGATGAACAGGCATTTGATAATGTGAGTGAGGAAAGTGAAAACAACAACTTTATCATTAATAAATCGTTGCAGTCTGTTCCGCAGTCAAGACATGGTTGAGCAGGCCAGAAAATATGGCAGCTTCAGACCCCAGTGAGGTTACCCAGGAAGCACATTAAGACCCAGAGAGTGAGGTGGTGAGGATCGCCTGGTGAGGATGTAATTAAATAAGGCCGTAATGATCTTTAAAAGGAGTGTTTTAATTAACCCAAACACCCAATTTTCACTCTTGTACTTTCTTGGAGTTTTCTTAGAATGCATGCAAAGATTTCAGCTTTTTAGTTTGGATTATGGAGGAGACCACACCACACACACACACACACACACACACACACACACCACACAACACACACACACACAACACACCACACACACACACACAGACACACACTGCCTTTTATTGGGTATAGATGTACACATGTATATATAATGTTGGATGGACCCTGACATTAGCGGGGATAACGTTCCTGAAAAATACCCCAAATGTCGAATCCGCGAATGTCGGGCATTGTTTCAATGAGAAAAAGGGGATAGGTTCCCAGCAGTTTGATTCAGAAGGAAAATCAAAAATTCCGTGAAAAACAGCAAATACGCCTGCGAAATACCGTCAATATGTAAAGCACAAGGCCGTGAATGTAGAAGCAGGTCAGAAAACAAGCGAATACGCAAAAAAAACCCATGAATACATGAGTCACAGGCCACAAATGTAGAAACTGGTCAGCAAAAACTACGAATACGCCCATTAAAAAAAGTAAATATGAAGCACAGTGCCGCGAATGCACAAGCATGTCAGAAAAACCACGAACGCGCCACACGCAAACACCACGAATATGTGAAAAATCTATGAATGTGCAAAGCACAGGGCTCCAAATGTAGAAGCAGTCACATTTTATGAACTGCGAATACGTGGGGTTCGTGAATAGTGCACCGCGAATGTTGGGTCTGACAGTAATATGTAATACGGTATATCTGATATAATACGGTAATACAGTCTGACCGTATTACAGATGTAATAAAACATCTGATCTGACCTGTAATTAATACATCTGACCGTATTACAGATGTAATACGGTAATACAGCTCTGACAGTATATCTGACAGACGAATGCCCTCTGTCTGTCTGTCCCACCCTGAAATACGGAAACTTATTAAGTAAAGAGAAAAATTATTAAGTAAAGTTGCTTCAAATAATCCAAACCTTCGGAGAAAATTACAATTTTTTCAATGAGACCAAAAATGTAACCTGGGCGGTATGTAAGGCAACAGACCACAACCTAAAATCGCTCCTGAATTTTTCTTGTTTCTGTTAAGAAATATGCGTAACATCTTTGCTGTTGAGATTTATGATTTTGGAATTTGACACTACTCTATACACCTATCTATATAATAATATGCTGGTCGTGCATCCGTTTGTGTGTGTAACATCCGAACACCCATTTAAGACAGCATTCAGCACGATGTTGGTCTTATGCGAAGCCAAAGACTTTTTCAGAGCAGACATATTCACAATTGCTATGCCCTCCCTCTAAGTTTCCCTTCAGTGTAAAACGACCAATGGCACTGGTTAAATGGATCATCAAATAATCGAAAGTTGGAGTCGATCGGCGGACCGCGGCATTTGTAATGGAAATGCCTCATACTCATGCCTCTGTGCAGTTACAATTGGAATCTATTTGAGCTGTATAACCATTATGTAATAATATGCACATATGCAGTGAAGATGTTTTGCTTCAAACACCAGGTTATTAATATATTTTTTACTTTTGTGAGTGATAGATGCAGGCGTCTGTTTCCAACTATTTTCTCTTTATAAAAATCGACCAGGGACCACACCCAGAAAACCCATGTCATTATAAAACCCATGTCCATTATAAGTGTCTTTGTCGCGAGTAATTCCAGGAATCTCGCGACATTGCGCACAAAAACCTACGGTCATTATTTACTTTTAACATGTGGTATAAAGCCACCTCACCTGAGGCAGGTCTACCATGCTTAGTGGAATGTCTGAACTGGCGATGCAACATGCTAATACTCCCTCACACCCGACACCCAAACAGCAATTTGAGCCCAAATGTTCACCGCCAAGATATATATATATATAGTTCTCCGTATCCTCATTATAAAGGTTTCTTTGAAAATTCCAATCAATCCACATCCTGATCGCCCGATGTGTCATCCTTTTCATAAAGACATTGCTCATGCAGTTCTTCAGTTTATAGTGAGCTGCCGATGTTGTTGTTTCCACTTTCCAATCAGCCTGAATTGACTATTTAGTTTGGATTCCATCCTGCGACACAAAAATACTAAATCTCTTTCAGCAATGGTCAGAAGTCCTAAATCTCAAAAAGAGTTTAGAACCGTCTCTTGAATATGTCTCAGCATTTCAACACTGCTTGTGAAGCTCACTTGCCTGTAGCATTCAAAGACGGCCACCTTATACTAACCTTTCTCACTTACTTTAGTCTCACAGTTAATGCACGTCTCTGAATGAAACCATCTCCCCTCCTATTTCAGGATGGAGTGACGCAAGGCAGTGTTGTGAGCCCATTATTGTTAATTACATAAATATAAATTACCTCATTGATGTTCTGCCAAACCCAGGCATCCTCTTTAACATATCCCTCCCACATTTGTTGTACAAAGTGCCCAATTCCACTAACAGGGTAAGGCAGTACATCACTCTTTGCTGATCTCGATTTGATTGGATGTTGGTCTGATAAATGGAACATGTCTTTCAATCCTGCCAAATCTCAGTCTCATCCTGTCACTCTTTGAAGGATTGTCAAGAGAGCTCATATGCTCTATTTCCCTGGCCAGCCACTGCAAGAGGTTCAGTCCCTTGAAATTATAAGCCTCAAAATCAAAACATTACCTCACCTGAGCTGACCATGTAACAAAGTTGTCCTCAAAAAAATAAAATTCAGACTAAGCATCTCCTCCATCATTGAAGTAATTTCCTCGAAAATCCGAACTATTCACAGCCGACAAGTCTTTCTCCATAACTCATTGGATACTGCTCTCCTATATGGGCTGGTACCGCCACATCATATCTGTCTCTCCTGGATTGTGCAGAATTTAAGCTCTCAACATGATTGGCATGTCCTTACAATGAGGCCAAATCACAAAGCCCTATTGCCCTCACATTGGTGACAGGTCAAGTGCCTCCAGCTCACCTTTCATCTGCTCTCGCCCCTTAGCTCTCTCAGCCCTCCATTCCTTCCCAGCTGCTTAAGGATGCTGTGTTCTTCAAGTAACCTACTCCTGTATCCTCTCCACAGCCACCGTCCTAACTGGCGTCTCGAAATCTCTACCAATCTC
>CM068958.1:117893516-117897359 GCA_035128595.1 Eptatretus atami | reverse complement strand
TCCTGGGTTTAAACTGCAGCTTTGGAGTTGCTACAACAAGCCTGTGGTCGCTATTGAGGAACTGAGCACTCTGGTACACCCTGCAGTTCTGGATAGTCATCCAGCAACGATCAACGAGCACATGGTGAATCTACTTTGCCACAACACCAGCGTTGGAATTCCAAGTCCAGCGATGAGCTTGTGGGCGCTGAAACCATGAACCGGCCACCCTAAGTCCATGACTTCTTGCAAAGTCAAGAAACTTAGTGCTATTCTGGTTTACAGTTCAAGACCTATGTGGACCAACACATGGCTCATAACCATCCCTATCAGTTCCAGTTGATGCATTGAAATCCCCAAAGACTAGACGTGTATCTCGCCTGGGGCACTGATCAACCACAGACTCGAGCGCGGCATAGAATGGGTCCTTCACAGTGAGATCACTCACCTCAGTTGGAGCATATACAGAGACCAGGGAAGCAACATCCAAGGAGTGACGAATCCTTCGTCTCATAATTTGCTCATTGACCGGTGTTACCTCAATAATTAATATTGGAGTCAGCTTGTTGGACACAGCTGCAGTAACTCCTTGGGCATGGTAACCATCAGAGTGACCAGACCAATAGTAGGTGTAACTACCCGCCATGACCTCGCCACTATCCGATCTCCGAACCTCAGAGAGTGCTGTCGTACTGATGTCCAAACGCTTGAGCTCAGATTATAACAGAGACAAGTGATCATCCTCTCTTTGGGATAGGACATTCCACAACCCGACCATGAACCAGGTTAGTGCAGGTTTACATGATACCTGGAGCAAGTTACAGATGTAATCTGGCTTGACCTGACAATATGCCGATCATGTGACCGGAAGTGTGTCAAAAATTGTCGGCTTAATCAACTTTTGGCAAAATCGCATTAATTCCTTTAAAAATCTACTCCTCCAGACCAAGCATTCAGAATACTACCAAATTTGGGTTACAACATTAGGACAGGGTCCTGATGTTTAATTGTGGAGGTCATGCCGATCACATGACGGGAAGTGTGTCAAAATGCCGGACATAGTAAATGTTTGGGAAAATCATGTAAATTTTCTTCAAAAACCTTCCTCTCTAGACCCACCAGTTAGAATGCTGCCAAATTTGGGTTGCAACATTAGGCCAGGACCCAGAGAAGCTACAGGTCCAGTGGTCCTATTGTTTTTTCTTCTCAGACCCAGCTTTCACCACATAGACGTGTGGGACATGAGCATGGACAAGGGAGTTGAGTGGACAGAGGAGGTGAAAATATATTTATTTTTGTGTCGAAGGTTGTGACTACAGTGCAGTCATTCTTGTTCTACTTCAAACTTTCATTAATAACTTTTTAATGAATTCTCTCAGCACAAATCAAAGGGTTAATAAAAAAATCTATGATTTCTCTTGTCTCATGCCAATTTCAACTTTTAATGCAAGTTCCGAAACCATTATTACTTTGGAAATGAAAAATATATATTTAAAACGTAGGTGCCTCATTCGGGTATCTGGAAGATATGGCATATACACGATTTTAAAATAGATATACAAGGAAATTTTGATACAGGAGGAGACCAATTGCCCATCTTGCATGTTATCTTGAGTCTATTCTATCAATTTACCATACCTATGATTGTACAGTACTTAGTGCAGGATGGAACAGAGGTAGCACACATACCTTTGAGCTGTCTAGTCTGGGTTCGAATCTTGGTCAGACTATAAACTGTCAAAATAGTGCTTTTGAAACCAGGCATTGCATCAGAAAGTTTTCCATCTCTTGGATGGACATTAAACTGTGTATCATTAGTTAGTGGACATTAAAGATCCGAAGGTGTCGATTTCAAGTTAGCACCAGCATCTTGGTCTAATTCCAAATTCCTACCCTGGTTAAAAGCTGGGAAGGCAATTGCAAACCACTCAGCATAATTCTTGCTACGAGAGTGCTTCAGCATCACTTATGCTTTGTCAGCATAGTCTGGACATAATGTGATGATGATGTATGAAACTCATACTTTTCACATTCAAAACATAAATTTATTCTCACTTAAAATGAACTTTTTATGACCCAAACGACCACAAGGAACTAAAAGACCCAAAACAACCCTGAAGACCAAAAAAACTGAAAAGACCCAAAAGACCTAAAAGACCCCAAAGACTCTTAAAAAATTCAAATACTCTGAAGACCTAAAATACCCAAAAAACCAAAATACGCGAAAGACCCAAAATATCCCGAAGACACAAAAGACGTAAAAGACCTGAAAGACCCTGAAGACCCCAAATTATCCCAAAGACCAAAAAGACCCCGAGGACCAAAAAACCACAAGATACCCTTAAAGACTCAAAAGACCTTTGAAGACCTGAAGACCCAAAAGTCCCTGAGGACCCAAAAGACCTTGTAGACCCAAAAGTCACTGAGGACACAAAAGAACCCGAACACCCAAAAGGACCCTGATGACTCAAAAGTCACCGAAGACCCAAAAGTCACCATGGACCCAAAGTTACCGAGGAACCAAAAGATCCGCTGAGACCTAAAAAGACCCAAGAGACCCAAGACCCAGGAGACACTAAATACCAAAAAAGTCATCGGGGACCCAAAAGACCTCAGAGACCCAAAAGGCCCCAAAGACCCTGAAGACCCAAAAGGCTCCAAAGACCCAAAAGACCCAGAAGACCCAAAAGTCCCCGAGGACCCAAAAGACTCCGAAGACACAAAATACCCTGAAGACCCTTTAGACCCCTGAGACCTTAATACAATTAAGACCCCTTGTACCCTTCAGACAGATTAGACAGCTTAAACCCTTGACCATTAAGACCACTTGGACATTTATACATCACAAATAAATTTCAAATAAATATAATATCCCCAACATTACAATACAAATAAATTTGGAGAAAAGAAATGTTGGTATTATGATTGCTGTAAATCATAAGAACACAGCAATCTGTGACGTCTATGTCTGCAACGATGTGTGGAGAAGCGAGCACAGCGAGCCAATCCACGCTAGTTAAAATAAACTTACAAAAGACATTTGATCTTTTGTCAAGGGATTATGCGTCAGCTTACTGATGTGCATTGGCTTTTATGCCTTATGGAACAAATTTTTAAATCACACGAAAATACACAATTTGGTATCTGTTTGTCTGTTTATGTGACAGTGATAACCATCCATAGGGACCATACTCTGTGCAGAGCGTTGGTGCTGCCTAAGCAGTCTCCTGAGCAATTGGACACAATCCTGGACGGGTCGCCACTTCGACACAGGACAGTGATATATTCGGTCGTCAATTATCCAATCTCAACCAAACATGACAGGAAGACTATGGGTCACATGTTGGAGGATGTAGCGACTTCATTTACACCCCTTCCAAGGGGGTTTTTGTGCCCAGGGAAAAATCCGTATTATATCCGTGTTAAGATAGCTAATCGTGGCGTTTTTCCAAGGCCCCTTCCAACAACAAAATCAATAATAACAATAATGATAATGGCATAATAATGATAATATTAACACACCACCGTCCGTTCGTCAGGTGAAGAAGAAGCAGGACATCAAGGACTTAATCTTCGGAGGACATTTTTCCGATCAAAATTGTGTGTCGGTAACAACGATAAAAGCAAAATAAAAAGTGTGTGTTTGTACTATTCTAAATACAACAAATAATAATATTAATAACAATCTACTCAAATAGCACAAAGGTGATACACTCGTTTTGGGGTTATCTCGTCTGTATTTAATTCACAATTAAACTATAAACTGTTTCCTTCACAGGCAGGGTATCTCTAGTCACAAAAAAAAGGGGAAATTTTTTTTTTGCTCGCTGCAAATCAACTAGGGATAGCATCAACGAGTATGGC
>CM068958.1:117886016-117888516 GCA_035128595.1 Eptatretus atami | reverse complement strand
AATCGACGTATTGTTGTTTTCCTAGAATAATAAAATGGTTCATAAATTGATTTAATTTATGTGAATTAAAAGCTCAGAAAAGAGCTAAGACTAAGAGGATGCAGTGGTGACCTTGGGCTTTGGAAGTAATGTGTTGAATTAAATAAAGCAAAGGTGTAGCAAAATAAGGACAAAATATACTTTGTCGGATAACCATGATAAGCATCATGATAAGCAGACACACCTGTCCATTGACAGTTGGGCCACAAGTGTGACATCGTTGCCATCAGGAACTGGAGTATACTCATAGTGCAAGAAATATAGGTGTGTACGGTGAATCGTAAGCCTCTCACGACGAAAATCATAGCATTGGTCATCCTCATCAAGTTCTGATAGCTGGCGCTGAAGCTGCAACAAAGCAAGAACTTGTAATGTGACATTGGGTGTTTAAGTTCCAAATAAATGTTTTATATTTTCATATCTTAGATTATGCTCTTCCATGAGCCTCAATACCAATCCAAAAATTGTTGCATATATTCCAGAAACCACAATAGAATATCAATCAATTTTAGGAATATATAGCACCTAAAAATAAAAATACAACAATATGTAATCACAAATACACAAAGCAAAATCAATAAGGCTCTTCATAATAATGGCAATAACAATATAAGGAATAGACAATGTGAAAAAGCAAGTGCAAAAAGCTGGAAAACGTTGAGTTAAAAGACTATAAACTCAGATGTGTAATTCACATGGGGTCCTTCATCCGGTACTCCAAAACGCATTGTGCATTATACGTGCTTTGCACTCTTGACATGACATGAGTAGATTTGAGAATTATTTAATCATCAGAGAATATGTTTCATGTTTAAAATATTCCTCTGTGAAGATTCATTGTATTACATCATGATAACTTCTTGTCAGCTGTCCATTTGGCTTGCTGTTTTTTCTGTATACAGAAATCTAGGTTTGTGGGAGAGTTGAATGTTCACAGACTGACAGAGGATCAAAGGGGAGCAGGAAAACAAAGACTGCACATGAGTACATGAGTAGAACAAAGGTAAAGGGCAGGAGTGTGGGGGAAGGGAGGAGAGGAGATCAGTGAAAGGGCAAGAAAGGCAAAGTGGGGGAAAACATGAGGTGAATAAGGACAGCACTCAGAGGATTGGATAAAGGAGCTGAGACAATAGATTGAGGAATTTGGTTTCATAGACAAGAGAATAGAGGGATGAACGAATGTTGGAGATAATTTAGGTTAGAATCGAGGAAGGTAATTATTTGTAGGGGAGGACTGAGGGATGAGAGAATGGTAGGAACGAGGTGATACCAAAATGAGAGTCCACCAACTTGCCTGTGGTGGGCAACAAGGGCAGATTAACAACACTGGGGGCATGAGGCTAATTTTATTTTGGGGGCCCTTTTCTTTGATTTTTATTAACAATATATCTGTACATCTACAGTTCGTAATTTACATATATGGAACTTACGCTAATATATTTATTCTCTACTAGCATGGATCGGCTCGCTGCGCTCGCCTCTCCACACATCATTGTAGAGATTGATATCACAGATTTGCTGTGTTGTCATAATTTACACCAATACCAAAACAAACATTTCTTTTGTACAAATTTATTTGTAATATTGGTGATATTATATTTATTTGAAATTTATTTGTAATATAAAAACATTCAAGTGGTCTAAATGATCAAGGGTCTAAGTTGTCTAATCTGTCTGAAAGGTGTAAGGTGTCCAAATTGGGTTAAGGTCGAAGGGGACTGGTGGGTTTTAGGGGTCTTTTTGGTCCTCGGGGTATTTTTTAGTCCTCTGAGTGTTTTGGGTCATTTTTGGTCCTTTGGGTCTTTGGGTCTTTTTGGGTCCTCATGGTCTTTTTAGTCTTCAGTGACTTTTGGGTCTTTGGGATCTTTTTGCTCCTCAGTGATTTTTGGGTCTTCAGGGTCTTTTGAGTCTTTGGGGTCATTTTGGTCTTTTGGATCTTTGGGATCTTTTGGGTCCTCAGAGTCATCAGGGTCTTTTGGATCTTTTTGTCCTTGGGGACTTTTGGGTGATCTGGGACTTTTAGGTCATCTGGGTCTTTTGGGTCCTTGGGGTATTTTGGGTCTGAAAGGGTCTTCAATGGTCGAAGGGGTCTCTGCAATCTAAAGCATCGAAACGTACATTCCACGAGTACGCAACTAATAGACAGATGTGTGTGTGTGTGTTGTGTTGTTGTGTGTGTGTGTGTGGTGGTGTGTGTGTGTGTGTGAAATCAGGGTGCAACTGACGTTCAAACAGCACATAATTAATAGACATACTTGCAGTCTGCAACCAACATTCATATAATTAAAAGACATATAGTCACCCAGCTTCACTGTCAAAGGAACATTCCAATAGTATGCAATTTATAGACGTTCATGGAGTCTGCAACCCCCGTTCAAACAGGATATGATTAATAGGCATACAGTTTTCATGGACTGACTGACTCACGGCTTCACGGATGGACGGACAGACCGTGCTTTTC
>CM068958.1:117860473-117883272 GCA_035128595.1 Eptatretus atami | reverse complement strand
GCAATCAAACACATATGCAATCACACGTATGCAATCAATGCAGTATGCAATCAACACACGTTGCAATCATCGCAGGAAATAAAGCAAGATGAAGAACTACAACCGTCTATTATTATGTACACTTATGACATCTACTTAAGGACATGGCGCCACGACTCACACAAAGAAAAACCCCAGAAAGGAAAGGGGCAAGAACGGACGCTCGTGGCGCTTTAATAAGTTCACGAGCTGTAAGACCCGCAGGAGGCTCGCGAGAGGCCGGGTTGGTTACCTGTCCCGCCTGCGCAAGTGGTGACTCGCTGAGCGACCTCACGTATTGTCGGAACACGGCAGCTCGTTGGTCGCAGGCCCGCCGTGCGGCCTTGGTCGATCGCCCTAGCCGACGCCCGCTCAGCGAGGAACGAACGGGCCTTTGCCTTTCGAGAGTTGATGCCTCTTTTTAAGAGCCGCGCTGTCCTCAGCGTTGGCGGAACCTCTCTCGCCGGCTTCTCCCAGAACGAACCCAGCAGGTTTACTGCGCGGCAGAGGCAGGCTGGCTGCGCATCGCGAGCTCCGACTGCCCCTTCGCGGAACTCGCTCCCTTGGCTTCAAGCTCCAGTCTCCTCGCTCTCCTCCGACTGAACTCCACAGCCGACCGCAGACCTCCACCACTGCGCTCCCCGGACCGCCGCAGGCAACCTCACTGACTCGCTTTGCGTTCAGCGTGCCTTTTTAAGGGGTCCGTGGGTGAGGTCTGATCCCTTGACCTCTCACGCCTTCACCCCTCGCTGGCTCCGCCCCTTTTTGATCTTTGATTCCGATCGCAAGTCATGCGGAAGAGAGCAGACGTTGCAGAGATCTTCGCCTCGCCCCAGGACTAGGGAGTCCCCGCGTCTGGGGTTGGCAGAGATGTTGTTCGTGGTAGGATTTGCCTGCTGCGAAAAGCATGGCGGCGTTTGTTGGAGAATGACAAGGGATGAGGGCGATGTTTGTGGCTGCTGCGTGGTGGGATGGCATGGCTGTTGAGATAGTGGGTTGTGGTTGGCACTGTGGTTGAGGATGCGTGGTTGTTGAAAGGTGGTTGTGTGGTTGAAGTAGTGGTTGTTCCAAAATACACGACAGCAAAAAGAAAAACGGCTGACTCAAAGATTCCAGCCCGGTTACCCGAATAATTCCCCTTTAGACTCGTGGGAAATCTAATCTGAACACACACTTATCTTTATATAAGCTACTCATGGAAGCCTGGAATGGTGTCTGTGAATTTCCACAACCGTCACAATATATATATACTATATTATATATACATATATAATCATATATACTGATATACGTATATATATATATATATGTATAGTATATATGCATATATAATGTAACTATATATATATATATTGTTTATGGATCTGGCACCATACTGCATCAACATAACAGATGTCCCAAAAGTCAGTTATGTCGTATAAGTATGTGTGTGGGGGGGGAGTCAGATCCCTTCATTTTGTCAGTTGGGAAGAATCAAAAGAACGTGCGTTGCGATTTATTTTAGTAGTTTATTATATCTAACAAGCATCTAACAACCATCCCATCCCCTCATCAACAGATCCCACCGCCAACCGGCTGCCTTCTCGCACCCTGACGTGCCGAGCGGGATCTCGCGGTTACCAGTTCTCGCTTCCACAACGTTGTAACTCTTTCACGACGTCCTTTGCAACATTGATACTGTTTGCGACAAGTATGAACCGCGTGAAGAGTGGGTGGGGTTTTCCCGGCAGGGGCTGAAATCCGCCCAGAATTGGGCGAACCCATAGGAGCCTGTCCAATCGTGGGGAGTGACGTCTTTTCAAGCGAGCCGCCCTGTTGAGGGAAGGTCCATAAATTCCCGGGACTCTGAGGCAGGGGTTGTTACGAAGTTGTTCTGAAGGTTTTGACAGGGTTGTGGTGGTTGGAGAGTCGAGTGAGGAAGAAGGGTCCTTGGAGGAAGTTCTCCACGGGTTTCTAACAAGGTTTGGATGGAGCTGCTTAGGGTTGTCGTTGAGCGTGCAGTTCTTTTGAAGCGGAAGGGTTTGAGCAGAAGGTCGTGAAGGCGGCGAACGTGTCCCTGCTGGCCTCTACAAGGAAAGGAAAGAGCGACCCTGACACCCCTCCGTGGACCTGCTATTTCACCACCCGAGCTCTGCACGAACCACGAGTCCGCAACACGTGCGACTGGGTACCAAACCAACGAACCCAATTGTCAGATGCCGCACCAATGGAGCACGCCCTTCCTCGCAACGTCAGGTACCCCCGCTTGGACTCTGACCCCGCACTCGTCTCTCTACTTGGCCGCGAGGGTCCAATAAAGAACTCTGGGCCTATTTTCATTTGTGTGTGTGTGTGTGTCTGCGTGTGGGGCCCGCGTTTTGGTAAGTAGAAACTGATAATGTGTTTTTGGATCCCATTGTAAATATTCTTGTATATTCGTGATAAGTCTTGCTTGTGTCTTTTTCTTTTTATCGTAAAATAAAGTATTGTAGAAATTGTCCCCAGTTTCATTTCCGTCCTTTCCTTGAATTGGTCCAGCATGGTTCGGATCTGAGTTTAGGCAGGGGTTTTTATCCCGGTAATCGACAATTGTATCCGGGACGGTCCTGGTCAGGCCCGCTCGAACTGCAAATCGAGCCGAAAGGTGGGTGGCCAGAATTGGTGGTCAGTAGGTGTATTTTACCGCTACCCCGTAGATGTGAATCCGGTTCGGCCAGGCGTTCAGAGGGCGTGGATTCCCGGGAGCCGAGACCACGTGGTTACTAGGTACATTGGGATCTAGACAAAATAACCCTACGCCACGCGGTCGAGATATTGGCGTTTCATACGGTCGGTTAAACGACCTGCCAGCTCGCACGAGATTTCGCAACGGCGACAATTCCGGGGTGTCTGGTGGGTAGACGACGAACCCTCCCCCACCTAGTGGTCGTTCTCGCCACCGACCCCCGGCTGCGCACATATATATATATATATATAATATACGAAAGCACGGTCTGTCCGTCCATCGTGAAGCCGTGAGTCAGTCAGTCCATGAAAACTGTATGCCCTATTAATCATATCCTGTTTTGAACGGGGGTTTGCAGACTCCCATAACGTCTATAAATTGCATACTATTTGGAATGTTCCTTTGAGCAGTGAACTGGGTGACTCATATGTCTTTTTAAATTATATGAATGTTGGTTGCAGACTGCAAGTAATGTCCTATTAATTATGTGCTGTTTGAACGTCAGTTGCACCCTGATTTCACACACACACACACCACACACACACACAACACAGCACACACACACACACACACACACACAACACACACACATCTGTCCTATTAGTTGCGTACTCGTGGAATGTAAAACGTTTCGAATTGGCTTAGATTGGCAGAGACCCCTTCGACCATTGAAGACCCTTTTCACGACGTCCAAAATACCCCAAGGACCCTAAAAAGGACCCAGAAGACCTAAAAGTCCCAGATCACCCAAAGTCCCAAGGACAAAAAATCCAAAAGACCTGATGACTCTGAAGACCAAAAGATCCAAAGATCCAAAAGACAAAATGACCCACAAAGACTCAAAAGACCCTGAAGACCCCAAAAACATCACTGAGGAGCAAAAAGATCCCAAAGAACCCAAAAGTCACTGAAGACTAAAAAGACCTGAGGACCGCAAAAAAGACCCAAAGACCCAAAGGACAAAAATGACCCAAAAACACTCCAGAGGACTAAAAATACCCCGAGGACCAAAAGACCCTAAAACCCACCATCCCCTTCGACTTAACCCAATTTTGGACACCTTAACCTTTTCGACAGATTAGCAAACTTAGACCCTTGACATTTAGACCACTTGAATGTTTTATATTACAAATAAATTTCAAATAAATATAATATCACCAATATTACAAATAAATTTGTACAAAAGAAATTTTGTTTTGGTATGGTGTAATTTGACAACACAGCAAAATCTGTGATATCAATCTCTACAATGATGTGTGGAGAGGGACGCACGAGCCGATCCATGCTAGTAGAGAATAAATATATTAAGCGTAAGTTCCGATATATGTTAAATTACGATCTGTAGATGTACAGATATATTGTTAATAAAAAATCAAAGAAAAGGGCCCCCCAAAAAAAATTAGCCTCAATGCCCCCAGTGTGTGTTTAATCTGCCGCTTGTTGCCCACCACAGGCAAAGTTGGTGAGCTCTCATTTTGGTATCACCTCGTTCCTTTACATTCTCTCATCCCTCAGTCCTCCCTAACAAATAATTACCTTCCTCGATTCTAACCTAAATTATCTCCAACATTCGTTCAATCCCTCATTCTCTTGTCTATCGAAACCAAATTCCCTCATCTATGTTTAGCTCCTTTATTCCCAATCCTCTGAGTGCTGTCCTTAATTCACCCTCGTGTTTTCCCCACTTTGGCCTTCTTGCCCTTTCACTGATCTCCTCTTTCCCTCCCTTCCCCCACACTCCTGCCCTTTACCTTTGTTTCTAACTCATGTTACCATGTGCAGTCTTTGTTTTCCTGCTCCCCTTTGATCCTCTGTCCAGTCCTGTTGACATTCAACTCTCCCCAACCTAGATTTCCTGTATACACGAAAAAAAGGCAAGCCAAATGGACAGGCTGACAAGAAGTTATCATGATGTAATACAATGAATCTTCACAGAGGAATATTTTAAACATGAAAACATATTCCTTGTGATTATATAATTCCTCAAATCTACTCATGTCAGTCACAGAGTGCAAAGCACGTATGAATGCACAATGCGTTTTGGAGTACCGGATGAGGACACCATGTGAATTACACATCTGAGTTTATAGTCTTTTCAACTCAACGTTTTCCCAGCTTTTTTGCACTTGCCTTTTTCACATTGTCTATTCCTATATTGTTATTGCCATTATTAGAAGAGTCCTTATTGATTTCTGCTTTGGTGTATTTGTGATTACATATTGTTGTATTTTTATTTAGGTGCTATAATATTCTAAAATGATTGATAATTCTAATGGTGGTTTCTGGAATATATGCAACAATTTTTTGATTGGTATTGAGCTCATGGAAGAGCATAATCTAAGATATGAAAATAATAAAACATTTTATTTGGGGAACTAAACACCCAATGTCACATTACAATTCTTTGCTTTGGTTGCAGGCTTCAGCGGCCAGCTATCAGAACTTGATGAGGATGACCAATGCTATGATTTTCGTCGTGAGAGGCTTACGATTCACCGTACAACACCTATATTTCTTGCTCTATGAGTATACTCCAGTTACTGATGAACGATGTCCACACTTGTGGCCCTAACGTCAAGACAGGTGTGTCTGCTTTATCATGCTGCCTTATCATGTTATATCCGCCAAAGTAATTTTTGTTCGCTATTTTGCTAGCACCTTTGCTTATTTAATTCCAACACAATACTTCCAAAGCCCAAGGTCACCACTGCAATCCTCTTAAGTCTTAGCTCTTTTCTAGCTTTTAATTCACATAAATTAATCAATTTATGAACATTTTATTATTCTAGGAAAACCAAACAAATACCGTCGATTGAGTATGGTTGCTGTACCTATCGCCAACACAGATGACAATACCCTTCACCAGCAAGAATGATTTATTTAATTCAAACATTGTTATCATTAGCCTCAATAGTAAACCAAATCCCTCTCAAATATTTGAGAAATATGATTCAATTCCACTTTGTTGTATTTATCATAATCTTCATGTTCTGCAATTATTTTAATAACGCAGTCCAATGTCACTGAACCTACAAAAAAAATCACATAGGTACAGAACTGACGCCCTTCTCGCATCCAAAATTAATTTATCTGTGGTGTAATGATGCCTTTGGTTCTCCATCCAATGTTTGAAATGTGTACTAGATCCACCACGGCCTCCCATGTTTGGTTGAACACGTCATGCGAAAGCCTATTGTTCTTTCTTTTTTATACAGAGTCATAGCTCGTTTAAGAGAATATGAACACTGAACGGAATCGGGACACACAAAAAAAGGGAAACAGTATAGAGAGGTTATAAACACCAACAGCAGAGTTGAATGTAGAAATAGGCGGGAAACTTTCGACAAACTAGTAAAAAAGACATAAAATGTCCATAGCACCCGTTCTTTAGTAATTTTGCTGTATGGAGTATAAAGGCAAGCCCATACTTATGTACACACAAAAATGGCCACCAGTCCTTGCGCAGTCAGCCATCTTTGATCAGATCACAAAACAAAGTGAGGGGCACGTGCGTACCATCATGTACTGTGCTTTGTGCCGAAGTTTGAAAACAAAATCGGCCATGTAATGGTCAGAGAAATGGTTGGGGACAGGCGGCGGCCCCTTTAAGTAACAAAATGGGCAACACTCCGCCATCTTGGTATCTGATCTCAAAAAAAAAAATGAATGTGGCATATGTAAGCCATTATTCATTATCTGTGTCCAAGTTTAAACACATAGGTAAAATGCCATGTCCAATAAATGGTTGAGGACCGTTCAACATGAGGTTTTTTGAAAACGAACATGGCTGCCAGTCGGCATATTGGATGCTGAATGGCACACAGGATAACAAACAGCTTACATAAGCATGTCTTTTTTTCAACAGTTTGAACACATCGGTAAATGCGTGTTCCGAGAAATGGTTGAGGACGTGTTCAACATTGGGTTTTTTATAACAAAATTGGCCACACAGTCTACCAGTCTCGGCCATCTTTGATGCGATCGCCGAAATAACATTAGGTGCTGTTTGATACGTCAGTTGTACCCTGATTTCTACACACACACACAAACACACACACACACACCACACATCACACACACACACACACACACACCACACACACACATCTGTCGATTAGTTGCGTACTTCGTGGAATGTACGTTTTCGATATATGTGTTGTAGTCCAGATCCTGGGGGATGGCCAGGTGCCAAGTGCCGGCCATTGTGTACTGTGCCTCATGCCAAGGTTGAACAAAATTGGACCATGCATGTCGAAAAAAATAGTTTGGGGACACGTTTTAAGTAACAACAATGGCTGCCAGTTGGCCATCTTGGATCTGATCTCAAAAACAAATGACATTGCAATGTTAGCAGCATTTATTATCTGTGTTGCTAAGTTTTAAACACATAGGTGGATGCACGTCCGAGAAGTGGTCGGGACGTGTTCAAATTGGGTGTATTTGTTTTTTTTTAAACCTAAAATTGCCTAATCAGCTGGCCACCTTGGATTGATTTCGAAAATAACAATACATGCAAATGTAACACACCTCATTCGTTATCCATGTGTGCCAAGTTTAAAAAAAGATCCGGTAAATGCGTGTCGCGGAAATGTTGAGGGCGGTGTCGACACCCCGGGTTGTTTTTGGGGCAACTAAAATGGCCGCCAGTCAACCTCTTTGATCTGATGTCAAAAAAAATATGACGTGTACCATCATGTTTGTCTTTTTAACAAGTACAAATAAAATCAGTCCATCTATGTCCGAGATTAGGTTGCGGACATACACACACGCACACAATGGACATACAAAATTCGAGACCAAATCCATAAGCCCCATATAACAGCTAATATGGGTGGTGGAGTGACAAGATCGATCCAGAAAGTAAACGAAGGAAGAAAAAACTCGAGTTTGAAAGGAGTGCTTCGGGGTTTGGGTGGGGTTTTAACGAGGAATCATGGTTTGGGATTAGGGATGATCTGAGATGGTCTTGAAACATTGCCTTGAAGAGTTGGAGGGAAAATGAGATTGAAGACAATCTTGAAGTTGGTTCCATCGGCAGGAAAAAAGAGAAACAAAGATGGAGGTGAGCAGTGATTCGGCATTTAGATTGTTTCACCAGTAGGGGATTTGATGGTGGACCGCATGCACGCACTGCATAAACCTAGGGGAGGGTGGTGTGAGACAACCATGGAAAAGAGCAGAGGGTGCAGAAAAGAAAGGAAGTGGTTAAAACGCAACCACGGACCTTATGAATGGGAAAAGTGATACAACCCATAGACTCAGCTTCTCATGGAGATACAAAAATCTTGAGGCCTTGATTTCCCATCGCATCAAGCTGAGAAAAGATGTGAAGGCAGGGTGCCAAACACAGAAGGAGAGCAGTATCCATAAGCTGCAGATGAAGGCTTTGAAAGTGGATAGGAGTTCAGTGCGCTTAGGAAGGACTATGTATGATGCCGAATGCGACTTTTGAGGCCAACTTTGAAGTGTGGTTTTTCCCAAGAAGGAGATCATGGCTGATAGTGAGTTCCAGGAGTTTGAGTGCTGAGTTTCCTCAGAGGATTTGTTAAGAAAGTAATGGGGGGGGGGTGAGATAGGGGTTTGTCTTATGGTCAGAAAGAAAGAGTGAGAGTGTTACATTGTATCAACTAAAAGACATATTCCATGAAAGTGTTTGACCATCTTGTAATTTTGTCAAGTCTGAAGAGAGGGAAGAGTCCTGCAGCCTGCCTGTCTGAAGGATGAGGGATGTCATTCCATTGCCATTCCATTAATGGGACTAATACTCTGTGCAAGAGCGATGGTGCGCTTAAAGCAGTCTCTGGGCCTATGGGCAAATCCCTGGGCAGGTCGTCACTCTGACGTAGGATACCAGCAAGCTGGTACCCCATTTTGCCGGACCTCAGAGGATGACAGGCTGAGTCAGCCCCATCTAGTATTAATTCACAGCCAATGGATTGAACTCAGACCCTCGGATCCCAAGCCCACCACCCTAGACCATTAAGCCAACACCAGGCAAATGTGTGTATGTATGTATATACTATATATATATATATATATATATAATATAATATATATAGTATATATATATGTGATGTAATGTATATATATATAATGTTGTATATGTATAATATTTATAAGTTATGTATATGTTATATTATCTATCTATATATAATATGTATGTTATGTAATATAGTGTATGTATATGTATATATATGTATGTATATGTATATCTATATGTTAATGTATATATATATTTTGTTAAAAACATATTTCGATATTATTTAAACACTTGGGTCTTACTGTTTGGAAGCGTTCATAGTTGCTTGGAACTAATTTTTTTAATGTCAAACTGGGCAGTGAAGGCTAATCAGCCTGCCCATTATGCTTTGCAGACTGCAGATGTTGGAGACATCTGCTCCACTGGAGGACTATCAG
Source organism: Eptatretus atami (assembly GCA_035128595.1). Classification (NCBI taxonomy): domain Eukaryota; kingdom Metazoa; phylum Chordata; class Myxini; order Myxiniformes; family Myxinidae; genus Eptatretus; species Eptatretus atami. Next base: position 117,874,133 of record CM068958.1, on the reverse strand, counting down.
CTGGCAGCTTGTACATGTCAGATGGAGAGGCCAGCAGCATTTCCTCCGCTAGCACAGGCCTGCAGAATCTTCATCCGGCGCAATGTGGGATACCATGTGGTGTACAAAGGAAGGGGCAGTTTTAATCCAGTAAACCTTGCTGCGCAATGTGGCCCTGCAGCCAGGTTACCAACCGATGCGTTCCTCTCCTGACATCGACTTCATACCGCATGCATGGTCTTTAGAACTATATTGCGGTGAGAACCGAGATGGCAGTCTTCAGTAATTGTTCAGACTAATCATCAGCATTTTAATTGGATGTATATTCTTTCATTCACTGTCTCAGAAAGTGTGGTGATAGAAAAATACTGTGATCATAAGCTCCACTGCTTTCCCTCCTTTTGTCAAATTCAATATATATCACATAGGACAGTGGAATATATATAATTATTATAATATATAATATATATATATATATATATATATATATATAGCCTGGTGTTGGCGTAATGGTGAGGGTTTGCGGCTTGGGATCCAAAAGGTTCCTGAGTTCAAGCCCCGTTGCCGCTTTAATTAATACACACACCAGGGGGTTGACTCAGCCTGTCATCCTTCCGAGGTCGCGAAGTGAGTACGCAGTGGTAACTGGGCCGGTGTAATGCCGGTTAAAATAGTGTAACCATATCCCTGTGTCGTGAGAGGCGACCAGGGTTTGCATCAGGAAGGGCATCCGGCGTAATAACCTGTGCCAAATGCACTATGCGGATCATACGGATGATCCGCTGTGGCGACCCTAACGGGAACACGCCGAAAGAAGAGATAAAAGTAATATATGTATATATATGTATATGGTCGTATATTTATTTTATTAAATATCATATTTATTTATTTATATGTATATTATTTATATATGTATTTATTTTATTTATTTATATTTATAATTGTTTGATTTATTTTATATGTTTCTATTATTTTTTTTTAATTCCTACTTCTATTTAAAAATCAGATGTTTAACACTTTAATGATAACTGATGAAAGATTATCACATCACCAGTTTGAGAAAAGGTCAATAAATCGGGTATGGCTTGTCTGAAGTTCATGAAAAATATAACGGACACTTATTTCCTCAACCTAGTAATGAAAATGGATAAGCTAAGGCACTTATTAAAGTAAGACAAAGCAAAGGGCACTATGTTTTCGAATTGATAGTTGTTGTCATAATTATTAATTTTTTGCATTCGGCATGTTTTGTCCATTTTATCTTTCAGACACAAATTCCTTGAAGGAATAGCCTGGCAACCATGACAAGCCTTGAAATGTTCCATGGGGGTGAGACCCAACCCTAAACAGGTTCCCATTCTAAATCACAGGATGCTGTTTAGTATCATCAGGAATTTATAATTTTTCCAGGGTGTTCACAACACAACAGCCTGCTGCGATGACAGATACCTATACTCTGAGATCTTTAACATCCACCAGCAAATGCCTCACAGTATGGCACCCAGCTTAACGTCATTCAGAACAGGCCATTACTCGTTGATGCTATCCTAGTTATTTGCAGCGGAGCAAAAAAAAATTATTTTCGCCCTTTTTTTTTGTGACTAGAGGATACCACTGCCTGTGAAGGAAACAGTTTATAGTTGAATTGTGAATTAATACAGACGAGAATAACCCCAAAAAACGAGTGGTATCATCACCGCCTTTGTGCTATTTGAGTAGATTGTTATTAATTTATTATCTTGTTGTATTTAGAATAGTACAAACACACACTTTTAATTTGCTTTTATCGTTGTTACCGACACACAATTTTGATCGGAAAAATGTCCTCACGAAATTAAAGTCCTTGATGTCCTGCTTCTTCTTCACCTGAACGACGACGTGGTGTGTTTAATATTATCATTATTATCGCCCATTATCATTAAATTGTTATTAATTGATTTGTTGTTGAAGGGGCCCTTGGAAAAACGCCAAAGATTAGCTATTTAACACGGAATTATAATACGGATTTTCCCTGGGCACAAAAACCCCTTGGAAGGGGTGTAAATGAAGTCGCTACATCCTCCACATGTGACCCATAGTCTTCCCTGTCATGTTTGGTTGAATTGATAATTGACGACCGATATATCACTCACTGTCCTGTGTCGAAGTGGCGACCCGTCCAGGATTGTGTCCAATTGCTCAGGAACTGCTTAGGCAGCACCAACGCTCTGCACAGAGTATGGTCCCCCTATGGATGGTTACACTGTCACATAAACAGACAAACAGAGTACCAAAGATTGTGTATTTTTCGTGTGATTTAAAAATTTGTTCCATAAGGCATAAAAGCCAATGCACATCAGTAAGCTGACCATAATCCCCTTGACAAAAGATCAAATGTCTTTGTTAAAGTTTATTTAACTAGCGTGGATTGGCTCGGCCTTGCCTCGCGCTTCTCCACACATCGTTGCAGACATAGAGTACAGATTGCGTGTTCTTATATGATTTACAGCAATCATAATACCAACATTTCTTTTCTTCCAATTTATTTGTCATGTAATGTGGGGATATTATAATTTATTTGAAATTTATTTGTGATGTAATAAAATGTCCAAGTGGTGCTTAATGGTCAAGTTTAAGCTGTCTAATCGTCTGAAGGGTACAAGGGGTCTAATTGTATAAAGGTCTCAGGGTCTAAAGGGTCTTCAGGGTATTTGTGTCTTCGGAGTCTTTTGGTCCTCGGGACTTTTTGGGTCTTCTGGGTCTTTGGTCTTTGGAGCCTTTTGGGTCTTCAGGGTCTTTGGGGCCTTTTGGTCTCTGAAGGTCTTTTGGGTCCCGATGACTTTTTTTTGGTATTTTAGTGTCCTCCTGGGTCTTGGTCTCTTGGGTCTTTTTAGGTCTCAGCGGTCTTTTGGTTCCTCGGTAACTTTGGGTGCCACATGGTGACTTTTTGGTCTTCGGTGACTTTGATCATCAGGGTTCCTTTGGGTGTTCGGGTTCTTTTGTGTCCTCAGTGACTTTTGGGTCTACAAGGTCTTTTTGGGTCCTCAGGGACTTTTGTTGGTCTTCAGTCTTCACAAGGTCTTTTGAGTCTTTAAGGGTATCTGTGGTTTTGGGTCCTCGGGGTCTTTTTGTCTTTGGATAATTTGGGGTCTTCAAGGGTCCTTTCAGTCTTTTACGTCTTTTGTGTCTTCGGGATAGTTTTGGGTCTTTCGCGTATTTTGTGTTTTTGGGTATTTTAGGTCTTCAGAGTATTTGAATTTTTAAGAGTTTTGGGTCTTTAGGTCTTTGGGTCTTTTCAGTTTTTTGGTCTTCAGGTTGTTTTGGGTCTTATTAGTTTCCTTGGTGGTCGTTTGGTCAATAAAAAGTTCATTTTAATGAGAATAAATTTTATGTTTTTGAATGTGAAAAGTAATGAGGTTTCATAACACATCATCACATTATGTCAGACTATGCTGACAAAGCATAAGTGATGCTGAACACTCTCGTAGGCAAGCATTAGCTGAGTGGTTTTGCAATTGGCTTCCCAGCTTTTAACCAGGGTAGGAAATTTGGAATTAGACCAAGATGCTGGTGCTAACTTGAAAATCGACCCTTCGGATCTTAATGTCCACTACTAATGAACACAGTTTAATGTCCTATACCAAGAGATGGAAAACTTTCTGATGCAAATGCCTGGTTTTCAAAAGCACCTATTTTGACAGTTTATAGCTGACCAAGATTCGAACCCAGACTAGACACTCAAGGTATGTGTGCTACCTCTGTACGCATCCTGCACTAAGTACTGTAAGCAATCATAGGTTGGTAAATTGATAGAATAGACTCAGATAACATGCAAGATGGGCAATTGGTCTCACTCCTGTATCAAAATTTCCTTGTATATCTATTTAAAATCGTGTATATGCCATACTCTTCCAGATACCGAATGAGGCACCTACGTTTTAAATATATATTTTTAATTTCCTAAAGTAATATAATGGTTTCGGAACTTGCATTAAAAAGTTGAATTGGCATGAGACAAGAGAAAATCATAGAATTTTTTTATTAACCCTTTGATTTGTGCTGAAAGAATTCATTAAAAAGTTATTAATGAAGTTTGAAGTAGAACAAGAATGACTGCACGTAGTCACAACCTTCGACACAAAAAAGAAATATATTTACCTCCTCTGTCCAACTCAACTCCCTTGTTCCATGCTCATGTCCCACAACGTCTATTGGGAAAGCTGGGTCTGAGAGAAAAAACAATAGGACCACTGGACCTGTAGTTTCTCTGGGTCCCTGGCTAATGTTGCACCCAAATTTGGCAGCATTCTGACTGGTGGGTCTAGAGAGGAAGGTTTTTGAAGAAAATTTACATGATTTTCCCAAACATTTACTATGTCCCGGCATTTTTGACAACACTTCCCGTCATGTGATCGGCAAGACTCCACAATAAACCTCGGACCCTGTCCTAATGTTGTAACCCAAAATTTGGTAGTATCTGAATGCTTGGTCTGGGAGGAGTAGAATTTTAAAGGAATTAATGCGATTTTGCCAAAAGTTGAATTAAGCCGACAATTTTGACACACTTCCGGTCACATGATCGGGCCAATATTGTCAGGTCAAGCCAGATTACATATGTAAACTTGCTCCAGGTACATGTAAACCTGCACTAACCTGGATTCATGGTCGGGTTGTGGAATGTCCTATCCCAAAGAGAGGATGATCACTTTCTCTGTTATAATATGAGCTCAAGCGTTTGGAGCATCAGTACGACAGCAGCTCTTCTGAGGTTCGGAGATAAGGATAGTGGCGGGTCATGGCGGGTAGTTACACCTAACTATTGGTTTGGGTCACTCTGATGGTTACCATGCCCAAGGGAGTTACTGCAGCTGTGTTCCACAAGCTGACTCCAATGAAATTGAGGTAACACCGGTCAATGAGGAAAAAATTAATGAGAACGAAGGATTCGTCACTCCTTGGATGTTGCTATCCCTGTCTCTGTATATGCTCCAACGGGTGAGTGATCTCACTGTGAAGGACGCCATTCTTATGCCGTGCTCAGAGTCTGTGGTTGGAATCAGTGCCCAGGCGAGATACACGTCTAGTCTTTGGGGATTTCAATGCATCACTGGAACTGATAGGGATGGTTATGAGCCATGTGTTGGTCCACGATAGGTCTTGAATGTAAACAGATAGCACTAAGTTTCTTGATTTGCAAGAGCATGGGACTATAGGGTTGGCCGGTTCATGGTTCAGCGTCCACAAGCTCATCGCTGGGGAACTTGGAATCCAACGCTGGTGTTGTTTGGCAAAGTAGATTCACACCATGTGCTCGTTGATCGTTGCTGATGACTATCCAGAAACTGGCGGGTGTACAGAGTGCTCAAGTTCCTCAATAGCGACCACAGGCTTGTTGTAGCAACTCCAAGCTGCAGTTTAAAACCGCAGGATAATTGGGTCCATCCCAGCCCAAGGCTGGATGTTGGCAAACTCAGGATGAGAAGAGTAGCTGAGGAGTTTGCAAAAACAGACTGAGTGGGATGTGGCGTGTCTGGATCTTTGGGGATCTTGAGAGTGTGGCAGTGCCTTTAAAACCCACCGGACTTTATTTCTTGGTGATGTCTTGAACTCACCGTAGGGCAAGATAAACTTTGTCTCTCAAAGGAAACTGGATAACTATGACCAGAGTTTGCAGGCCAAGGCTTTAATGTCAGAGCTGAGCTGTTCAGGGAGCTGAGGCAGAAACTGTAACGTGTGCTGAGGGTGGACAAGGAGGCCTAAATATGCAAGGAATCTATGAAGGGGGAAGAAGCATCACCTGTGGTCAAGTTATCTCTGTCCCTGCTTACGGGGGAATTCACGCATTGCGTCTCATGCCAAGCCCATCCCTCGTGACTGCAGTGAGGACAGCGTAGAGTGGTAGGCTCTTTGACAGCGGAGTCCTGAAGTGAAGGCTCACTGGGGGTCGGTTACTTTGAGCAGCTATACCTGGCTGACCACCAAGCTGTCAAGTTGAATGTCAGGGGTGTTACTAAATCCCTATTGCTGACCTTCCAATCAACTATGACCACCTTTGTTTTGTGAAAACACAGCTGGGGTGAACGCGGTCTAAAATGAGGTAACAGCTCCTGGATCTGTGCATCCATGCTGAACTTCTTCAAGGCTGGTGGAAAATGCTGTATTCGTGTCATTGCATGCAGTTCTTGTGGCTCTGCTGAACACAGGCATAATCCCAACTGACTGGAAGAGGGCCTTTTTATACCCTCTCTGGAATGGGAAGAGGGCTCGCCAGGACGATAACACCTACTGAGGGGATGACGCTGCTATCAGTGCCCGGGAAAGGTCTTTGCTCGGATAATTATTGGATGGATTCACTACCTTCTGCTTGCGTACCAGTTGTCTGAGCAGTCAGGCTTCCACCAAAGAGGTCACAAATTGAACAATACTGGCCTTCCGGTCCTCACCGAACGCAGACGAGATTTCAGCAGCAGCTGCTCTTTTCAGCCTATGTTGATCTGCGCAAAGCGTTGATTCAGTGAACCGGATTGCTCTGGACGATTCTTGTCTTCGTGGGGTGCCAACCAAACTGATCAATCTGATGTCTGAACTATACTTCTGGAACTGAGAACATGCTGTGAGATGTGGTGCTACCATCTCCCGACTTTTTTCAGTTGTTACTGGATTCGTCATGGGTGTGTACTGGTGCCCACACTTTTCCAGCGTCTTATTGGACTGGATTCCTGAGAAAGGTGTCGGAGAGATCAAGCTGATGGTGCATCGTTTGGCAATGTCAAGATCTCTGACCTGATCTTCGGAGATGATGCAGACATCTTGGCGGAGACTCTGGATATCTTTTGGGGGCTCTCGCCTCCTGAAAATTAGGGGTCAGAGCGACTGGATTACAGGTTTTCCTGGGTCAAAACCAAAACCACGCTTTCAATGACGTTCTTGGACTCGCTGCTATCTTGTCGTACCCATTTTTGGTTGTGTATGTTGAGGTCACAGAGAAGATTCCTCCTTGGCAGTGATATTCAAATGTCTCTTCTAGCTGTGAAGCCAGAGGTCAATAGACATCTGGGTCGGCCTGGGGAGTCATAGATTCACTGGATCATGGGGGTGTGGTGCTGTCGGTACCTGTGGCAGGAGGACAAAAGTCTGAGTCTTTAGGTCCTTGGTGCTCCAGTCTTTTGCTCTAACCAGATGTGAGACTTGTACTCTGTGCAGGGTTGCTCGGAGCTGCAGACTTTCATTCCTTTGGTACCAGGTCTGCTTCGAGAATCCTTGCTATTGCTGGTCAACTTTGTGGCCAACGAGCGTTTGCTGAGAGAGACTCAAATGAGATTTGTTACCTGCATAGTCCCGGAGTGTCAGCTGCGGCTGTATGGACATGTGGCTTGTTTTCGCTGACGCTGATCCTGCACCAGATTCTCTCAGCAAGGGGAGCCTCGTGAGTGGGAGGAGGCCAATGGGCTGACATGTGCTGTTGGTTGCAGCAGGTTGATCAGCATCTCAAGGATAATGGGGACAGGCCAGGCATCTGCCTGGGGGAAATGGCCAACGGAGGCCCTTGAGTACCAGAGGAAAGTGGACGCAGTGACGCGCTGCTTTACGGCGCATGCTCCCAAACCTGACCTGACGCTAAATGGGAAAGACTCTGCATAAAATAACATCCCTACTCTGGCGCTATATGTTGGCAACCCAAATTTGGAACCATTCTGATTGGTGGGTTGAGAGAAGAAAATTGGAAATAATTTGTGCGACTGCCATTTTTACACAATTACAGTCAGGTTGATCAGCATGGCCTCCACAATTTAACATCAGGACCCCTATCCTAATGTTGGAACCCATTTGGGAGCATTCTGACTGGTGATCGAAGAAGAAAGGATTTTGAAGAAGAAGGAAAGAAGACAGGCCATAATGTGTTTGTTGCCCAAGAAAACCCAAGATGCACCATATCAATTTTGTCTGGGTGCCATGGTGGGTTCAACGACAAGAACTTCAAGTTCAAAGCAACAGTAAGTTTCAAGTTAGGAAGTTAAAGTAACAGGTTGGGTGTATCCAGCAGCTTGTCGCAATCAGTGGGTGCACCATTTCAAAAATCGACTTACAACAAACCAACAATGCGGAGGCTTCTTGTAGCCCTGACACATGTCCGGCAAGGTAAAAAATGAAATAGTTTTGACTTAGTTGTTCCTGAAAGTAAAAGAAGGTAATGCCGATAATCGGAATAATGCAACCAATAACAAGATGGTGGAGTTGTTTAAAATGAGGAAGTTTTCATCTCTCAAATTTCAAAATCCTACAACTTTAATTTGCTACAATGGAACTTTGCAACAACTTTTTATAATTACAATTGTTTTTCATCATCACATACCAATATTCCTTAGACAGCATCAGTTCTGCCAGAAGTCTTTAGCAAGGATCATGAGGGTAGATTGCCGTTCTTTTCCCAAGCAGTCCAGTGCAGCAATTTCCAATTCTTCAGCCTATCATTGATAACTGACTTTCTCATTGTAAAAGACCCTTTGGGATATTAAGGTCAACCACCAACCAATTGCTGGAAGATAGTTCCTCTGAACCATCCTTCCAATAGATGCTCACAATTTTTTTGTGTCATAGTGCGAGCTCATGGAAGAGCTAGCACACTGAACAGATCAGGACGTAACAGACAAAAACAGGAACAGCAAAACATGCATGCAAGATGAAGAAAGGCAAACTCCACGAAGGAGGAAAGTATGGAAAATTCGGAAGGATTTGATGGGGTTAACAAGGGTAGAAAAGATCATTGGTTTTGGATTGGGGGCTGTCTGAAGATGGTGGTGAACAGCTATCATGAAGACCTGAAAGGAAGGATGAGATTGTAGAGGATGTGGAAATGATTCCACAGGTGGGAAAATGAGGAACGAATGAGTGAGGTGAGCAGTGATCCTGGATTAGGCCAATTTTACCATAATACTGGATTGATGGTGGACATGTGAGCCCTGCAGAACCTGGGGGGGGGGGAGACAAGAATAGAAAGAGCAGAGGGTCAAGACCAGAAAGTAGGTGGTAGAAACAGAGACACCACAACCAGAATGCCATAGTGAAGCGATAAGCATAGACTCAGTTTCAGTGCGGGAACATTCCAATGATCTTTGACGGACTTTGTTTCCCACACACGTTAAGCTGAGCAAGATGTGAGGCAGATGAAGGCCTTATAGGTGACTAGGAAGTTCAGGTGTGCCCAAGGAAGGACTTTGTAGCGACGGAGGATGCCCATATCAGTGGCTGACTTTGGAGGCTGATGTGGGATTTTTCTCATCGAACTCCGTAGTGATCTTGTAGGATTCTTGCGTTGTTGTGGAATCTTATTTAAGCTTGCAGGGTTTAAAACCGTCTAAGCCGATCGTTTTTAATCCTGTTAAAAACTACAGACACACGATCAACCAATGTCCAAGCAGACAGTCTTTTCTTTTTGAAAGAAACATTTATTTCTAATTCTATCCACCGTACACTTCCTCACCCTCGACACTGGCACTCTCATGAACCTCTTCCCTCATATATATAAATATATATATATATATATATATATATATATATATATATTATATATAGTATACATTTCGAGAGTGGAGCAGGGTTTTTTTTTATAGCATGATAGGCGAAAGTACAGTTTTATCAGACTGGTCACCTTGTACTAAGCAACATTAAATAAATGTCCAAAGTTGGCAAAGAAAGACAAGATTATAATAGGTCTTAGGCCTTAACAATTAATAAATAAGCAGTAGAGAGTAAAAAACAAACCCACTTTGACCCTAGTTAGATTTGAGGCAGGGCACTTGTTTAAAAAGAGGAATATTCCCCAACAAGGCAAATGTTGAAAATGTGGTTTGCCCAAGAAATATTGTGGCTGATAGTGAGACCCAGGAGCTTGATGACGAAAACCTTCAAAAGAGGATTGTTTAAGAAAGTAGATGAAGGTGGGGTGAGGGGGTTCAGTGACATTTCCCTTTCAGAGAGAGAGTGAGAGGTGAGATTTTTGTCAGGATTGAAATTTATATTCAAGTGTTTGACAGTCTTGTGATTTTTGTGTATAACCCATAATATAACTTTTTTATCTTGTAAAATTTTATAGTTTGTATGTATTAATAGATTTTAAAGAATGCTTTAAGAAATTAATAATTTATGACCAAAATAAATTTTGGCATTTTTAATTAATTGTTTCCAAATGAGAATATATACATGTGTATATATTATATATAGTATTATATATATATAGTAACTATATAAATATCGTGTATATATATATATATATGTCTGTATAATATATAATATTATATATTATATATAGTAATATACTATCTCTATTAAAATACCCAAGCCTTGCACACTAAAAAAATCGGCTCGCCGTCACACCCGATCCCTACATGAAATTGCTGTGGCACTTAGGCGACAATGCCACAATGTTTGGGAAGTCTTGGCGTTCCATAGTACCACTTGCATTTTTGCACAATGCGTTTTTGTCATTCCCGCGTGTACGGTCTGTCGTCTCTACCACCTAATGTTGTACTGCTACCCGTGCATGTGCACGGGTATCGCTACGTTTTGTATGAATGTTGGATTTATTGGGTGATTTATTCACCTTATCCCTTTCCCAAAATAACATGATGCTATCATAGTTTTTGTCAGTCATGAAGTGAGTGGTCCACTGTTTTCAGATCGACCATAATCTGTTTCCTCCGGTGAATCTCTGCATGTAAATGCTCTTTCGTGCTTATAAAATGCATTAATAGCACACGATCATTTAAAAACATTGATATATCGTTGATTGCCTTTTTTGTTTGGTTTTACGGGTTGAGGTCGCATTTTAGTTTCCTCCTTAAGCTCTCTTGTGGTGTATTTAACAATCATCCACGCATTTTATAGACTTCATCATATAAACAGTTTTGGCAAAAAGATCGGACACGTTTGACACGAAACATCTTTTAGATTTTCTTTAATATGTTATTTATTCAACTGTATAACATTTTAAAGTACCAACATTTGAATTTCTCGAATACATTGGGTTTAACAAATGATTCAGTTAAATGCCCCCCTTGATAGGTAACACATTCCCGCTGTTTCTAGGTATCCCTACCGCCCTCGTAACCTTCACAGCAAGTCTATCAGAATGGCCTGAAATTTCACTTGAAGTGTTTTCTTTCAGTTCATGTATGTTTTATGGTCTGTTCTGTACACTGTCTTTAAAATATCCCCACCAGAAGAAGAGGATGTTGAGATCAGGAGATCCTGCAAGGCCATTCACATCTCCAAATCTGGAGATCAATTTCCAAGAAAATGCTCTCGCAACATTCCATCATAGCCTTGGCAGAGTGTCATGTAGCTCCTCTTGTTGTTTCATTGAAGCTTTGTCACACAATCTGTTTTATTACTTTTTCTTGATGGTGCATCACGAACTTGGGAAATGGTTCTGATCATCTTTGTGCCAAATGCGAGAATATCTATGAAAGAAATTACTGGGGCGCTCACCACACCCAATGCTGGTTGTTCACATGTCAAATTTCGGCACCCCCAAGGATGAATTATTTTACTTTAAATCTCCAGTTCGGCTGATACAAACCTGTTAAATAAAAAAAACAATAATACACGCTTCATTATCATAGAATATTCCAACCTCTGAAATTGGTCCCATATTTTTGCCACACCTGTACATTAACAATCAAGTTGAACAGGGACATTTTACCCAACTCCCTGAAAGCCGTTGGTGAGTCCATGTTGGGATTTTAACAACATTCTGAATAATTGAATGGTAATTTTTTTGAATATCTTGGTTCTCACGATATTTAGAGGGTCCAAGTCATCCCTTACCATAAGGCAACGCCTTACTGTATATCTTTTTAATGCGTAATTTTTCATGAGATTTCCACTGTAAAGCCTGTTATCTCACTGGGCTGCGACAGCTGCGACTAGTTGGAGACAACCAAAAATTGCGATAAACAGCGATAATTTTTCACTTGGAATCACACTGAATTTATACAAAACACAATTTGGGCGTTGTCCTCAGGATATCGGCACGAATGTCCCACGACCCCCGGCGAAATTGGGATGAAACTTGCCTGGAGTTCGCCATACATGTCGCACGACATTCGCGCGACGTTAAGTGACAAAACTGAGATTTTTTGGCACCTGCAACTGTCCACGCGAACGGTCCACTACGACGGTCCGTGCGACCATCGGCGCAAAATGTCGTGCAACAGTCCGCACGACAACTGTGGCGTGACAATGAGAAAATCGGGACCATATATATATATATATGATGAGGCTCTCCCTTCCAGCAATCATAATTGTTAGTTGGGAAACGAGTTAAGAGAAGTACCTGACTTGAGTAACTAACAATGGTGGGGAGCTGTGGCCCCTGGCAGAACAGGATGGTGGGTACAGGAGAATGCTGACCAGCCTGATTGTTCAAAGTTGTTCTGTTACTTTGTCAACGTTGCACCCACAAAAATGGTGTGTGCCCAATTGTTCATCTGCCTTGATAGGGGCCTTGTGGGTGTGACCAATATTTGTGAGTGACCTAATTATGTAAAAATATGTGTGGACGTGATTTAGGAAGATGGAGGTGAAAGGAAATGATGGAACGTGAAAGTTTGCATTGAAGGCCATTACTCAGACAGGAGAGAAAGAGGACAGACAATGCCTGGTTTTAAACAATTTGGACTATGAGTTTTTTTTTGTTTGGTTTTGTTTTTTTAGTCATATCTGGATTGAACTATTGTGAAATCTACTACATTACATTGCATGGATACATGTGGATTTCTATGTATATATAAATTGAGTCGACAATACATTGTGCAAATTTCAGATAATTCTTCCCGAAAAATATTCTCTATTATCCGCAGTTTTGTCGCACTCTCAGGGGTCCCAGACAGATTATCATTTTTTTCATCCATCAGTCACAATTCCGTTTCATAGGATCGCCATCCTCCCAAGTTGTCTCACAATTTGTCGCGACCTTATGACTCACGGAAACTAAATTGAGAAGGGTTCGAGACCGTCGAGACAACCGCAAACGACTCTGTGACTATTTTTTGAGATAAAATTTGTCGCACGAAATTTTTGAACATGTAACAAAATTCCATGCAACACCAGAGCGACCACGCGAGGAAATTGGAGAACGCACCGCGAACGTTTCCCAGACATTTTTGGAGAATCCCGTTTCCGCATTTTGGTTGCGAGCTGTCGCAGCCCAGATGAGATACAGGCTTAAACAACAAGAAACTTCAACTGAATTTAAATTTTGCACTGTGTTTAGGTATTGCTTACAGATGATCGACGTTGCAGTCAAGCCTTTTTCATTTGATTACTAATGCTTTCCGCTTTATCTAGAAGTCCTTTCGTATGAGCTTGGCGTGGGGTAAGAATTGAACTCCAAGACTGAGAGCATAACGCTCTTACCATTATGCCACTGAGTCTGGTAACCATTGTATTACCTTGTTGTTTCAACTGTTTTAGAGTGCTAATTTGAAAGGGTTAGGTGGAGAAGGGCGTTCAAGAATGCATACGTGTGTAACGAATAAATGTCATTGTGTGAATGTTGACCTGTTCGTTGCGTCCTTTCCCTTAATGGAGCTGCCGTATTGCATTCGGGATATTAGCGGGCTTTTAAATAGTCGATAGAGTAATCGGATCCGGCGGGGCTTGGCGATATACACCGCTCGGCAAATCGCAAACGGAGCGAGCT
>CM068958.1:117825114-117841153 GCA_035128595.1 Eptatretus atami | reverse complement strand
GCAAACAACCTCAGCGGTATAGTTTGTTGGAGCTATCTTTTTTTTCTTGAAATGATTTATGAAAAAATCTCAAACATTTAGTATAGATAAAGAACGATTTCTTTTTAAGCATAAAATAAACATCGCCATTTTGATCTAATACTTCCGTGTTCATTAATAATGGAAATGTGTTTAGAAGATTCCGCACAATAATTCTTCGACTTTCTTTTCTCCGTTTTTTTTTCACATTGACGTGCAATATCAAGTTGCAAAAAACCTCAGCGGTATAGTTCGCTGGAGCTATCTTTTTTTTTTTTTGAAATGATTTATCAATCGCTGTCACAACGGAACCCAACGGGTTCACGGGTCGTCTAGTCATTATTAACCCTCTAGAGCCCACGAAATGTTCTGGTGAACAAAAAAATAAACCCCGTCCGGGCTCTAGAGGGTTAAAAATAAACATTAGTTGGATTTTTCTCTGTGTGGAAAGAACATACCCGCCAACATGGCGCATGTTTGTGCTTCCTGAAAATGAGGAAATGCTTCATTTGGAAATTCCTCGCTGAGTGCGGTGAGACCAATGGAGCCATTACTGTGACGTCACTGATACCGAGATTACCCCAGGATGTGACGGCATTCCTCCCATGCTCAATGGCTGTTTGTCTCGTCAAACATTGTGGTGTTGTGTCACATATATTCATCTGTATATCCGCGCCCGCACGTGTGTGTGTGTGTGTGTGTGGTGTGTGTGTGTGGAGCTCCACTATGAACCTTATATCATGTGAAAAAAAAAATTGAAACTTTTAACTGAATGTCTTTCAGGTACATAGTGCAGTTTTCTTGGATCAAAACTTGCTCTGGAGGTTTGCTCCCCATGCTCCCAGAAATGGAGTTGGAATGCACTTCCACTTATAGATGTTTGTCAGAACAACCAAAGTTCTTTTTTTGAGGATTATCACATTTCTGCACAGGATTTACTGCTGGTGTATTGACTACACAGCAAGGACATCTGCCAGGAATGTGAGAATGTAGAGCTGGTCCCCCAACCTTTCAGCAAACTTCTTTATCATCATGAAAATTTCCCAATATGGTATTAAATAAAAAGCCACTTTTAAATATTTCAGACCCCCACTTGAGAAAAAACATCCATTAAACCTGAACAAATATGACTATGGCTCTGCAGAGTGTATCAAAATAGAATATTTGACACTTTGGTTTGATTTTTTTTCAAAAGTCTCTGGTTTGGGATGAGAATCGAGGAGAAACTCCTACTCCATTGGGGTGCTGATTTGTCTTTTATGCCCAACCCACAAGCCCCACAATGCAACATTTATGTTGCGTTAATGAACTTCCATCCATTCTTTGGTTAGTTTCTGCAGTACTAAATATTCCTTTCAAAAAACTATTTTGAGTATCATGCTTTTTAAAGCGTAGAATGGATGGTGTGGTGGGGAGCATGTTCGTACTATCTATACACCCCTTCTTCCTACTGCATTCATTGAATCTGAAATCCGACCTGATCTCCTGGTGGATGATCATCAATTGAGCCTCATGGGCCTACTGAGATGGCTACAGAGCAGGGAGGGGTCCTCATGAGACAAGATTAGAAAATTTAATCAGAGTAGTTGCAACACTTAATTATACAAAGATATTGTAGGATCTTTAACATGCACATTGAAGATAGTGCAGCTGGAAGCCATACATTTACTGTTAAAAAAATCAATTTGAGAGTGTACCAGAGGTGTGCCAACAGGAGGTGCAGTGAGTTGTGATGAAGCAAAATAATACAACTAAGAAGTCAATAACCATTTTAAATCTCTTAGATTCCTACTGAGTAATTACAGACTCAAATCTATTTAAAACATTGATTTGAAGCGTGGCAGGGTCATTAAACCTGAACCTGATGCAAATGGGACTTGTATTGCTGCATGTCAATATGTATCACAATATTGTCTTTGCAACGAACACTGATTTGTTCTGATTTCCCATTAGACACACATTTTATACAGTGTTATTAGACCACAGAGGCATTTATAGGCCAGAGAGAGACGTACTGGGACACAGTGGTCAATACTAATTTCAATTAAAAAGACACTAATACAGTAACATCCATTAACGATTGCAAATAGCTCGGACAACTGCGGTAATGTTGCTTTTTAGAACACGGTGATGTACCATGTGTGACTTTTAACATATTTATGGGTTTTGATTTTGATGAATTTGAGTCCAGACATACCAGCATACGAGTGAGAAGCCGACTTAGCTGTCACAATGTTTGATTCAAAAACTTAAAAGCACATTAACACACAATAGGGTAAAATTGAAAAACTTTAAAAACTCATTTGCCTTTTTATTTCAAGCCAACAAATTACATAAAACAGATGAAGCAAGAGTGAAGACCCACCTTTAAGTCAGACACCTCTTTGTAACACTGTTCTGAGCGGGTGTGATCAGACAACTGCACGTTCCAAAAGCATGGTAGTTGATAGACCAGGAATGGGTTCTGCTTTAAAACTGCATTGAAAATGTCCTGTAGAATGAAATCAGACAAGAGACTAAATCAGTCAAAGGTGCATGGTCAAGCATTTCATTTCTCCACTGGCCAGTTGGGGAAAACGTCCTTACCCAACATGAGGAAATGTCTGTGTAAATCTCATGTGCCCTAATAACATTGTGCCTCGGTTCACTTGATTGAGCCTGGAAGTTGCTCTTTTAATATCCGAAGGCTCTTTTCTTGTGAATAATAATACCACATTGGGATGTCCTATGCAGCAGCTGTTCTGAGACGAGCGATGTCTTGAATTACCTGGTCTGCCAAAGATGTGGAAAGCATGCTCATAAGTTCACGCTCTGCAGTGAGCCTCCACATCTGGTCCCACTTCATCTGGCGAAGTCTCTTTAGGAGCAGCAGGATGACACCTACAAAACCAGAGGGGTGGCCCAAGAAGTAATGCAGAGACATTTTGTGAAATTCTTAAACTCAGCCTTTTAATCTTAAAGAAAGCTGGAAACACCTTGGACCAAAAAAAAACAAGCATAACATGCTGATTTTGAAAAACTCCAGCTCAGTCAAACACAACATGCGTACCAAGCAAATAATGAATCCTTGAGAGATTTAAGTGCCTGTTTTGGAAATACAATCCTTAAGATATATGCCTTGCTGGGAGTCATCTTTGTGTTGATGACACCCATTTTCTGTAAGATTAATTATACAAAGCAATGAACCATTTTGCTATCAACATTCCAGGCGTTTGGACAACATGACCATATGACACACAGGTATAATTTGAGAAGTGCCTGCTTGATTGTGGGGCTGTTTGTCTTCCATGCATTTCTAAACCGCTGGAAGGAATGAGTTGAAAATAGGAGGGAGGGTTCTAGGTGGTAAAAAAAATTGTGAACCCATGAGGTTCAGAGTGGAGACGCAAGTTCTCTATGTAAATGTGTATTGTATAGCGCCACTCCCGGTGTGAGGAGTGGCGCTATAAACAGGAACAGTAAGTGTGTATTGATATCACTTCCCATGAGCCAATCACAGTGCACCTAGTCTCACTCAGCCAATCAACAAGTCATAATAAAATATCCCAATTCTCTGCATCAAAACCACATAGTTATCATAGAAGCAGGGCAATGATCATGCTATGCAAAAATCATACTGTTTGTGTTTTTTTTTTTGTTTTATACGCACTCCTGAACCCACTGGACACGAGTTGAAAACTGGTGATTGTACTCGGGGGGGGGGGGGGGGTGAGCGGGGGGGGGGGGGGGAGGGGGACAGGAAGCTTTTTGGCAGGAAAAAAAATCATACTCCTGGAAGTGAGTACTGCCAGGCCAAACATTAACAAAAAGAAATTAACATTATTAACATTTAATAAGAACAGAGATGCTAAGTGTCATGAGCATCATGAAGATCGATTTGCCAAAAAAAAAAAAAATCATACACCCTGAGGATTGGGGTGTGAGGCGGACACCAATTCTCTCGATGAGAATGTGTATCATATAGGACCAAATGGTGGAAGCTGATATTCAAAATAAAATATGCCACAGACATGATAAAAGTGGGGAAATTACCCATTCGTAATAGGCCATGGGCTAGATAGGGCCACCGTGCACCCCCCACCCCCCCCCCCACCTCCCAACAAAACTATGTTTTTTTGAAGTGTCTGGATATGCTGAATACGAATTTGAATGTTAACATTGAAAATATTGGGATGCACTACCTGTTTTAGCCTCATGAAAAGGGGTACCCTCAAAAATGAATTTTCGTCATTGTTGCCAAAAGCGATTTCCGTACCCAATCAGAATGGCTTCTAGACGACCCATTACACTGTCAGACTACACATATTATGGCTTATATGAAACATAATCTCATGCTGGTTCCATGTATGTGTCTAAAATTAATATATCCAAGAGCTTATATAACATGTTGAGTACATGTACTGTATCGTCATATTAACTGCCCATTACTGTTGTGTAGAGTTTTCAATAAAGCTTATTTTATCCTGTTTCTTGTTATATATCCTGCTAATTAAACATGAGGTGACATGCCAATGCCAACTGCATTCCACTTGATGCCAAAATGGGTCCAATATCTTGGATACCCGCAATGTTATCACATCCTAAATTGCATATGGTTAATCTCATTGCGTTTGTTAACTATGACCAGAGCCTCCATCCAGGTCAATACCTGACACAGAAATGACTTGGTGCTGAAGAGAAAGCTTGATTTCTCATGAACAAAGATATCCATATTGAAATTGGTATTGTGTGAATTTTTTTTCCTCCACATATTATATTTTTAATGTGCAGAATATGGCCATTGGGGCAGTAGTACAGACACCTTCCCCTCAAGGAACTTCAACAACAAATATTCATTTGCAGATTACTTAAGAATTATTCCCATCATTTACATTGAAGCCAACAGGTTAGTTAAGATACAATTCATTTATTTTGACATTAACATCAAATATGGAGTTAAGTTTTCTCTTTTAGGTCAAAGACAATCACTTAAGTCAATTATGGAAGAGACCTTCATGCGGCATGCTAAATCTCATGGTGGTGCGGCGGAAATGCTACTGGTGTGTCAGGAATTCTGACGAATTATATGCCTATCAACGCTGGGTACGAACAACCCATGCTCGATCGCAGTACGTAAATGCCACCCTCAGTATGGCTGACATGTTATCTGGAACGGCAACAGAAACCAAGCACCATGAACTTCGTCCAGCTGAGATCCTGAAGAGTGAGAAGTTAGTGACAAAAAGAATGGAAGCAGTGGAAAGCTTCCTCATTCCTTTGAGGTGGAAAGCAAAGACCACTTGCTAATTGTCTCTTCTGGTGCTGCTGCATCTGATGAAGTCCAAAAAGATGTTCTGAGAGCTGAACAGGCAGGCAAGGATGCCAAAGATGCCTTCATTGCTACACGCTTGGAAACAGGGCGTGACTTCTTTGAGCCAGTCAAGCGTCTCAACTTGAAAATCCTAGCTGACATGAACAAGAAGAGCAAAGTCACAACAGCGAAGAACAAAGTCATCAATACCAGCAGCAAGGGAACATTGCTAACATTCCCGTGTCGCTAACATATCTGATTATTGGATTCGCTATATATGCTAGATATCCCTTATTGTCGGGTTTTCCGTGTGTGTGTGTGTGTGTGTGTGTGTGTGTGTGTGTGTGGTGTATTGTGTGTCTGCAACGCGAGGCTCCACAGCACGAACCAGTGAACCGATTTCGATGAAACTTTGCCAACAGGTGCCATATGGTCTGGGAGGGTGCGCGTTTGAATTTCGTTGCCTAGCAACCACCCGTTGCTGTGCAGCGGCCGAAAAACCGCGTACAGTATTTTCAATACTTGTCCTTCAGTTTTGAATGGAGAGAAACGAGACTTCGGAATTAAACACTTCGAGATATTTAGAAAATTTTACTCGAGCCGATTTTTGATTGAGGTTTCATTTTTAAATGGTAGTCCTTCAAAAATCGGGTGTCTATTTACCGTCATTTAAGGTGTGTATACAGTGTTTGTAAGGAACCACACCGTCGTTCCACCTTCGATCTCTCCTCGATCCAAACGTTATTGACCAAAGTGAAAGGATCAAAATAAATGGAACCACCGGCATTTCTGTCTTTGTGGATTTCTAATAATATAATGTTTATTTATTTACCGAAAACGATTCCACGATCCACACACCACCTTTAATTATTTATTTATTACCGAAAACGATTCCACGACCCCACACACCACTTCAATTATTTATTTATTTACCGAAACAATTCCACGACCACACACCCCTTCAATTATTTATTTATTTACTGAAAACGATTCCACGACCCACACACCACCCTCCAATTATTTTTTATTTACCGTAAACAATTCCACGACCCACACTCCGCCTCCAATTATTTATTTATTTTCCGTAAACGATTCCACGATCCACACACCACCTCCATTATTTATTTATTTACCGAAAACGATTCCACGACCCACACTCCGCCTCCAATTATTTATTTCTTTATCGAAAACGATTCCACGACCCACACACCACCTCCAATTATTTATTATTTAGAGTGGGAGTGGCGTAGGAAAGTGGGCGTGGCTTATGAAAAATATTGTGTGGCTCAGGAGGTGTGGTCAAACAAGAGCATTGAGAGAAGTGTATCGGGTTTTCTGTGTGTGTGTGTGTGTGTGTGTGTGTGTGTGTGTGTGTGTGTGTGTGTGTGTGTGTGTGTGTGTGTGTGTGTGTGTGTCTGCAATGCGAGGCTCCACAGCACAAACCAGCAAACCGATTATTTTTCAAATGGTAGTCCTTCAAAAATAGGGTGTCTATTTACCGTCATTTTTTATGAGGAGTGCCAGTTGGCAAAATACGCAATGGGAAAATCTTGCCAGGCAGAGGAACAATTGTATGTGAACCAATACGTCTTGGCAATGAATCTTCGTCGTGGAATCGGTCAGAATGAAAAGCATCGTATCCAGCGCTTCGATCCTAGCGAATCCCTCGTCTCCTACCGGCTTGTTTATACTTCCTTACTTATATAACTTTGTCTAATTTTAAATACTCGTTGAATACAATGGTCCAAAAAAAATATTGATAAGCCTAAACTCATATCCGTTCCGTTGCACACGTCGAAACACAGATTCAGCTGTGCTCTTACCAAAAATAAAAACAACATTGCATCCTCCATCTGATGACTACACTGTCCAGTAAATTAGAGAGGACCCGTCCAGGTTGCCATCTCACAATGTGTCTGGATTAGTCCATTAGTGATCGGGTAAGTTACCCCAAACTTTTGTTAATCCTGATATCAGAAAGACATCCAAGCTGCTTTTTAAAACAATAGTGTCATTTATCATTTGTCGCACGGATTGATAATAAGAATTTGATCATATCTATTGTTGTAGGCCCCATTTTCATGCAACCTCAGCATGGAAACACTTCAAGCGGTATAGACTGGAGTATCGTTTAACAGACCGTACAGGTCAATCAATACATTACAGGCTTTTCAATGACGCTGATAGACATTTAGAAAGTGGTGAAAATGCAGCCTATTGTGGATTTATAAAAAATTCATGCAATGATAGATATTCGATGAATATTTCTCACATTTGTGTAAGTTAAAGGTATTTTTTAATGTGACGATTAAAAGAAAGACGATGCCCGGGTCAACCAAAACTGTCTTTTCCAGTAATAACACATTTGTAAAGAGAAGGAAATCTCCCTCGTAAAAGATGGCCACACTTCTAAAGAGTGTCTGTTACATGTGCCTCGTGAAATTAATTTAAGGTACGAAAGGACATTTTCACAATTTCCAATGATAACATTATAATTATGTAACCAGGAAGGTGGTTGCAATTCGATGACCCCGTGCTTTAAGGACATTTAAAGCATTTACGTGCACTCATTACGTCGTGGAATTAGGTACTGATCAGGGATGTGGAGCCATTCCAAACGACACTGAAAACGTCATATGTTTCCATGAAAGCAATGTAAAAACAGTTAAGACCACTTTTCCTGGCACCTTGATTAAAACATTAATTACCGCAAAAGTAGGAAATGCCAATAGCTTTAAGCATGAATAGCATGAAGCAATTGCAGGGTGGGGGACACTTGGGCAAGGTAAATCAATGCGATGAAATGAATCAAACGGCTTACACCATAACCATCGCCAAACAGTGGTAAATCTGCCAATCCCACATTCTCTCCCACTCGCCCCTGTCTTCCATTCTCACTCTGCACGATGCATCGCCGAGGTTTTCCAAGACATGAGAAGCAACAATAAAATATGGCAAAAATCCTCGTCTGAAGACACAAGAATACATCACAGTAACAAACGGCCATCCTCGACAAGAACTGCATGTTGGCATTGCACCCGTGGCTGTCAGATGTTATGTACGTCTCTTAAATGTCTTGTGTGTTAAATTTTAAAAATAACTAAGGTGCTGGAAAAGCTTGACCTTTGTCCTTAGATATTTATTGAGTGATTATACTTCGATAGAAAACATGGATCCTTGGTTTTATTTTGGTGGTAGTGGGGGTAGGTGGGTGTGGGGGGGGGGGGGTGAGAGGGGGGTTTAGGTTTTTTTTTTTTCCCTCGGCAATGCTTTATAGCCACATCAATGAAACAATAACGAGATGCCTGTGCACATGAACTATTGATTGATGTGTGGAATATGTAATTAAAACTTGTTTAACAAAGTGTGCAGGAAGCGACGTTTCACCAGCTTAACAGCCGGCTTTAGTGTAGTAGATAGTAGAAAAATCGTGCAAATTATGATACAAGTATCAAATTTGGCATTTCTGTTCTGCAGGGCTTTCTGATCAAATCTGCCCGATTGGCCATTTGAAAATCCAAATTTTGAAAAATTTGAAAAAAAAAAAATAAATAAATTTGAAGTCACAGCTGGCTGAAATTCTTGAAGCGCAAGTGAACATCCCAGACAGAGAACCAAGGGAGATGCAGTCATCATTGATGGCTCACACTTTTCAATGCCCTACCTCCATGCACTTCAAAGATATTTGATGACTATGCTAAAGAAGACATCATCCCAAAGGTGGAATCCTATGGTGCCAGGTACGAGAGGGTGGACGTAGTGTTTGATGTGTACAAGAAGTCAAGTCTGAAGTCCGAGGCAAGGTCGAAAAGGGGGTAAGGAATCAAAAGAAGTGTGACAGGAACCAGTAAGACCCCAAGTAACTGGAGAAGCTTTCTCCGAGATGACAGCAACAAGACTGAGCTGTTTCACTTCCTTGCGGAACAAGATGTGTGAACACGAAGACGAAAGTACAGTCATTGTCACAAAAGGAGAAGATGCCATATCGGCAACACAGGAAGTCTGGATGCTGTGTCTCCAGTTGTCATGAAGAAGCTGACACTCGAATATTTGTACACGCCAAGGGATGCAACGACGGATAGTAGCAAGTCCATTATCATTAAGGCTAATGAACACGATGTACCTAGTCAATAGCAATATCTGTACTGCCATCCTTACAGGAACTAGGTCTTGAGAAATGTGGAATGCCTTTGGCCAAGGAGCCAAGGCTGCGATGGATTCCAGTCCATGAGGTAGTTTCTGCAATAGGCCTGAGAAAGCTAGAAGGATCCCATACTTCCATGCATTCACTGGATGTGACGTCGTGTCTGCCTTCCGCGGTAAAGGGAAGAAAACTGCATGGCAGACTTGGAACGTCTTTGATGATGTTTCTGAAAACATTCACCAATCTCAGCCAGCATCCAACATTGATTCGTGATCTTGACTTTTTTTAAGTTGTTTTTTTTTTAAATTTTTCAAAATTTGGATTTCAAATGGCCAATCAGGCAGATTTGATGAGAATCCCCTGGAGAACAAATTTGCCAATTTGATGCTTGTATCATCATTTGCACGATTCCTCTCAAAAATTGCTGTTATCTGCCCCACTACTTCCTCAGGCCAATGGACCCCGAGCCTCGGCACGTGATCGGTTTTTATTTTGATATGACCACTCATTTCCGGTCACGTGCTGGTGCTCGAGGTGAAATGCAGGAGTGCTTTTTGAAAATTTTATTTCGCAAACTTCAAGCAAAATAAATGTCAAATCACATCATCGACGGGGTGCTCTGCTCTTGTAGAGTGTAGAGAGGAGTGTGGAGAAGCAGCATGTCCAGGGTAGTATGATTGGGTCTGAAACCGAACTAATAATTTCTGAGATCAAATTATTGGAGAAAAGGAAGGATTTTGATATCAACTGCAATGATATATTCCAAGACCTTGCTTATGATCGGAAGCAAGCTAATAGGCCTGTAGTTGAGGATCAGTTTTTGCACCACATGTTTGTGTATTGCAGTGATTCTTGAATCACTTGCTTTATTTAGCTGCTTGCAGAATGCAAGCACAATCCACTTCATCAAATGTATAAAGCTCTTTCACAGCTAGTACACTTCATCAAATATATAAAGCTTATATTTATTATGCATGTCCAGCACCACAGCTGGACATGAGTATTTATGATTTCTTCCCTCTTAGTAGATATAACGTGCTGTGATGGGACTCGATCTGTGCCCTGCTGGCTCGTCAAGTTAGCAGGTTCGACATGTGTTTATTGACGATTTTAGTGTGGTCATGAACAAACCATTTGGCAGTATGTTGTCCTGATGAGCTAATATCAAGGGCGAAATCTGGATCAGCAACACTGCTTTCATTGGTTCATGATCATAAAGGTATAAATCTCAGTCTGCAAAGACCTGAGTGTCACACGGGCACCACCCAAGTTTGGAGGTGATGTGGTGGCATAATTTATGTGTATGACCTCAGTGTCACGTCACATGTAGGGTCAGTGTGCTCCTTTCATTACACACACACACACATATATATATATATATATATATATATATATATTACACATACATACATACAAGCCGGTTGGCGACATGGGTGGTCGCTATATAATTGCATACTAGTCATACAGTTTTTGACGGATCGGGCTGAAATTTTTTGACACGAGGTTGATTAAAGTGCGCATAAAAGCGCGTAAGCCGATTTTTTATTTTCAAAAAAAATATACAGCATACAACTAGATCCTGGTATGAACCTACCAGTCAAGTTTCATCAAAATCGGTTGACTCCTCTGGCCTCCAGAGGTGTCCATTACATACATACAGACAGACGGAAAACCTGAGAATAACGGGAGTCTAGCGACCAACCAATATATATATATATATATATATATATATATATATATATAATATATAATATTATATATACATATATGTACACAACACACACACACACACACACACACCACCCACACACACCACACACACACACACACACACACACAATCACACACACCACTTCAAAATGTGACTTGCATGCAAGATATAGTTGTTTGTATTCGTTTGAAGCCAGCTTCACAAGTGAAAATAGAAAATTGAGCTTACAGGACTTCTGTAAATTGAGAAAGTAAGTAAAATAAAATGTAAAACCAAATTGAAAACGATACAATTCAGGAGTGCCAAAAAATGTGTTTGTTGTGACAGTCCAATTGTTGACGCAGTCACGCAGATAACCCTTTCTCCCTTCAACTTCAGAGGCTTTGCCCCTTTTTTGCTTATGAAATGTGTTGTTATCCCCTGAGCAAAGTGAATTACTCTGCACAGGTTAGTATGGTGTAATGGATCGGAATGCACACCACATGGCTTTCTCATCAGAATTTATGTAAGCTTGAAAGCCAGTTATGTGGCTAAGGAAAGAATGTGAGGAGGAAATGTCTATATAGTCATGGATATACCTGTGTTGAAGCCTCTTCCCAGTGCAGGCCATGGTTTGTGGTTCTTCCAGAGGTTGCCAAGGTACCAGTCACTCTGATTTTCCACAAGTCCGATGATCTGTTCACCTGAACACACAGTATATGAAGCTTTATTAAATATATTCTGAAAAGGTGAGCAGTGCTTAGTAGAGTGAAAGAGTATTTTTGTGATACGATTATTTTGTGTGACCATGTACTTCAGTGTTAAACCAAAAGTGCAGATGTTCAGCTTTGTTATAACATGTCATGATCATTATGCCTTTTAAATACAAAAAGGCTTTTCTCAGTTGAGGAGGTAGTACATGTAAAAGACTTGCGCTTACAAAGGTGAGTTTGCACTCTACATTGTTTGTCTTTGATGAGATATCTCTCTTTCTCTCTCACTCTCATTGCATGACCAAGGTAAATATAACAGAACTAGCAAGCTAATGGTCTCAGGTCCACTCTTTGTTGCATTGTTTGTAGCTCTAGTCTTTCATTTTGGAATTCTAAGAACAGGGAAACAGGTACAGTAAGTGTGTATTGATATCACTTCCCATGAGCCAATCACAGTGCACCTAGTCTCACTCAGCCAATCAACAGTATCTTGCGACTTTTCGCCAAGCTACTTGGAACATAATCTACGTGGAGTTCATGCTTAATTGCTTTGCCTGGGTGTTTATTGATGTGAATAATCAAAATATTTTTGCCCAAATCTATTTTTATTGATGCCACCCACATTGCCCGCGTCCTTAGCAATCAATATGGTACCATTTTCAACTTGGTGCTACCATTGGTTTGGAAGGAGATGCTAAAATGACTCAGGCACTGGATCTTATTATTCTACGATTAACTTGCAATTAGTCACTGGCTTTGCATTCAATATAAATATTTATTGCATTCAACGGACCCTGGGCATCAAAAAGTTACATATATTGAACAAACCCTGTGAATCTATCTATTACATATGACTATGCTTAAACCCAGGAGAGCAAATGCTTCCGGATGTGGCAGGTGCCTTATCTCGGCAATCTTGGTGGATATCTGCATGTTGCCTACTCGTCTATAAATTGCGCATGCATGCTTATTCTGGCCATTGATCGATATCAATGTGAATAATGAAGATGTTTTTGTCCAAATCAATTTTTTGGACCCTGCAATGTCTGTGTCCTTGGAGATGAATATGGTCCCATTATAAACTCTGTGCGACCAGTGGTTTGGAAGGAGATGTAAAACTGACACATTTGTACATTGGATCTCATTTTTTTGATTAAATTGTTCAATATATTTGAAAGAAACTTTATAGTTATCAAGCAAACCCACTCATTAAAGTACATTTAGCAACACAGTCAACAGCAATACCGGTATCAACAAACATAGCTCAAAGGTTCAGGTTCTCAAAGGAAAAATGACAGCTTGTCAACCCAAAATGTTGTGTAGCAAAACAGCAGACAGTTTCTACCTTTAAACTTTCTCAAGATGACCCACAGCTCAGCAATATCCGTGGCAAAAGTGATGTCAGTGTCCAGAACAATGATCTTCTCGAGTGAGGCTGGGAGGGTCTGTGTCAGCACGAGTTTCATGAGCCCATAAATGCCAGAATAGTGTTTGTTGGGTATCCACGACACCTCAGACTAAATTGATGATGCATCCCCATGGAGACAGAACACACAAAGTGAGTTGGATGAAATACCACACACTGAAGGCAAGGCGCACACATGAAGCAACATTATTGAAGGAACAAAGATAATATGATTTCTAGCTCTTCCATGAGCCTAATTTTAGACAAGTAATACGGTAATCACTCCCACTTGAAAAAGATTGCCATTTTGGCCCTGAAAAACAATGGGAAAAGGGGCTGCTGGAACTCGTTACCTCCCTCTCTCTCCCCAATATGCCACACACAACCTCCTTCCCTAACTTTACTCCTGTCTCCTCGCAAATTCCTAACCCATTACTCAATTCCTCAACCCAATTACCCTCATCCTCCCCCCTTATCCTTTGCCTTCAATTTTTCCAAACCTCTGACATTAGCCACACCCTTCCACATAGCCCCACACCATATTAAATCAGGTCCATGATATTCACAGATAGACTCAAATCACAAACAGCAATTATGTAAACCTTTCAATCACGGTGAACTAATCAGCATGAAGATGGCACCATCTTGCCTTTAGAGCATCGGCATTGTAGAAGTCAATCTGTAAGGATGGGACCATCCATGTTTTGAAGAGTGTTTGCAGAACTCTGTATGCCACGTCATCTGTGATAAAGTGGAAGTGAAGAGGGTTCCTCCTGTGGTACAAAACATCCAATTTTATGCTTCTCATCGAGCACCTTCCGGGTTATTTTGTATTTCCAAATTATTCTGAATGGTAGTTCCAGCTCACGACATCAGTGCTGTGAACGAGTACGTCACAAGAAGCTAATGTACCGTCCATAACTTTGCAGTGCTTACCTGTGAAACAAGATGGATTTTACGAGTGTCACGACATCACGGCTTGCATTGTGCCCGGCACACACAATCGCAATGTGGATGAGCTAAACACGGTACGCACACATGCAGAGAATCACATAAATGGGCATGGTCAATGAACAAAATTAATATAAAAAGATGGTGTCAGCTTGATCATGAGAATTGGAAATAGCAGTTGCATAACTTTCTTAATTCGATGTGGGAAAAGGAGTTAAAGCTTAAAATGGCTTCACATCCACATCCATCACTTTAGCTATTGCTTCATTTGCACCATTCTTTCACTCCATCATCTTTTAAATCTGCCAGTGTATTAGGATTTAAGCTGCACTAGGATTTTGGGCTACACTGTTTCTAAATGCCCACATATGTCAGTGACATATATTTAAAGTGGGAGCTAATATATCATTACCAGCCATTCAAATCGGGCTTAAAACTTTGGTGTGAAAGTTAAGCTCGAAATAAAAACTTCATGTGCAAGAAGTTTTTTTTGAAAAGGACTTGTAAAAATAAGATAATGAGGAAGTGAAATAGCAATCCAAATGATATCCTCATAAGCATAACCTCTCCACCATTAACATTGTTGAATAACCTCTGTGAACTATCGGATAGCCATACCTCCACGAAAATTATTGGCCTGCATTCATGATGTCCGATATTTCTCCATTTTAGGATGACACAAGCTGCTCTTATAGACCAAGAATACTATGGCCTATAAAGAATTCCATAACACTTCTCAGAGCAATGTGGCTGCTGAAGCAGTGTCAAAGCAAAGAACACACACTGGGAGGTTTGGCATTGCTTTTTGCATTAGTAGTTGTGGCAGGAATTTGGAATTTGGCCAGGAGTTAGGATAGAATCCATCCATCCATTGGGATCATACTCTGTGCAGAGCGTTGGTGCTGCTGAAGCAGTCTCCTTGGCTATTGGGCACAATCCTGGACGGGTCGTCACTCCGACACAGGATACCAGCAAGCTGGCACTCATTTTGCTGACCTCAGAAGGATGAAGGGCAGAGTCAACCCCTTCCAGTATTAATTCAACAGCCAAGTGAGATTTGAACTCAGGATCCTAGGATCCCAAGCCCACCACCCTTACCATTAAGCCAACACCAGGTATGGGCCTCCTCTTTTCAGGAGACACTTTCAGGCCTCTTTTCAAAAGGCACGATGGAACCTTTAACCTCCACCAGCGAATACGAGTAGATGGGATGGATACCCAGCTTAACTCTACATTCA
Organism: Eptatretus atami; assembly: GCA_035128595.1. NCBI lineage: Eukaryota > Metazoa > Chordata > Myxini > Myxiniformes > Myxinidae > Eptatretus > Eptatretus atami. Next base: position 117,825,704 of record CM068958.1, on the reverse strand, counting down.
TTTCTGCAATGCCCTGCCTGCAAACTACCAGCATTTATATCGGGCTTATACTCGGGTTGGGGAATTCAACCCAGACTAGACAGCTTAAAAGCGAGTATGCAGCCACTGAACTATCCTGTCAGCCCCCACATAAATAATGCAATGCTGATATTACTTCTCGTGCTACCGTAGCCATAAAATTCTTCCACTGTTTTGGGAATGGATGGGAACGTCAGAATGACGATGGAGCTGCACTCAATGGATGAATAAATTCAAGCAAATGAGAAGGCGTCATTCAAACCCTTTAACCTCGATTGTTTACTCATCATATAAAGCATAAATTTAGTTTCGCCATGGAATGTCACCACTTGTAAGCCACATACGTTTGGTCTTCCTAATTACTTCCTCGTCAATGTTAACCGCTTGCACGCCAAAACAGTGTATGCAATTGCAAGGAGCTGAATTTTCAATATGTGACACAATCACAAGTGCAATCACATGACCTCCAGAATAAGTAGGTCATATAATAATGCACAAGGAGTCTTTACCTATCAATCTCATTCTGGACTACTTCAAAAAAAGTATTATCATTGTTTGGCTTTTTTTTCTTT
>CM068958.1:117778304-117797596 GCA_035128595.1 Eptatretus atami | reverse complement strand
ACATGAGAATCCCAATGCTACACACCCCCTCAGCCGCCAGACCGGTTTCATCACCACTTATTGGCGAATCATCAGCAACAGCGTGGACAGAAATGCATACCAACGAGGCTCCCAAGCATGTACCATGTGTAAACATAAAAAGCAGTCGACATACAAATGAAAAAACAAAGACCTACCCACATCTCTCACCTGTGAATGGAGGGAATAACCAATTAGCTCTCACCGAACCTGGGTTTCACTGATTAGGTCATTAGGATGCAAAAAAAATATTTTCTTGACTTTATACTTGAAATCAACAAATTCTGGTAGTTTTTTTTTATTTTGTTTTATACACGGTCAAGGCTCGTGGACGAGCTAGGATTCAGACCAAATTCGGCCACAACATAATAAAGGGCACAGCAGAAGAAAGGAGAAATGGCAACAGCAGGACATAGGAAGAAAGTAGACAGAGACGGACAAACAAAGGATGCAACTAAGGATGAGGGGTAGGGGAGAACACGAGGGGTGGACAAGATGGACAATATAAGCACAACTTGGGGAGGGGAGGGCGGTGGTTTAACCGGTGTAGAAAAGATCATGGTTTTGATTGCCACAGCACTTCAAAAATGCTAACATTGTAATGATCATAAAAAAAGGGGTAACAGGCATGAATATGGTAATTATAGAGGCATATCGGCCGTTACAAACATGACGTTCAAGGTTGTGGCAAATATTTCCCTGTATCACTCGCAACTCTTGTAACAGGCCATTTCGTATTGCAAATGCAGTGCAGGTTCCATTCTGGTGAAGCACAAAAGGCTTGACAATCTCATTCTATGGATTACATCAACCAAACTTTGATAAGAGTATGTTTAACACTGAGGGAGAAACATTTATCAACATCGCAAAATCCCCTGGAACGGAAACACTTGATACATCAGCTGCATCAAGGGAAACTTGTTGTGGCTGATGTATCGAGTGTTTGCTCTTTATACTCTGATGAAGGGCTAACTCTTGAAATGTCAGCTGCACCTCATTTCCTACACAGAGTATAAACATACTCTTATCAACTTGGAGATGATGAAATCCATTTTTTTTAAAAATCTTGTCCGCCAATGTAGACTAATACAAGCCTTCACAGAAGTGAGTATTCCATTTCTCCTGAACGAATCATCTCTCATCAGTGGCTCAATTCTCTACAGATAGCTTTGCTCTTCCTCAGACTATGTTTTTAAGTGACAGATATGATAATTAAGATAATAATGTGACAGAGTTCATGCTCAAAGGAGCTCTATTGTGAATGTGCGTTAAACCTGGCATCACATATGAAGTGTTGAGTGATGCAACTGAAACATTTACTCAAAGTACCACCGATGCAATGCGGTGTCAAACAGTATCCATAATGCAGGTCTAACAAAAGGCTCTTGTATTTTAAATCTTAACTTTGGCTTGCTGATGATAAATGCAAGCAGAAAGAGCAACTATACTTGGAGCACCATGAACAAGAACTCATGGAAGAGCACTGTGCAATTTTCACTGATGTTCATTTTTTGTTGTTGTTGTTGTTGTTGAACTTTTTGATAAACGATGTTTCTCAACAGAGAGTCACTTATCAAAGACTGAACCTTTCAATCGTCGTCTTCTTGCACATGGCAGTATGGCTGCCAGGTAGCTATTATTTTGTTGGGACACAACTATGCTGCTGATGCTGTGTCCCTATACCAGTACACTGGTACTCAATTTGCTGGCTGACCTCAGAAGGATGACGGGCTGACTCAACCCCACCTGCTGTTAATTTAGTGGTAAACAGGGGCTCCAACTCAGGACCCGAACATCCCAAGCCAGCCACCCTAACCACAAAGCCAACATCAGGCTTACAAGCTTTAAATGTGGCCTCAACACTGTTCCCCATGAGTTGCGAATATTTTAATAACAACATTTGATCCTTTCCAAGGAACTTTGATCCATGTTTTTGGTCAATAATTATAACTGATTGCAATGACGCCAATGTTATGACTGAGCAATTTCATAAATTATTCAATAATCAATTTAAACAACACTTTAAATCGATTATGTTTGGATGCCGTCCTTAAGACAAGCCGTGGATGACCACTAGTATTTGTAAACTCTTAGTTCAACATGATATTGCATTCAGACGACTGTGTGACACCAACAGGCGTCGACAAAATGAGGTCCAATGCGAAATCAAACTGGCAAAGATCAACTTTTTTTTAATCACAAGATTGACTATTTGAAAGAATCATAACCAGGAAAGTGGCATCAACATGATGCAAGTGATTTAGAAATATAACTGGATTGCATAAACAAACTCCATGCTTCCCCAATATTGATGCCAATGACTGAAATAGCAATTGAACTTAATTCCTACTTTGCACAAATTTGTTCCACTCTTCCTCCCTTAAATTTGTCTTTATTGACACCCTACTTGCCACCCCAACCACCTCGCCTGGTTATCGAGCTTTATCAAGTTTATGAACGTCTACTCCATTTGAACGTATCTAAAGCTGTGAATCCTGATTTCCCCTCACGACTTCTTAAGGAATTTGCATATGAATTTTCTGAGCCTTCAACTGAACTTTTAATATATCAGGATGCCTCATATTTATGCCTCATATCAGGATGCTTCCCTGACATGTGGAAAAAATTCATCCGTTTTTTCCGGTTCCTAAAACCACCCCAGACACAAAATATGATCAGCTTCGACCAATATCTACTACACCTGTGATTGCTCGTGTCTTTGAGGGATTTTTAGCTGACTCGGTGATGGAGGATATTACAGACGTCATTGATCCCCAACAATTTGGTAATATGAAAGGATGTTTCACAATCGCTATTTCGTAAGTGTGTTGGCTTGTATACACAAGGGGCTTGATAAACCGAGCTACGATGCAAAATTCTGTCGATTTTTGTGGGGCATTTGACCATATTAACCACATGACTGAGGCTGACAAAATGATTCAACTTGGAGTGAACCGTACAATTCTGCCCACATTTTGTAGTTTCCTATCACAGTGATCTCAGACTGTTTGGTATAGTGGAGCAACTTCCCATTCACTTCAACTATCCTTGTGGAGTACCGCAGGGCACAAAACTTGAACCGATCATCTTCCTTGTAATGGTTAATGACGCTGCTTACTGCATGCATACTGCACCACGAAGCCTGGTGTTGGCTTATTGGTTAAGGTGACTGTCTTGGGATCTCAGGGTTTTGAGTTTGAGCCCCTTTTTCCCATTGAAATAACACCAGGTGGGTTGACTGTCATCCTTTTGAGGTCAGCAAAACGAGTACCAGCTAACGGGTAACAAGGGAACTGCACCATCGGCACAGCCACACTTACAGAAATGATGCAATCAGCACCAATAGGCTGCACATGAAACAACTACACCACTACTGCATGGAAACGTGTTGATGACCTCAGTATCATTGAAATATTGCAAAGAACTGAGAAGTCTTGCAAGCAGTCACATTTGGACTTACTTGGTGAATGGTGTAGTGACAATTACATGATGCTTAAGGTGGAGAAATATTGGGTAATGTGGATATCATTTTTTCACCAACCACTACCTCTTCTTGAACTGGTGACCAATGGTGTCTCCTTGGAAACCGTTTCATTTATGAAGCTCCTCGGTGTCATAATTCAAGACAATCTGAAGTGGAATCAAAAGGTTGAACATAGGGTTAGCAATGCTTCTAAACGTTTGCACATCTTGTGTAAACTCAAGAAGAATGGTGTGAAAGTTGGCGATTTAGTCATGATCTATAAGATGTGCTTTCTCCCCATCTTAGAATTTGGAGCACCTATATGAAATTCAGGTTTCAGGATATCCCAAGTAGCTGATATCGAGCAAGTCCAAATGAGAGCATGCAAATTATCTTCTTCTTCTTCTTTTCTTCCTCTTCCCTTCAATAAGGGGTGAGGTCCGATGCCACCAAGCTTCTGCCCTGCCTTCACCACCATACTCTTCCACCCCCTCTGTCCTCAGCCAATTCTCTCCATTCTCGAACCACCCCTATTTGTAGTCGAGGGGACTTTGTACATGCCTCCTCACACAATCCTCACATCTCAACCGCAGTCTACCTCCTTTCCTCCTACCTTGCTCCCTCAACCTATCCGCTCTCTTTGCCATTTTCTCTTCACCCATCCTCATTAAGTGTCCAGCCCATCTCAGCCGGCATTTCACCAATCTCCCCATCAAGCTCATCTGCACACCAATCTCCTCCCTCAGTTCATCCATTCTCCTTCTATCCACCCTTCCCACTCCCGCAATCCTCCTGACCCAGTTGTTCTCGCAAAGCTGCAGCCTCTGTTGTTGTCTCTCTGTCAGTTCCTCCATCTTCAGACTATAAAGGCAGGCCAGCATTACACATGACATCAGAACCTTCCCTTTCAATTTTCTTGATATCTTTCTGCCTGCCATTACATTATCTTCCCAAATCATCTTCCCTATTCTGATCTTTTACATGCAATGCTTTTAGTATTGCCTCCGTTGTTGATCGTCACATTAAATTAATCACACACTTTGCTCAGTTTGTATGCATCTGCAGTCATCATCGCCACCTTTATCATCAAACTCGACAAATGGTATTGAGACGTATTCTAAGAAACTCCAAACAAATTGATATATTGCAAATCAGAATATAACGACACAAACAATCCTACATTCCAAACCTTGTCCATTTGTTGTATATCAATATTTGAGTTATTTAAATATTTATTTGTTTATGTCTCATTGTTCATTCTTATTTTATATGTTGCTTGCATATTGTCTGTTCATATATTTTGCACTTTTAATTATCAGCTCTCTACCTTTTTTTCGATTATATCTTTATTGTTGATGTGATATAACTTCTGGTTTTATTATTTTTTTTAAACAAATTTGCATGATTTAAAAAAAATTAACTATTAAATTAGTTATGTTAAATCTTTTGAATAGCAGCTTTTTCACAGCTCTTATTTTTGATGCTGAATTTATATTTATGTATTTATCAGTAACTTTTTGTAAACCAAATATCCAGCCTTCAGACTTTTGTTTCGAAATTATTTGTATCATTATTATAATGCAGGAGGAGACGATTAAGCCTATCAAGCCATGCATGCAATGGTTGCAAACCTATGGTTGCTTGCCCATGATCTATCCTTTAAATACCAGAGAGTTGGTGTCAAAGCCACCCAATGCTCGCCTGTTTATACATTTATCGTTTTTAAAGACTCGCTAATAATATTTTTATAAAGCATTGCAGTGAAGTCTGATCCAAATAATTTTAAAGCAATATATGTATTTGTATATTGTAATCAGTAAAAAATAGTGTGGTAGATAAAAACATTAGAAAGGAAAAAACTTTAACGTTGATGTGCTACAAAAAAGTTAAGTTCAAAACAGGTAAAAAATTTTAAAATTTGAAATTATTTTTTTATTTCAACTTCACTACATCAATAATATACCCCAAAGAACCTCCATGCCAAATATCAGCATCCTAGTAACATATTAATGAATGGCAAGCTTCTAAATAACTTGACCAAAAACTTTAACGTTGATGTGCTACAAAAAAGTTAAGTTCAAAACAGGTCAAAAATTTAAAACATTTGAAATTAGTTTTTTAATTTCAACTTCACTACATTAATAATATACCCCAAAGGAACCTCCATGCCAAATATCAGCATCCTAGTACACATATTAAATGAATGGCAAGCTTCTAAATAACTTGCACCAAAAACTTTAACATTTTCACGCTCACGCTCACGCTCACGCTGAAGCTGACGCTGACACTGACGCTGACGCTCACGCTGGGGTATCGCTATAGCGCTCTGTTCTTCGAACAGGCGAGCTAAAAATGACTTTCAAGTAAGGAAGCAGCATGTTACCATTTTTTTAATCTTTGATAAGACTCGGCCGGAGTTGGGCTCGAACTGCCAAGCTCACAGATTCAGAGCGGATGCTCCAACAGATTATGCCACCAAGTCTTGTTTATGCAACTTTCAACATTCTCTTCTTCTCCCCCACACCCTACATCTCTTACATGATTAGGTGACCTTTAGACACAACCAAGGTTGTATAGACCTGCTGTTCAGAGGGGTTCTGGGATTGAAAGGTTGAAAGCTCAATGATGGACAGTTTTTCAGCTGATGATCTGAAGGGCAATTAAATTGGGCAGTCAGTAAAGCTAAAGAAATTTTGTTACTTTGTATCTGTCTTTTTGTCTTCCCATCCCCCTTTTCTCTGTCATATTATTTTATTTTTCTCCATCTGTAAAGATAGTATAATACAGTAAAAATACAGAGTAAAAGCAACAAAAGTAGAAATGGTCAATTGACCATTTCCTTTTGTTTTTGATGCCTCTGGGTAGACTTATCATGACAAAACTTCCAGATGACGATTTCCATGGATCATCGAAAATTTGGTAAAGGCTTGGGATTCGGTAGGTTGGTTCACTAACCTTCAAAGTTGCCATTGAAGAGGAAGAACCAGGTGAGTGCTGGGATGAAGAGGAGGGGTACAGAAATCAGGATGAACCTGGCTCGCCGACGGCAAATGCCAAGCATCCTGAGGACTACTCCAAAGGTGTTCAAAGCTGTCCTAAGTCGGTGAGCTGGCTGGAAGGAGTTGTGGCCTCATGATGAACCCTGCAAAGGAGCAAAGCAACACTCAACTGCAGTGATATACACAATTATACAATGATGATACATCAGTGAAATCCAACCTGTAACCCTGTCTGTTCATTTAATCTCAATATTGACTACAATGGCAACGTCATGGCATTTAATTGTCTGATGCAGGCATCATATTACACACATTTAGAAGTGGCCTTTTACTCAGGCGAAACAACAAATAAGGAGAAAAAAAAACCCCCCACAAGAAAATCACAACTTGTATCCTGTACTTTTGCTTTATCAGACTAAGATGTGTACCATGAATGATGGAAACCTTCAAGAAGTTGTTGATGTTTAGTTAATACCAATTAATACAATCACATAGAGGGTTTCACAGATCAGATAGGTGCTTGAGGAACAAATCAAATATGCTTGGGTCTTGTAGTCGAGGGGACTTTGTACAGCAAGCAACATGATGTGGAGTTCAGAGTTTGATATATTTTGAAGTAAACAATAAGGCAGTAGCATAAGGTGCCTGACTCGCGCTGTGTAGTGTCCACACTAATCACAGGATTTTCAGCACAATATTGTTACGGGTTCAGTGGAGCGCGGGGTCGTGAGGAGATTTCTCGGACCCACTTCCCGGCCGACGACCATGAAGCCAACGAACCACAGATAACTCTGTGGCACAACGGGTTGCTAAGCAACCACAGACGTCGTCTGAGGCACTTTATTTAGGTCGGGTCCAGCGTCCAAATCGCGATTTACCTTCCCAGCAAATGAATCACCCCAGATAAGGACTGTGCTTCCCAACACCCCCACAGCTATCAATCAAAAGGGCTGAGCGACACCGTAAGTGGAATGTTAGCTAATGTCTAACCATAAGGAAATAGTGGGACTTCACTCCCTGTTACCTGTTACACACTATGTCTAACCAATGGAAAAAGATGATGTGGCCATTTGGAATGTGTGATGTATTGCTATGTTGCATCTGCGTATGTGTGAATGGTGACTGCTTGTGCAGTGGTGTGGATTAAAAGCCTGTTGGCCAATGGCGGCGTTCTGTTAACTCATGTTCTCTTTGCGCCTCTTGACGACACGTGTTTTGGTTCTGGGAGAACTGACCATCTGACGACGAGGATAAACTATTTTGCCTTGGAGAATGAATTGTTCTCTCTTCCTCAAGTCATGGCCACATTTGGCATGATTGGAGAGTTCAAATCCGAAAAGGAAGAGTGGTCGCTGGATGTGGAGCATATACAGCACTATTTCGCAGCTAATGACATTACAAGTGTGGAGAAACAACGGGGGCACCGACATACAAGCTCATGTGAAGTTTGTTCATACCGATGAAACTGGGAGACGTCCGGAGCTGATTAACATTTTCAGACCTGATTAACGGGAGACGTCCGGAGACGAGTCGTCGAACAACACCGGAATCCGAGACCTTCGGTGATTGTGCAGCACTACAAACTGAACATCCACAGTCAAGAAGGGGGTGAGTCCATTTCGGATTATGTAGCAGCCTTACGTAAATTGGTTGAATGGTGTGAATATGGAGGTAAGGTCGAGGAAATGCTACAGGATCGGTTAGTCTGTAGAGCAACGAATGACTGCATCCAACGCAGACTGCTGATGGAAGCAACGTTGAATTTCAACAAGGCCCTGAATATAGCTTTGTCAATGGAATTGGCGGAAAAGAACGCATTGAATCTCCACGAACATACCGGAGTAGTGCGGGATCAGGGAGCAGTAAACAAGGTGACGAGTTTGAATGGCCGCCAGACCACCCACACTTCATCTTTTGAAGAAGGGTCCACAGTAAAATGTGATCACTGTGGGTGGACGGCTCATAATCAAGCTTGCAAGTGTTCAGCTAGAAATTTGGACTGTTATATAGATGGCAAAAAGGATCACTTTGCAAGAGTCTGTCATTCAAAACCCAAAGCATTCCTCAGAGTAAGAACAGCTCTCCACAAAGAATGAGCAAAAAGTCGAAATTCAAGACATCAGTTGGAGGAAGAAAATGACGAGGACATGTGCAGTCTTTTTCATAAATCGAGCAACCAAGCGAAATCCAAACCACTGGTTGTGAAGTTGGAGGTACAAGGCAGTGAAGTGCAGATGCAAATAGATATCGGGTCATTAGTATCACTGATTAGTGAGGCTATGTTCTCGGAGAAGTGGAGGGCAGATGACCCAAACAGACCCACAATCTGCCCAAGTCAGACCGTACTACGCACATATACTGGATAATCCGTGGATATTGTGGGAGAATGTGAAGTCGCTGTAACGTATGGCACACAGAAGGCAGAGTTGACCTTAATTGTGGTGAGAGGTTCAGGGCCCAGTCTGCTGGGACAGGATTGGCTCCGGGAAATCCGGTTGAATTTACAGGATGTCAACAACCTCAAGGCCAGTGATCAATTGAGGAAACTCCTTCATGACTACGGAGACCTTTTCGCATCAGAGCTGGGAGAACTTAAAGGAACAGAGGTCGAGCTAGATATTGACCCAAATGCAATTCCTAAGTTTGTGAAAGCCCACCCGGTACCATTTTCACTGAGAGTGAAGTTAGATCAGGAGTTGGATCGGTTGCTAAAGGCTGGGAACATGGAACCTGTACAATTTTCTCATGAGGCAGCTCCGATCATCCCGGTTATGAAAGGAGATGGCTCGGTTCACATATGCGGAGACCACAAGGTTCCAGTCAATCTGGCAGCCTGCTCAGGCATTTACTCCATTCCACTTATTGATGAGTTATTCACAAAACTTTCTGGGGGGAATCTTTTCACAAAGCTAGACTTAAGCCACGCCAACCAGCAGTTCATTTGGTCATGCATACATGTCGAATATGCAGGTCCAGTTGAAGGGAAGTTGCTATTCATTATGATTGATGCATACTCAAAGTGGATTGAAGTATATGTCACTTCAAAAATGATGAGTGAAGTCATGATTGACAAATTGCGAGAAGCGTTTGCTGCACATGACATACCTCAAACTCTTGTGTCGGACAATGGGCCATGTTTCACAAGCGAATAATTAGCAAAGTTCGTGAACATGAACGGAGTTCGACATGTCAGGAGTGCTCCATACCATCCAGCGACAAACGGGTTAGCAGAACGTGCGGTGCAAATTGTGAAATCGGCACTGCATAAAATGAGTGGTCCCTTGCACACTCACGTGTCATGGTTTCTCTCGAGTTATTGCACAACACCACAGTCCACAAGGACACAAACACCGGCAGAGATGCTCACGAACAGGAAGCTTCATACACGTATAAACACTGTTGTACTCAACATCAACACCATGGTTGAGCATAAACAGCTGGTCACAAAAATTAGCTCATGATTCGCGGGCAATTCGGGAGTTTGAAATTGGACAATACGTTTCAGTTCAAAATTACAGCTCGGGTGACAAGTGGGTACCCAGTCACATTGCCAAGCGAACTGATCCTGTTTCATCTACTGTGGAAGTGTCAACTGGAGGCATTCAGCAGATGTGGAAGCGAAATGCCGACCAGATCAGAAACCGATCTTCGACATTATCATCGAAAGTCATCAGTGATGTTGATTTTTCAGCAGAAGTGGAGGAAGCTCCTGAACATCAGGGGAGTGGCACAGAGGTACCTGAGGGGAGCAACGTTGCATTGGATGCCATCAATGGCCCCAAGGTCGAAATTGTTCCTGAACCCGTCAAGAGGCGGCACCCCACAAGGGGATCGAAAACCAAAACAACGAGATTGCTGTGGCTGTAAAAATTAAAGGCCAAGCAGGAAATGTACAAAAACTGAAGTATTCATTGCTCTTGTTGACATATTGTGTACTCCATTGGATTAAAAGCCTGTTGGACAATGGCTGCGTTCTGGTAACTCGTGTTCTCTTTGCCTCTTGACGACACGCATTTTCGTTATGGGAGAACTGAACAGAAAGCAGTTTATAAAGATTAACAAAAAGGCACATATATATATACAAGGCAAGCAGTGTCACAAAAGAAAGCTCTTACCCCAAGCACATAAGCCCACTTAGTCAGTCAACTTCATCACAGTTTCTACACACACACAAAGACACCTCAATCATTCCAGGAAAAAGAGATAAGAAAGAATGATATATAGAGGAGTGAAGCATGTGCGGTGTGGCGTTGACCCCGTCCTCACCCGTACATAAGCTGGATGGCTCACATAGTAACGGACAAGGTGTGTGTGTGGGTGAGATGTGTGTGGTGCATGTGGGGAGTGTAGTGCGAGTACTGAAAAGGACTGATGTGGACTCTGTTGATACTCAGCAGAACCAGGGTGAGTCAATGAGGTGCATGCGGTGGTGGGTGCAAGTATGTAATGTGTGTGAGTAAAGTGTTTAAGGAGATAAGCTAGCTCCGAGGAGAGGTAATGTCAGTGAGGAGATGGTGACCATGCCTGGGAGTCCGCATCTCCGCACTCGTACTTCTCGATCCTCTGTGCTCGTACCTCTTGGTGCTCAGCACTCGTACCTCTCGGTCCTCTGTGCTCGTACCTCTTGGTGCTCAGCGCCCGTGCCGTGGTGTTTTCCGTGCTTGTTCTGCTTTGTGCTTAGCACCCATTCCGCAGCATTCTCTAGGTGCAGCGCTTGGTGTGGTTCATGTCGAACTCCCTCAGTGCTGCTCTTTGAACTCTCGTATTCTCTCACCAAACACAACTCCTTCAAACTCTTCAACCACACTCAACTCTCAAACCAACTCACACGACCTCTCTGTCAACCAACCCCATGACTCTTTGTTTCGACTCTGGCAAGTATTTTATGACCCTGGCTTCTGTCTTCTTCCACGTCTGCCTTCCGCAATCCAGCCACTTTGATTTCTGACACTCTGCGATCCAGTCATTGTGATTGGCTGCAGGAATGCAGGGGGCAGGCCGCTAATGCCTCAGTGGCATGGTAAGGACAGAGCACTGATGCCTCGGTGGCATGGCAAGGACAGGGCAATGAATTTGACATTTACAGTACGTGAACGCTAAGCCAAATTTGAAATCCTTGTGCTGAAGAGGGCACCATGTTTGATGTATAACATAGAAGCGTTGCTGGATCACTTTGTGTTGTTTGTGGCTTACTTTGTGGAGTAAATGTTGTACACGGTTTGAGTCTGTAAAGAGTATAGAAGTGCTTGAAAATGGAGTTTGAGAATGAAGAAAAGAACAATGGGATAAATCTACCAACACTCACAACACATCTTTCCTTTCCACTGATAAGAGGGGGAGAGGTAATTTAGCTTGACAAAATACTAAAAGATATATAACTACACTTGGGATGCCTTCTGTGTTGGTAAGTGTCTCTCCGGGCCTCCGAAAACTGTCACAATCCATCCATCCATTGGGACCACACTCTGTGCAGCCTAAGCAGTCTCCTTGGCTATTGGGTGCAATCCTGGACAGGTCGCCACTCTGACACAGGATACCAGCAAGCTTGGCACTCATTTTGCCGACTCAGAAGGATGACAGGTCGAGTTAACCCCACCTGGTATTCATTCAATCAGCGAGTGGTATCTGAACTCAGCATCCCAAGCTCACAGTATGATTCATAATGTCAGCAAAATGATGTCTCCTTATCTTACAGGATGTTGTGATACCCATAATCAACTCAAACATTTACAAAAATGTCCTCTTCTGAATAGGGCACAAAAAAACCTCCAACAACAATGATATGTCGTGTCAGAAAAATAGGATTTTGGTGGGGGTGGGGGAGGGTTGAGGAGTTGTGGTTTGGGCTGGGGGTGGGGAAGGGGTTTAAGGCTTGGGGAAGGGGTGGGGATTGAAGCCTTTGGCTTGGGAGAGGAAGGTTGAAAACTCTAGGTAATAATTTGACTTTTGACATTTTATATACAGTATTAATTTTTATTATTTTAGAAGTGACCAAGGCAACTGTTGCAACACCACCCAAATAAAGGGATGAGCAATTTGTGTAATAGATGAAGGTTTTTGTATGAGTTTTCAATGCTGATAATGTAAAAATACAAAAGGGTCATTTGTCACTTGACGGGCAAATCTGAAAGTAGTTATTTGAATGTTGTCATAGTACACTTTAATTTAAACCTTATCAACCAGCAAACCTCATCAACATTGAGGTTGCCATTAAAACAGTGCATTTTTAGTTTAAATTTTAATAACAGAAGGAAAATATATCTGGAACTTTTGTTACTTTTTAAACCGTACTAACCATTTCTTAAATGCTCACAACTTCAATGGGTTTCCCATTTCCTGCAATTTCAATGAGTAATGCTGTACTATCAAAAAGAAAACATGTGACTTTAAAACTCTCAGGAGTCTTTTACCGACACTTTCAACATCATCCATCACATTTATATCAATGCACCACCGCATTATGTTCATTACAGGTAGGATTGTGTGGTAGTGCAACATAAACAGACAAACGGCTGCTTCTGCATGCTCAAATCATGAAGAAAATAACAAACAAATAACATGTCCCAAAAACTCTTTCAGCGAGAGCAACACATCAGGGATAATAAGATAATTACAAAATATAATTACAATAATAAGTATAAAAAGTAATTGCATTATGTCCCTTGCAAATGCAAGGTAAACATGACAGTTTGACTTTAAGCTATTATTCACAAGACACGCAGTCACTAACCACACACTTATGCAGTTTGTAACAACTTTTAATATAATAAATTACTGGCTAATAGCAAGAAAAAGAGTATTACCCAAATACCAAATGCAATAATGTCTCGGTTATAAACTGCAAAATTATAGTGTGTAATTGTGTCATAAATTAGATTTGCTGCCCACAGTTTGAATGCAGAGTTATTGGTTATGGTCGCTGGGGGAATGGAATGAACAGAAATTTTTTTCTCGCATGCTTAGCAAACTTGCAGTTACTGATGCACTACCCACACCACCACCGATTTTTTTTTTTAACTTGGCCAAACTGTTAATTAAAAAGCTGCCACATAAGCCATTATACACATGCAAGCATTGGGCTTGTTATGACAGTCAGTTCCCAAGGAATGCATAAGCACCATAGACAGTGAGGAATGCTGTTTAGCCTTTCACATGAATGCAGATCTGTATATCTAGTGGAATGCAAAACAAGCCAACATGTCTGTTATCAAAAGGAAGAAAAACACTACAAATAAGTAAACAAAAACTTGTGTACCCAGACAACGAAATTAGTTCACGCAAAAAGAAAAAAAGGTTTCAAAACAAAAAAGTACAAGGAACCAAAAGTGCCAAAGACAAAAAAATGAAGGCAAAAATAAAATATTGTAAAGCCTAGACAATAAATAGAGCTGTGAATTTGAAAAATGAACATGGACATTGCAGCAAAGCAAAGTTTAATGTCACCTTTCATCTTTCTCGTGATATAGTTCTGAAAACTTGAATTGGCATGGTTGTGGAACGCTATTAATGGCATTTGTAGCTTAATTATATGAATATATCGAGAAAAAAAATGGGAAAAGAATACTTCAGAATTCTTTAATATGTAGAGAGAATTGACTCATTGAAGAGCAAGGTGACAGATTGTAAAAAGGACAGTGAGGCAACAGATAGGCAAACCAAGCAGGAGCATATACCAACAAGAAAAGAAGAGAGAGGGAGAGAGAGAGGGAGAGAGAGAGAGGGGGAGAGAGAGAGGGGGAGAGAGAGAGAGAGAGAGAGAGAGAGAGAGAGAGAGAGAGAGAGAGAGAGAGAGAGAGAGAGAGAGAGAGAGAGAGGAGGGTAGTGAAACACAGTAACCTGCAAGTAGGAGGGCTGGGGTAAGGAATGGTATGGTAAAAGGGGGTACAAAATGTAATGGGTACGGATTTGTGGCGACATGAGAATTGCTTGATGTCCATGAGGGAAGAGTGCGATGAACAGTCTCCAGAAGATGGTTTCACAAATGGAAGAAAAGAGGTATTAAGGACTTGTGTTGGGGAGAAAGCCTAGATTTTGCGAGTTTGACCAGAAGGGAGATACTGGGAGAATACATGCATCCTGTCCGAGACGATCTGGAGGGGGAAACAAATAACGTCTGTTGATGGTGATTGCTCAAATTAAAGAAAAGGCCATCATTCTGTAAGCCTAAATCTGTTCTCAAAAGATGAGTGATTGTTTTGAATCTGAGACAACTTCAAAATGTATGAATGCAGACGTTCTGCTACCCAAGCATCATAATATGGAGATGGCCCAGAGTAAGAATGAATCATTAAAAATTAATTTTTGAACCCTTTACTAAAGCAAGCTTCATTAAAAAAAGACCAAAGGCCCTCCAGAGTTGATTGCTTATCTTGGGCATTGCTTTTCGGGTGCTTTATTGTTAAATGTGAAAACACCCTTTAACATAGGAAGGAGAATGTTATCACAAACTTTTCAGATGAAGTTGTGTGGGAGCTTGTGCTCTATAATGATATAGTATTTGCTTGTCTGCAACAGGGATGAATGCCTCAACCAGGCTACAAGGCCATATGTGTCGGCATTGGGAAGTGATGCTGTGCTCCACTGTGCCAGCAGGTGTCCTGGGCCTCACCCAGTATTTAAACTACCGTATGATTTTGCAAGTATTTAGGTGCTCAAATCGTACATCATTTGCTACAAAGTATGTACACAAATAAATAAGAGCTGCACAATGAATTATTTAAGAAAACTGTGACTTTATACATAATCCAAATAAAAAAGTCAAGGATCTGTGTTTGTAGACACAGCCTTCACTGTTCCTAATCTGTTAAGATATGTTTCTTGGAACCTACTTTAGGAAATGAATAAAACTATTGATTAATCGTTGGTGAATGCTTCTTTCAGTATGGTAAATTTCCCTGAGTGCCATCAGAGGAATGGCAGTCGTTTGAGCATCACGGTAGTAATGTGACTGTTTATTTTCATAATTATCTATGATATATGAAACCTCAGTCACTTGATAATTGGTATAAGTACTATGGAATATCAATGCTATTTGTAGCAATTGTAGAAGAGCAAGTGATACTTTTTAAAATCAATGTCAGAAACTGTCTGTGATACTATAAAGGGTGCATTATTAGGTTAGAGCTAAGCTGGCAATTTTTGAAAACAAGTCCATCTGCATTTGCAGAGTTTATCTTGTGTCTAGGAAATCAGATACAAAACTCCAATAAAAATAGTTTCCAAAAAATTAGACTTTGGATAAAACTCAAGTTCAGGCAGAAATTGGAGGGAAAGAAATGCAGAAGAGAACAAATTGCTTTTTATTATACCCACAGAACAAAACTCGCAGCACAAATTTCTAACAGTTAGCAAAATAGCATTTTGGGAGGGGGGGGGAAGCCCAAATTAATACCTTCCATCCCATGAACCACATCAATAACAATGAATAATTTGGTAGCCACTTGTTTTTGTACATCATCCAACCAAGACTGTGGAATGGCTTTGCATGTGTCCAATTTTTTTTTATTATTATTACTGAAAAGATGGCCTGTTATTGCTTAGAGGCACTTTGTGCATGAGATTGAATATGAAAAAAATCCTTCCCCAAAAGAGTGAATGCATCGCACAGTATGTTGCTCAAAAAGAGCCAAACTGTTACATTTAACCAGCTGAAGCTTTTCTTGTAAGTAATATCGAAATATAATGAGGTTTAGCACACAATGACCTCACGACCAAGTATATCAGAAATATCTCAAACTCTGTTACTAACGGTGCATGTAATGCAAAGAAACATTATACTGTGTTATTAAACCGACACACTGTTTCCCTCGCCTTAACAGGACCTGAAAAATGAAGCATAACAAAGGGCACTGCTTGCCGCAAGTAAAGTCGCTCATGTGAACCAGCTCAGAAAATGCCACAGGAAAGGCGTGCGCTATTTCTGCAACAGTAAATTATTTGGCCCGTTTGAAATTTCCCATTTTTTGTTCAACCAGAACATTGGTGCATTCCACCAAATTCAAACTGCATGTGGCATGTGCACACTAGTGCACCTGGAACTTAAATGCCTCAAATTTATACTCAAAAACCAAACTATTTGATCTCCATTTGGAAACTGGACGCCCATGCAGTCGCAAAGCACGCTGTGATGGTCCTGTACCAGGTATTTTAAAATAAAACCATCACCAAGAAGCACAGCTCTTCAACACTCAGTTTGCAGAATGTAGAATGCATCAATATGCCCAGCAATTGAGCCTTGCCTTGCTGTGCAGCTGTGCCTGGTGGTGATGCACAGCTGAGGTTGTGTAGTTAGTAGTGCCTCCATTTTTGAATATGGGTCTTCCCAACTATGAGTTAATATTCAAATAGACAAATGCTGGAGATAAAAATAATAAAATCAAATACACGTATTGTAAAGCCTAGACAATAAATAGAGCTGTGAATTTGAAAAATTAACATTGACATTGCAGCAAAGCAAAGTTTAATGTCACCGTTCACCTTTCTCGTGATATATTTTGAAAACCTGAATTGGCATGGTTGTGGCCATATGTGTCGGTGGACAGAGGTTTCAACGGTGGACAGAGAGAATGGTCATCTCTCATGACAAATACTTACAATTAACTTTGAATTTGTCCAGGGAACTGATCCAGAGGCTTGCTATTTGCAAATAATACTGTGAGATGTTTAACACATATACCGTAAGTGATTGAATGCAGCGAGCAAAGACAAATTGTTTGAAGTTGGCAAGGAAGTATAATGGCAAATACAATAGCTTCACCATTTGACTGGTGACTATTTTTCTTCACACTGACACTGATGAGAATTTTTTGTTCAATGCATTTCAATCAGCGGTTTCATAGATTTTTACAAGGAAACAAATGCAGGCAGCAGGAGGTAAGCATGCCATTATGCTGCCCAACGATAGGATTTGAAAATATGACCGAAAAATTTAGTAAACCGTCTTTTCCAAATTATGAAATGCTTTTTTTTTTTTTATTAAAAAAAATACATATTGTGCTTGAAATTCAAAAAATACAATGACGGACTGCTGATGAGTTGACAATCAGTTAGTTGTTGGTCATATGAACATGTTTGTGGAAGAGAAATTTGAGCAAAAAGCATATATATATATATATATTATATAGATATACATATGCATATACGAATAAAAGCAGTGTGTGTGTGTTGTGTGTGTGTGTGTGTTTGTGTGTGTGTGTGTGTGTGTGTGTCCGGCCCATAACTTCAAAACTATAAAACCGAGCAGCCTGAAACTTTGCATGCATACTAAGAAAACTCCAAGGCAGTGCAAGAGTGAAAATTGGGGGTTTGGTTTAATTAAAACACCCCTTTTGAAGATAATTAACGGCCTTATTTAATTATATGCTTCATCAGGCGATCCTCGGCCACCTCACACTCTGGGTCTTAAGGCGTTTCCTGGGTACCTCGCTGGGTCTGAAGCCGCCATGTTTTTTGGCCTGCTCAACCATGCCTTGACTTGGAACAGGCCACACGATTTCTTTTAATGATAAAGTTGTTGCTTTCACTTTCCTCACTCGTATTATCGAATGCCTGTTCATCAAAGCTACGAATCGTTGGGTATATTGCAATGCTTATAAACACATCAGCATTCATGGCTTGACATTTCAGGCGACTCCAGGAAGTGTATTTTAAATGTGTTGCTAATCGCGTGCCAAACTAGCCGTTTCTTAACAACCCTTTTGTTGGCGTGCTTGATTGAGTGCTTTACCCACATGGCGAGCACTCTCCAAGCTGCTTGGTTATTCATTTCTGTAAAAGTATCCGTGCTCTCAAGAGAATATCGATTAGACAGACGAACATTTCCGCATGTGTTGGGCCCTGCGGTGCTGTGCAGTTGGTTCCTCGGGAGGTGTCTTATCCGCTGAAAATGTGCAATTTTATTTCTACAGGATATCGCTTTCTTTCTTTTTTTTACCTTTTGTGTGATCTCTTAATATAATCCACCCCTCACTTCGACATCGATACATACATAAAACCTGGTTGTGAAGGCAGAGAGCAGAGATCGACATTTTGTGTTCTCTGTGACTTGATATATTTTTCAATTGAATTTTGCTAATTTACCACTTGAATTCCTCTTTCAAAGAACTCTGTTTAAAGGTAACTGTTTGTGTTTGTAGTTTTTATGTATTTTATGCGTGTATATGTATATAAACTGTATTACCATAACGGAAGGGCGTGTACGTGTGTACGTGCAAGTTGCTGTTGTGGCCTGCTATCTCCACATGTGGGTGGGTTTCAGGAGGTGAAACAGAGAACTGCCGGGTCTCAAAGTACGCATGTGTGTGCGTGTGTTTGTGTGTGAGTGTCTACATATGGGGTTTCAGAATGTGGAATGGAGTCCTCCCAGGGTAGCCTCAAAGTATCCACCTTCATTTCGGTAAGGGGTCACGATCCATGGACCAAGCTGAAGGTTATTTTGTATATATGCGGATTTCAGGAGGTGAAATATATATATATATATATATATATATATATATATATATACTCGTACATATATATGTATATATATTGTTGCGGGCCGGGGACCGGTGACGAGAACGACCGCTAGGTGAGGGAAGTTACGTCGTCCCCCACCAGACTCCCGGAATTGTAGGCCGTCGCTTACGGATAACTCCGTGAGGCGGCGGGTCACTTAACCGACCGTGGACGCCAATACCTCCACCGCGTAGCATCGGGTCTTTTTGTTGAGAACCAATTTACCTCATTAACCACACGGTGTCGTCGACCGGGGAACCACGCCCTCCGCACGTCTTGCTCAAACCGGGTCACTCGACCGACTGGGGTAGAGTTCCAAC
>CM068958.1:117760804-117773304 GCA_035128595.1 Eptatretus atami | reverse complement strand
TCCAATTTTCAGCTTTGCCCAACACCTGGTCGTCTAATGGTTAGACAGAGACCTGGAGGCTTACAAGCCACAGTGTCTGCACCCACTGTGAAATTTGGTGGAGGATCGGTGATGGTCTGGGGGTGCTTCAGCAAGGCTGGAATCGGGCAGATTTGTCTTTGTGAAGGACTCATGAATCAAGCCACGTACAAGGTTGTCTTGGAAGAACACTTGCTTCCTTCTGCTTGACAATGTTCCCCAAATCTGAGGATTGGTTTTTCCAGCAGGACAATGCTCCGTGCCACACAGCCAGGTCAATCAAGGTGTGGATGGAGGCCATCAGATCAAGACCCTGTCATGGCCAGCCCAATCTCCAGACCTGAACCCCATTGAAAACTCTGGGATGTGATCAAGAGGAAGATGGATGGTCACAAGCCATCAAACAAAGCCAAGCTGCTTGAATTTTTGCACCAGGAGTGGCATAAATCACCCAACAGCATGTGAAAGACTGGTGGAGAGCATGCCAAGACCCATGAAAGCTGTGGTTGAAAATCAGGTTTATTCCACAAAATATTGATTTCTGAACTCTTCCTAAGTTAAAACATTGGTATTGAGTTGTTTAGAAATGAATATGAACTTGTTTTGTTTGTATTATTTGAGGTCTGAAAACACTGAATCTTCATTGTTATTTTGACCAGTTGTCATTTTCTGCAAATAAATGCTCTAAATGACAATATTTTTATTCGGAATTTGGGAGAAATGTTGTCAGTAGTTTATAGATAAAAACAAAAATGTTCATTTTACTCAAACACATACCTATAAATAGTAAAACCAGAAAAACTGATAATTTTGCAGTGGTCTCTTAATTTTTTCCAGAGCTGTATACATATATATATATATATATATATATATATATATATATATATATATATATATATATATATATATTATATATATATATATAATATTGTTGCCTAAGACCAAAAAGGAAATGCCTGCCATGGATTAACGTGTCCATGGTATACAAAGCCTTTCTGGGAGCAGCCAGGAAATTTAAATTTAAAAAGGCTCTTCTGTCTAAACAGTTACATCGGCTCCGCATATTCGGCACGACCTCAGCAGAATTACAGCCCCCTAAATCTCCATAGGATTGGACTGCAACCAATACCAGGAAGAGCATCCTCACCACAGTGAACTGGTCAAACCCAACAAAACTTCTCCTCCACACTGATGAGGGCCAACAAACCCTAAACACATGTCCGTGGATCTTCTCTGTCCAGGGTGGACTCATCTATAAAATTGAGAATTTAATTCTCTTCCTGCTATTGGCCGCAGTACAATCTAACAGAGATGTATGAGGGCTGTAGCTCTGCTAGGCTCATGCTTAATAGGCAGAGCCTATGCAACTGTTTAGCCAGCAGAGCCATATATGCCTGATTTGTCAAAAGAAAGCTGCACGCCAGCAAGCAAATTTCCATCTCCGACTCGACCTGGTAGCTCCCCAGAAAAAAAACAAAAAATGACATCCCAGAAAAACTGGCAACTTCAAAACTGTGCGAGGATTCAACTGCTGTGCATGTCTCACCACAAATTGGCAGATCGTCAGTAATTGTGTAGAATAATCCATGCAGCATTTACATTCCAAAATCCCTCGCATCTCTGTTTTTTTCCTGCCTCTGCTCTTGTCTTTCTGCCTCTGCGCTTTCAACCATTGAAGATTCTCAATGAAATCCAGGATTCACGCGTCTCTGTTACCCCAACCATCCACCAACCCACCATCAATTGTTAAAATCCCCAAATCCAAACTTCTTGTTCTTCACACTCCTCTGTTGCCCTCTTATCTTGCTGGTGGAACTGCATTCCTGATATGAGGCAATGTAATGCCACTCTTCACTTGAGGGATTCAAGGTGGCAGTATACTACCATCTCTGCCCATGATTTTTTTCTACCCTCATTCACCCTCCTCGATCTAAACTCTGTTACTAGCATGTTCATATGTTCTAATGATCTCCTTTCTCCATTGTTACCCTGCGCTCGTGAAGCGAAAAGCAGGGTTAGGCATTCCGTTGCGTATGTGCATACGTATGGCGTACATGCGTATCTGCATTTTAAAAATTCATTTTCTCGGCAACTCTTGGTCCGATTGAAACGAAATTTTACCATAGGAGTGCCTCCGCCTGTAGAATTTTTTTATTCTCAATTATGATGGCATGGGTCACGAGGTATGGACGCCATCTTGGAAAAAATGTAGACCTCTATATCTCCCAAACCACTCAATGGAAAAAAAATTGAAACATGGCTCATTGTCAAGTACTCCCAATGGGGAATAAGATATGTTGATGATGATGTCATCGGTGCCTTCCTTATGACGTCATAATTCGACAAGTAC
Source organism: Eptatretus atami (assembly GCA_035128595.1). NCBI lineage: Eukaryota > Metazoa > Chordata > Myxini > Myxiniformes > Myxinidae > Eptatretus > Eptatretus atami. The sequence goes on along the minus strand of CM068958.1, from coordinate 117,770,936 downwards.
AACACTTAATTAGATAAGTATGAATTTTATTTCTCTGCAATTCTTGGTCCGATTGACGCGAAGTTTTCACCATAGGAGCGCCTCCTCAAGTAGAACATGAGAATGATAATTACGACGTCATAGGTTACATGGTACAGGCGGCATCTTGAAAAAACGTTGCACCTCTATATCTCTGAAACCACTCCATGGGAAAAATTGAGACCTGGCTCATTGTCAACTACTCCTCATGGGGAATAAGATATGTTAATGATGATGTCATCAGTGCCTTCGTTATGACGTCATAATTCGACAAGTACAACACTTATCTGATAATTATGAAATTTTTTTCTCAGCAACTGTTGGTCTGATGGACATGAAATTTTCATCACAGGAGCGCCTCCTCTGTAGAATATTTAATGATAATCATGATGTAATAGGTCATGGGGTATAGACGCCATCTTGGAAAAAACAAAAAATGTTACACCTCGATATCTCCAAAACCATTGTGACTGCGTAGGATAAGTATTTTATGAATACTATCTAGTTCTTTCATCATTCATTATCTTGCTTCTTGTGTCCACCTGTTGGCCCACTGGCTGTACATTGCCTTTCCTCCATCTGTCACATTCCTTCACTGTTCTTCCATAAGCCTAAACTCTGTATACAAAAATTGGGCTTTTATATTTTGTTGTATCTATTGTGTAAGCCTCATCCTGAACCTTAGTCAATGTAAAAAAAAATTCAGGAAGAAGGTAATGACCTTGTTTGGACCCCAATGTAGGTGGGGAGGAAGGAATGGTGAAGAAAACAATGAATCAATTGTTTCTTACCTGAAATTCCTTATTACATAATATCATTTATACTAGTGCATTCATTTCCAAGTTTAAACAATTCTACCTTTCAACTCAAACCATTACCTCATCAAGTTTTAGAAGATGCTAGTTCAAAATTAGAATTTCCCTGTAAGTTATTTGGAAAAAAAATGATTTCCACCAAATATTCGCACAGCTTTATTGGATTCCTAGTAATGATTATTTCCTGCAGCAATTTGCACGAGGATGAACACACACATGCCCCAAAACGACATGCCCCAAAAGAGCAAGACATGGCCATGGCCTGGACAAGACTACATCCATGGGGACCCAGAGAGGCTTGAAGGTTGGCTGGCTGGGCAGCGCATGTGAAGCCAGCTCGTTTTGTACCGGGGGCGTGCTAGGGCATTTGGCCTCTTCCTAATGGATCCGCCTGCCTGCACATCCCATTTCTGTAATTAGCCTCATTGGAGGCAAACGCCAAAGGGCAGGCTTGCGTGCTGGGCTTGTAAAGAGGTTGGAGGAGGGAGGGGTACAAGGAGGCAGGAGTCTCGATCGGAAGCTGCCACTTTACTTGGTGCCATTTTTCAAGGCAAACGGATTAATACCATTTAATAGGCGACAGATCGGAACCCAGCCCATTCATCAGGTAAGAAAAGCTTCCATCACTGGATGAACAGTTAGAGGCAATTGTATCCTGGAGCTTTTAAAGCTAATTCCAGCTAGTGCAACACTTCAATAAGGTAAACAAAAATTCTTATCATAATTGGACATAATAAATCTTACCACCAATAAATTTGCATTTCAGTGCATAACTCTAACCTTTTTCGATTTGTCAATATTAGGCCTTGTGATTATTCCCCAAATATACTTGTTTAACTTCCACACATTTCTAGTGACATCCTGATCAAGCTGAAGTGACCATGATACATCAATGAGGACAGAACACCATCTCTGCATTGAAAGGCCCCAAGTGCAATCTGGCTGCTGTTAACCATGCACTGCAGCCATCAGCTCCTCAGGGAGGTTTGTAAATTGAAGACAAATCTTATGTCGTGTCCTATCAAGGCACGTGGAGCAGAGAAGCCCGGAATGATGCCCCAAGCAAGGTACAAGCATTGTTACCTGCTCGTTTGTGAATTGCTACAGTCCTATCAAAAATGTGATAGACACAAAAGCGCAATTAAAGCGCTTAAAGCCTTTTCCAGCCAGGAGCTGTTTGACATCCTTTCAAGAGCCACAGATGCCAAGTGGTGCTAGGGGCCATCAAAATTGCAAAGTGCATAATTTTCTCATGTTTACTCCCTCACTATACTTCATTGGAAGCTTTCACAGCTCGTGAATAAAAATGAAAGAAAAGAAGATTTGGTGCCCCATGCCAACCATGTTTATCATGCCAACTGTTTATTCCACACACATGTGGGTAGGGGTTAATTAAGAAATTACAAATTGAGATATGAAAGGAGGGATAATAGGAGAGAGATTGGAGGGTATGAAAGTGTGTGAAGAGTATGGAGAGAGGTTTGGAGGAAAGAAGAAAATGTGCGTAGAAGAGTGGGGGAAGGGAGGGCACGTTTGGAGCAAATGGGGGTTGGGACAGGTGTCAGAAATCCACATATAATATTTAGAAATGTAATAAATATTTGGCACCCAGCAAGTCGTCTATAAATCCCTGGGATGGTAAAACTTTTGACCATTGGAATAATGATTAAATATATATATATATATATATATATATATATATATATATATATATATATATATATTTATGTATCTGAAACTCTATCCCTGTCATAGTTTGAAATACACATACAGCTTCCATAAATATGCATTGATAAGGTTAAAAATTAGCATACGACTTTCAAAGCTCTAAGATTGCAATGGCCAGGCTAATACTAGGTGCTGCTACATTAAAAGGGACCAGTAAATTACAATGGGATTTTACTTTTGCACAATCACAAAATATTTAAAATATCAAAATACAGGTTCAAGACTGCAATACTGAAAAGGAATGTGATGTCTGAGGTTCGATTAATACAAATGCATAATTTAAAGTCAAACCACACATGTGAACAGGAAATACATGGTGGGAAAGGATACAATAAAAAGACTACCTTATAAATTATGTCAAATAGTTGAGAGAAGCCGTAAAACACAACCAAAATGCGGCTCGCAGGATAGCCTAGAGGTATGCACACTTGCCTCTGAGATGTTTAGCTTTGGTCCAAATCTCTGCCTTGCTATAAATACATGCAGGGGTGACACATCAATGCATCCAGTCCACCGGAAGGACGTTAAGCCAGAGGACTCGTCGGGCAGCGTTAGTCGTTGGTGGGCTCGGTAAAGATACCAATGTGTCTTTCACGGATAGGCGATTTATCACACAGACCCTGGCCAAATTCCTGGCCAAATTCACTAAATTAGTGGCACAGCTGCACCAAAATAATGATGCAACTAGAAGGCTGAATTCAGAATTGAAACCCTGTCCAATATGCTTCTGCTAACAACAAGAACAACCAAAATGGAAAACTAATAAATAAAAGAGAAAAGGAAGTATTCGCAAAGCACAACTGAATGGCATTGTATAGTTATTTTAATGAAAAACAACTAATTTATTTGATGTGCAGTCATATAAGCAGGACAAAAAAACCCGAGATCAAAACAGGAATGAATGATGAGCAATTGTGAAAAAGAGTGAAAAAATGCACAAACATGGAAAGTACTGTAGTTCAGAGAGGAAGCTTTGTGGGCTTGTGCACACCAGGATTTCCAGGTTTATGTTTTTTAATATGCAGCGATAATGACAAAAAAGAATCTGCAATGGATTCTACAAAAATATCTACTGTACTCGCTTTGGACGTTGTATCACTTTGTGACAACAACAAAAACCCGATGATCCAAATCGCATTTATAGCTGAATATTATTAGGCAGGTCAATTTATGAAGAAAAAAAAACACCCCAACCCTCAACAAATTCTAACAAAAGGTTTTTCAGTGTTTTCTTACCTACTGGGTGTTTTAAACGACAGAAAAAAGATGTCCAAAATCTGACCACCGGAAGTAGGTTAAAACTGGGTCAGTTCCAAGATGGCCACCGCTGACCCTGAAAATCAAGAAGGTGGCCTATAACTTCTTTTATTAGGTGTAGAACAATATTTTTTGTATCTAACCTCAGGTTTTAAGGGTCAAGGAATTCAGTGGTGCCAATGGATGTATGACTTGGTCCATCAAATCCGTAAATCCAAGATGGTGGCGAATATGGTGGCCAACACTCCCAAACGATTTGATATCGGACAGTGGTTTTTCCTTTCTTTATTAAATATTACTTATTGTGAACTTCTTTCAGCGTTATTTTCTTGAATATTGAATGTTTTTATTTCTGTTTCAGGTTTGGAACATGAGTGCTTCAAATTTAGCCCATGAAAGTTGTTTGATCTGCAAAGAAAGGATTGAAGATGGAAATGGCGCTAAAGTTCGTAAGAAGGGCGCTGATGGCATCAATGCAGCAAGTGTTAGGAGAGGTAATAGCATTGTTGTGATGGCTGGCAGTAAAGTAGACTTGGACAGTTATAAACGGGACATGACATTGAGAATCAATAGAAGAAAATTGTTCCTCCATCCTCTCACTGAAGAGAATTGCATGTGTGTCTACTGGGCCTTTCAACAGCAAGTCTGATTGCCTTTTCTGTGGGACCCAGGTTGCCCTTGTAGGCTCGGACAATAGCTACGTCAAGACAGACTCCTTTGCCAGGACCATCCTGGAGTGCTGTGAAAGTCGATCTGATGATTGGTCATTTACAGTGAAAGGGCAGATTGAGTACGATGGTGGAGATCTTCATGCTGCTGACTGCAGATACCACCATAAATGCAGTGTCAATTGACATAGAAAACCAGGCAAGAACCGCACTGACATAGAAAACCTTGGCAGCCAAGCAAAGGCGGTTATGTTTTGTGGGAAAAGTACATGTTCTCTGGCAGCATTGCGTTATGATATACTCACGAAGAAAGTCGTCTCTGCAAAATAATTTGTTATGCCCGAGCATCTTCCCCCAACTGAGTCTTCCACCAAATTCCATTGTCTCAGGGTGTACTTTCAGACCATGACATGGATGGAGATTGACAGTAATACTGACCCTTTGAACTGGGGTTGGAGACTTGAAGACAAACAATTTATACCCACAATGTCTGATATGAATGCTGCACCTGACACAATTGAAAATGGTACATTGCAATTGTGCAAATGGTTGCAAATGGTTTCTCAAAGTTAAGTTTCCGGTCGTTATCTGTCCCGTTTTAACTGTATATTTTCTCACCTTCATGGTTCTGTGTGTTCCTAGTTCGGTTTTGTTTCAAAAATCGTGCTATTTTGTGAGTTTTTGTCGACCTTGTCTTACCTTGTTCCTTGAGGCCTACCCATCCTTCCCCTCTTGATGTACGATTTATTTGTATTCTCTCCCTATTACCTTCAATTCCTATTTCCCCCACTTTCCCAATGCCCCCCATCCCTCCCAACTATACTCTGTTTCTTGTCTTAAATTCAAAAGAAAAACCCCCCAAAAAACTACCTTTATCCCTGCATAACCACGAGTCGGCGATCCTTCTTCCTTCTCCTCCTCTGCCGGCACACCATCTTTATTCGACTGGAGCTGACCCACTCTCGCCATTACTTCACGATTTCTAACTACAACCTTCCATTCCCGAATCTTACCTAATCTCAAAAATCCAGCAAATACTTTTTTTCCTTGTATTCTATCTATACACCTCCTGTAACCACGTGTCTCTCTACTCTTCCTGATACTTTTCATCGATCCATCAGCTTCACTCTACGTTTACCGTTCCAATTTCACCGTACACCTCCACAATTTTACTTCAACCTTCCCTTTTCCGAATGCCTACGCAATCCTTAATTTAAATAAATAAATAAATTCACTTGGACTCGACACATCCCTAGCCACGTGCTTCCCCATAACCACGTGCTGTTTCCACCCTCTGCGTTTACCGATCCAATTTCACCATTCACCTCACGATATTTTCTACAACCTTTCCATGACCTAATCTGATGAAAACTCTCTCTCAAAAAAAATTAAAATAATAATAATAAAAATGATCTCAAATAATGCTTCATCTTCCTCTTTCACACGTGGAGTTCTCATGACTGCATCATAATGCACGACTCTTTTTCTATTTCAACAGACTGTTCTCAATTCGAACTTTCCTTCATACCTTGTCTAAAAATCTAACTGTTACAGCGTTTCTTCTCTCCATTCTCTTAATTCGCCTTTATTGCATCCATCAAAAATTTTATAGACGGGTCAATATACCATCAAATTACCTTCAATTCCTATTTCCCCACTTTCCCAATGCCCCCATCCCTCCCAACTGAACACTCTTCTCTGACCAAAAAAAAATTTAAAAACCCAGTTTGCTATGAATGTTCGCTTTCCATCAACATTCTTTTTTTCCAACTTCAGTGCCAACTCACCCTCCCTCTCAAAGCAACCATCACACTCTTCTCCCTCCAAGCCTCCTCTTACCTTTCTCAAAAACTCACCTCAATTTTCTCTCTCAACCTCCCCACTCACTCTTCTCCCACCATTCACCCCCCCCCACCCCTTCTCAAAGTTGACCCCTCACATCCACAAAGCTGCTCCTTCCCCTGCCTCTCACCTCCATCTCATCACTCCATCTCCTCCAATCCTCAACTGCCTTCTGCCCCTCTCTTGCCCCCCCCATCTCCCCCAGCACCACAGAGCCTTTTCTTCTCCTCATCCGGCAGCCTCCCGAGCTATTCTGTAATCCCCCACTCTTTCAACAACTCTCTCTACCTCCCCCCTCCTCCCTTGTCCTACCTCCCCCTCCCCTCCATCCCCTGCCACAAAGCTCCTCCCTCCCTCTTCATTAACATGTGGACCTCAAATATCGGGGCCTCCGCTCAAACCTTACAGATCTTTCCACACACGTTGTCACTGACAAACCAGACATAATCTGCCTAACAGAAACTTTCCTCCCTCAAGACATCTCTGACTCCCGAGTATCTCTCCCTGGTTACTCCCTCCTCCAGGATGACAGATCTGAGCCTCGTCCTGGTGGAGGAGTTGCTCTCTTCATCAAAGACTCTATTCCTCACTCTCCATGCACTGCCCTCACTCCCCACACCCCAGGAAAACCTCTGGCTACGCTTCCCCTCCACTCCCACCTCATGTTTATATGTGTACTGTACCTCCACCTAACAGTGATGACTCCATTCACTCACTATCCGAAAACATGGACCAACTTCTATCTTCTCATCCGAACTCGCTCTTCTCTATGTGGTTACTTCAATGTCATCATGCCAGTTGCTAGGTGTGGGTACCTCTCTTACCTGTCATGGCACCTCAGCAAAAGCTTTCTGCAATTCATTGGGACTGACTCAATCGGTCAATATCCCTAGCGGATCTTAACCAATGGTACTCCATCTCTTCTGGATCTGATTTTGACAAATTTCCCTGAAAATATCTGCTGTTATTCCTCCGCTCAATCAGTTCCTCTGACCAGTGCTTGTCAAAGAGACATCTCTCTGGCTGTATCAGAGAACCACCTCAGTGCGTCGAGTCTGGCATTTCACTCAAGCCAACTGGCAGGGTCTCCAAGCAGCCATCAAACTTCTAGACTGGTCTCCCATCCTACTTTCTCCAACATCAACTCATCCTGGAATTCTTTTAAAGAAACTTGCTCTCCTTAGCACAGATTTATCCCTCTCTCTTCAGTTGTCTCCTTCCTCCCCCTTGGTTCACTGAAGCTTGTGGCGAGGCAGTTGTCCTGAAACAACTTGCCTTTCCTCATGGATAGCAAACCCAACTGAGGGTAATCTCAGTTCCTTCCTGTGTGTATCTAAATATCATAAAGCTCGGAACAAGTGTGTATCTACCCTTAAGAGAGCCAGAAAACATTTTCAAAGCTCAAGTCTGAACTCTCAAACCTCTCTCCCTCCTCCAAATCCTGGTGGCATCAATCAATCTGTTTCTGGTATGTCCCCTCCATCCCCCCTTACCTAAAATTGCCGCACTGCTGATCCGCAATGAAAAGGTGAATGCTAAACTTGGTGTTTGCATCAAAATCTTGTGCCAAACCTATCGCTTTCTGTTCACCTTACCCAGTCGCACCCAACTGTCCCTGGATTCTGTGTCTTTTCGTCTGACAAGGGGAGAGCTTACTGTCAAACCTCGACTCAGATCTCTGCAACCGGTCCAGACGCATCAGCCCACGTGTCCTAAAAACCTGCTCCTCTGCTCTTGCTCACCCTCTCTCTGTTCTATTCACCTTTCATTTGCTCAAGGTCATCTGCCATCTGCTTGGAAATCAGCAAACATTACTACCCTGTATAAAAAAGGTCAAAAACAGATCCCTGCAACTACAGACCAATCATCCTTCTCCCAATCATCAGCATGGTTATGGAATCCATTATCGCTTCAGACATTAAATCCTTCCTTTCTGCAATGGCTTGATTTCCAATCATCAATTTGGTTTCAGACCAGGTCACTCTACCTGGATATGCGGCTTCTGCTCTCCCACAATGGATGGAGGACCTCAATGCCGGACATGAAATCAGAAACCATATCCCTTGACATATGCGTGCTTTTGAACCGGTCTGGCACCCTGCCCTGCTCACAAACTCTCTTCCTCTGGTATCCAAGGCCATCTCCACTCATGGCTCACAGACTTCCTCTCCTGTCACAGTCAACATGTGGCCCTAAATGGAGTTCTTTCATCCCTCTTTCTGTCCAGGCTGGAGTTCCTCAAGGCAGGTTCTGGGCCCTGTTCTTTTTCTGGTTTTCATCAATGATCTCTCCGACTCTCTGGAAAATCCTTTTTATCTCTTTGCTGATGACTCCACCCTCTACCGTACCATCTGTCATCCCTCAGACCAGCAAGCAGCAGCTTCTTCACTCACCGCAGATCTGGGTAAAATCACAAACTGGTCCAACACATGGAACATGTCTTTCAATCTGGACAAATCTCCAACTCTCACTATGTCTCTCCAAAGGGCCATTGGAAACCCCCCCATCCACTTTCTCAACAATCCTCTGGAAGAAGTCCTTTCTTTCAAGCTTCTGGGTCTCACTGTGTACCACGATCTTTCTGGGAAAGCCACATTTCCAACCTGGCCTCAAGCCAGTCGCCAACTGGGAATCCTCCATCGTGTAAAGTCCTTCCTCGGCCCACCTGAGTCCTGACCACATGCAAAGCTTTCGTCTGCAGCCTCATGGAGTACTGCTCTCCCCTCTGGGCTGGTGCTCCTGCGTCCCACCTTTCTCGGCTTCACGCTGTGGAAACCAAGGCATTTCAGATCATTGGCATCTCCGGAATGAGGCTGAGTCTTTTGGCCTCTCACTCTCTCACCACAGGCAGGTCGGTGGTCTTTCTGTCTTCTACCATCTCCCTCTCGGTCTCGCCCCCCCCCCGCCTTCTCTCCTGCGATTTGTCCCACATATTTCCGCAGGGTGCTCAAGGTCCGCCAACAACCCCCTTCTGGTAAAACTATCAAAATCACGAATCACTGCTCACCTTCCCTCTTTAATTCCTCTTTTTTCCCACCTTTAGAATAACCCCTCACTCTGTTCAATCCCATTCTTCCCTCCAGGTCTTCAAAACAGCTGTCACCACCACCTCTTATCGTCCCCCATCCAAATCCTCATCTTTTCTACCCCTGTTAATCCACCCCAAACCCACCTCCTTCAAATTCCCTGCTTTCCTTCCTGAAAGTCTCTGTAATGTCCATCTTGTATACCCTGTGTTCCCCACCCCATCCCTCTCCTTCCACAGATCTCTATGTCTCTTTTCCCACTGTTTTGTCCTTCCCACTCCCGCCCCTCTTGTATCAGGCCCCCTCGCTGTGCGTTGTGTGTTAGCTCTCATACAAGCCTCGACAAGGTATACAAAAAAAAATACACCCCCGTTGCAGTTGCAAAAGATATGGGCTTCCAGTACTTCTGCATGTGGATGATGGCAACTTACGTCCTGTGACAATTCACACAACCAGCTTTCAGAGGAACTGACAATAGTTTTGAGGAGAAACCAAGACGGTGAAGAGTGAGTTACTTTTTTTTTTACAATTGCATTAGTATGTGTAAGTTTTTTCACTGAAATATTCAGTGTACTCTCTAAAGAAATTATTCTGAACATGTCAATAAAATTTACTCTAAAAAAATTACCCCGTGTGGGGTGACGGTCATCTCAATAAATACCACAAGTTCTCAATGTTCAGTTATGACCGAAGAATACTGCGCAGTTCTACTGCGCAGCTCGAACTGCGCAGTTTGGTTAAAGGTGACTCGGCATTTTGGCGCGCGCGCGACGAAATT
>CM068958.1:117748708-117760779 GCA_035128595.1 Eptatretus atami | reverse complement strand
GACATCTCCTCTGGCTGTATCAGAGAACCACCTCAGTGCGTGCGAGTCTGGCATTTCACTCAAGCCAACTGGCAGGGTCTCCAAGCAGCATCAACTTCTAGACTGGTCTCCCATCCTACTTTCTCCAACATCAACTCATCCTGGAATTCTTTTAAAGAAACTTGCTCTCCTTAGCACAGATTTATCCCCTCTGTCTTCAGTTGTCCTCCTCCTCCCCCCTTGGTTCACTGAAGCTTGTGGCGAGGCAGTTTGTCCTGAAACAACTTGCCTTTCCTCATGGATAGCAAACCCAACTGAGGGTAATCTCAGTTCCTTCCTGTGTGTATCTAAATATCATAAAGCTCAGAACAAGTGTGTATCTACCCTTAAGAGAGCCAGAAAACAACATTTTCAAAGCTCAAGTCTGAACTCTCAAACCTCTCTCCCTCCTCCAAATCCTGGTGGCATGCAATCAAATCTGTTTCTGGTTATGTTCCCTCCATCCCCCCTTACCTAAAATTGCCGCACTGCTGATCCAGCATTGAAAAGGTGAATGACTAAACTTGGTGTTTGCATCGAAATCTTGTGTCCAAACCTATCGCTTTTCTTCCAACTTACCCAGTCGCACCCAACTGTCCCTGGATTCTGTGTCTTTTCGTCTGACAAGGGGAGGAGCTACTGTCAAACCTCGACTCAGATCCTGCAACCGGTCCAGACGCATCAGCCCCAGTGTCCTAAAAACCTGCTCCTCTGCTCTTGCTCACCCTCTCTGTTCTATTCACCTTTCATTTGCTCAAGGTCATCTGCCATCTGCTTGGAAATCAGCAAACATTACTACCCTGTATAAAAAAGGTCAAAAACAGATCCCTGCAACTACAGACCAATCATCCTTCTCCCAATCATCAGCATGGTATTGGAATCCATTATCGCTTCAGACATTAAATCCTCCTTTTCTGCAATGGCTTGATTTCAATCATCAATTTGGTTCAGACCAGGTCACTCTACCTGGATATGCTGCTTCTGCTCTCCACAATGGATGGAGGACCTCAATGCCGGACATGAAATCAGAACCATATCCCTTGACATATGCGTGCTTTTGAACCGGTCTGGCACCCCTGCCTGCTCACAAACTCTCTCCTCTGGTATCCAAGGCCATCTCCACTCATGGCTCACAGACTTCCTCTCCTGTCACAGTCAACATGTGGCCCTAAATGGAGTTCTTTCATCCCTCTTTCTGTCCAGGCTGGAGTTCCTCAAGGCAGGTTCTGGCCCTGTTTTTTTTCTGGTTTCATCATGATCTCTCCGATCTCTTGGAAAATCCTTTTTATCTCTTTGCTGATGACTCCACCCTCTACCGTACCATCTGTCATCCCTCAGACCAGCAAGCAGCAGCTTCTTCACTCACCGCAGATCTGGGTAAAATCACAAACTGGTCCAACACATGGAACATGTCTTTCAATCTGGACAAATCTCACACTCTCACTATGTCTCTCCAAAAGGGCCATTGGAAAACCCCCCCATCCACTTTCTCAACAATCCTCTGGAAGAAGTCCTTTCTTTCAAGCTTCTGGGTCTCACTGTGTACCACGATCTTTCTGGGAAAGCCACATTTCCAACCTGGCCTCAAAGCCAGTCGCCAACTGGGAATCCTCCATCGTGTAAAGTCCTTCCTCGGCCACCTGAGCTCTGACCACATGCAAAGCTTTCGTCTGCAGCCTCATGGAGTACTGCTCTCCCCTCTGGGCTGGTGCTCCTGCGTCCCACCTTTCTCGGCTTCACGCTGTGGAAACAAAGGCATTTCAGATCATTGGCATCTCCGGCATGAGGCTGAGTCTTTTGGCCTCTCACTCTCTCACCACAGGCAGGTCGGTGGTCTTTCTGTCTTCTACCATCTCCTCCTCGGTCTCGCCCCCCCCCCCTTGCTCTCTCTGCGATTTGTCCCCACTATATTCCGCAGGGTGCTCAAGGTCCGCCAACAACCCCCTTCTGGTAAAACTATCAAAATTACGAATCACTGCTCACCTTCCTCTTTAATTCCTCTTTTTTCCCACCTTTAGAATAAACCCCTCACTCTGTTCAATCCCATTCTTCCCTCCAGGTCTTCAAAACAGCTGTCACCACCACCTCTTATCGTCCCCCATCCAAATCCTCATCTTTTCTACCCCTGTTAATCCACCCCAAACCCACCTCCTTCAAATTCCCTGCTTTCCTTCCTGAAAGTCTCTGTAATGTCCATCTTGTATACTGTGTTCCCCACCCATCCCTCTCCCTTCCACAGATCTCTAGTCTCTTTTCCCCACTGTTTTGTCCTTCCCACTCCCGCCCCTCTTGTATCAGGCCCCCTCGCTGTGCGTTGTGTGTTAGCTCTCATACAAGCCTCGACAAGGTATACAAAAAAAAATACACCCCCGTTGCAGTTGCAAAAGATATGGGCTTCCAGTACTTCTGCATGTGGATGATGGCAACTTACGTCCTGTGACAATTCACACAACCAGTTTCAGAGGAACTGACAATAGTTTTGAGGAGAAACCAAGACGGTGAAGAGTGAGTTACTATTTTTTTTTACAATTGCATTAGTATGTGTAAGATTTTTTTCACTGAAATATTCAGTGTACTCTCTGAAAGACATTATTCTGAAACATGTCAATAAAATTTACTCTAAAAAAATTACCCCGTGTGGGGGTGACGGTCATCTCTATAATACCACAAGTTCTCAATGTTCAGTTATGACCGAAGAATACTGCGCAGTTCTACTGCGCAGCTCGAACTGCGCAGTTTGGTTAAAGGTGACTCGGCATTTTGGCGCGCGCGCAGCACGAAATTATATTAAATAAATGCCGACGTTTACATTTTGGTTTTGAATTTTGCACCTTAGGCGGAAAATGTATAAATATAAAAGGCTAAAAATGTGTTTTATATTTATATTTCATTTCTCCTTCCTTCCTTCTTTGCGAATCGCATGGCGTTTTTGGCCATCTTCCAGATCACGTGACGATCAAACGGGAAGGAACTTCAAAAATCTGTCCAGTTAGATACAAGATAATATTTTTTACTATCATAATCAATAAACAGTTCCCGAATATCTTGTAGAATGGCAGACTAGATAGGTTTTTTGAAAATGGCGATTTTTATAACTTACATGACCTCGTGACCTTGACCCTGACCTTGAACCCGGACAAAAGTTATATCGTTGTGCAACACTCATCGACCTCTACCACATACTAAGTTTCATCAAGATCGGAAAGAAAAATTGTTGACGGACGGACATTTGGTCCGGCTTATTAGGTCATCTCGGTAGAGATGACCTAAAAACGGATATTTGCATTCTTTGGCCATAAAACTGGTGTATAGGTGAAATAATATGGGAGTTATTGGAAGGTGCCTTCATTCATGATTGTTGGCTGCCATCTTGAATTTATGAATTTGATGGACCAAGTCAAAAATCCATTGGCACCAATGAGTTGCTTGACCCTTAAACCCCGAGGTTAGATACCAAAATTATTGTTCTACACGTAATAATAAGGAAGTTACAGCCGCCTTCCTGATTTTCAAGGTCAGTGGCGGCAATCTTGGAACTGATCGAGTTTTAACCCACTTCCGGCGGTCAGATTTTGGTAGACTTTTTTTCTGTCGTTTAAAATACCCAGTAGTTAAAAAAAAAAAAACACTGAAAAACCTTTTGTTAGAATTTGTTGAAGGTCTGATGGTATATTGACCCGTCTATATGTTTTGCTTCGACATACTATATCTTGATTTCACATGGTCGTTCGCAAAAGCAGATTGGTATAGTTGGCAAAGAACGAAAGAAATTACCACTTGGACCTTTAGGCATTTTTGGTTGGAGTTGGCAGAGCTTCTGTCAAGTACAAAATGTCAGAGTATGCATATCAAGATGCAGTTTTATAATGCATCTTTTGGCTCCTTGGTTTTGAATACATTTTATACATGATGTTTGTGCCTTATTCATTAATTTATTTGAAAGTGGTGTTAATTTTTTGTAATTTGACATCATAATCCATCATCATCACCGTCATAATATCATCATCTTATTCACTTCCAATTATTAATAGTGAGAGAAGATTAAGCATTTTGAATGGATGCAAAATAAATTACATCAGTTGAATCTTAGTTTAGGAAGTGAGTATCTCATAAGGCAAGTGATGCTACATTTTTTTGAAAAGGAACAATATATATAATCGAGGAAAAGGTCTGATAACCATTGCAATTTTAATGTATTTTTGGAAAACACTTAAGAAAGGATCTGTTAAAACCAACTAATGTTTTCCAATTATCTGTTAAAACCAACTAATGTTTGCCAATTATCTGTTAAAACCAACTAATGTTTGTCATTTGTTTTGTAGGTTCCTTTAGACATGCTACTATAAGGGGAATAGGAAATAAAGAAAATTGGATGAGTTTCTTCACTTGGACGACTGCAGCGTTTTGGAATTATCTTATCCAGAATCTGGCAGACATCACATAATTGCACTAGCTTAAGAGAGGATCCTTAGCATATTTGCCAGAACTTAGGGGGAGTGGGGGCTTCCATTATGGACAGACATATCCTGCCAAAGTTGTGAAACTGCTGCTGACAGTAGAAAAAGAATGAAGTTTGAGATTTAAAAGTGTAATTTCTGAAAATTTATATGATAAAGGTGATAAATGTTTAGATAAACATTGGTGAGTCATAGTACAATGAATAGATGTAAAATAAGTCTTTAAAGATGTGACCATCATAACAAAATAGCGGTGACCTTGTCTGCTGTGACAATCATCGAGGTATCTACCTCTAATGCATAGCAGGAAAACCTGGTGTTGGATTTGTGGTTGGAGTGGCTGGCTTGGGATCTTAGGGTCCTGAGTTCAATCCCCGTTGGCAACTGAATTAACACCAGGTGGGGTTGACTCAGTCTGTCATCCTTCTGATGTCAGTGAAATGAGTACCAGTGCACTGGTATAGGGTCACAGCATCAGTGGCATAGTCATTCCCCAACAAAATGATAGTTACTTGGCAGTCAAGCTGCCATATGCCAGAAGAAGATGCATAGCAGGAAAAATCCGAGGATGTGTGGTGCTTTTTTTGTGTTCATCGTTGAGGCTCATGGAAAAGCTAGAACAGAATGGAATAGGAACAAAAAGAAAAGGGAGAAACACCGATAGTAGAGTAGAAGTGAGAATGAGAATGTTGGGTTAATGGGACAGAAAAGGGTTCATGTTATGTAGGATTAATGGGATGGTAAGGATGGGGGTGAGGGGGTGTGATATCAGAATCACTGCTTGCTGGAAGTGCTGGAGAGAAGATTACAACTCACAGTGTCTGAATTTTATTTACACAAAATGGAGAAAAGAGGAACAACAATGTGGACGAATAGACTAGAGACATCTTTGAACATCGACCTAATGCATTTGGCACTGTGTCGAGACTCCAATCTCATTCTTCCCTCAAAGTCTTCAAGACAGCTGTTCACCCACATGAAAAAAAACCATGATCTTTTCAACCCCCATTAACCCCACTGCCCCACCCCCAGGCCAACTTCTTTCAAAATTTCCAATTTTTCCTTTCTTGAGAGTTTACTTCTGCATACATCTTGTCCACCCTATGTGTCCTCCCTACCCCTCATTCCTCAGGTCAGGTCAGGTCAGGTCAGGTATGAAAGCATGCGCCGGAGAAGCACTTCACTGTGTCCACTTTCCGCCGGTACTCCAGGGGCCTCTGTCTGGCCACCCCCCAGGCAGATCCTGGTCCATTCCCATCTCCTTGAGATGCTGATCAATCTGTTGTAACCACGAGGCATGTGGTTGGCCCATTAGCCTTCTCAACTCACGAGGCTCCCTCGCTGAGAGAATCTGGTGAGCAGGATCAGTGTCAGGAAAACGAGCTGCATGTCCATGCAACCAGAGCTGATGCTCATGGACTATGCAGATAACAAATCTCATTTGAATCTCTCTCAGCAACCGCTCGTTGGACACAAAGTCTGAGCAGCGATAGCCAAGGATTCTCCGAAGAGACCTGGTACCATCGGAATTAAGTAACTGATCTCAGATCCCTATTCAAAGTCCAAGTCTCACATACACAGAGCAAGACTGGAAGCACAAAGGACCTGACGAATCAGACTTGTCCTCCTGCACAGGTACCGACAGCACCACACCAAATGATCCAGTGAATCCATGACTCCCCAGGCCCGATCCAACATCTAATGACCTCTGGCTCATAGCCAGCAGAGACATGAATTTCACTGTCAAGGTAAGTGAATCTCTCCGTGACCTTAACATCCTCACCATAAACAGGTACAGACAGGACAGCAGCATCCAAGATGTCATTGAAAGCCTGGATCGTAGTTTTGACCCAGGAAACCCGTAATCTCAGAGGCTCAGACTCCTCATTCAGCACCTCGACGGCTCTCAAAAGGATATTCAGTCTCTACAAAGATGACTGCATCATCTGTGAAATCAAAGATCAGAGATATTGACATTCCAAAACAATGCACCGCACGCTTGATCTCTCCTACATCATCCCCAGAATCCAGTCCATACAAGTGCTGAAGAGTGCAAGGGCCAGCACACACCCCTGATGAACTCCAGCAACAACAGGAAATAAGTTAGAGATGGAATCACCACATCTCACAGCACTCTAAGTCCCAGAGTATAGTTGAGACATCAGATTGATCAGTTTTCTTGGCACCCCACAAAGACCAAGAATCCTCCAGAGGGCATCCCAATTCACTGAATTGAATGCTTTGCAGAGATCAACATAGGCTGCAAGCAGCCCCTTCCAAAACTCTTGTCTGCACTTCGTGAGGACCCGAAGGGCAAGGATACGGTCAATCGTTGACCTCTTTGGTGGAAAGCCTGACTGCTCTCAGCATTGGTGCTCAAGCAGATTGTGGCAAACCCTATCAAGATTTATTCGAGCAAAGAACTTGCCCGGAACTAAGAGGAGCATCGCCCCTCGGTAGATGGTACAGTGCTGATGATCACCCTTCCCTTTCCAGAGAGGGACAACAAGGCCCCTCTTCCAGTCAGTTAGGATGATGCCAATGTTCCAGGCAGAGCACAGAACTGCATACAATGACATGAGTCCAGCATTTGCACCAGCCTTGAGAAGTTTAGCATGAATGCCACAGATCCCAGGAGCTTTACATCTTCTTGACCGGTTCACCACAGTCTGTGTTTCCACACACAAAGGTTGATCACAGTTTATTTGAGAGTCAGCAAGAGGGATAGTAACACCCCTGTCATCCAACTCAACAGCTGGTGGATCAGCTTGGTACAGCCACTCAAAGTAACCGGCCCAGCGGGCCTTCATTTCGGACTCCTCTGTGAAGAGCCCAGCACTCTCCGCTCAAACTGCAGTACACCGAGGGATGGGCTTGGATGAACACAATGCGCGAATTCCCCTGTAAGCAGGATGAGAATCACTTGACCACAGGTGATACTCTACTCCCTCACAGATTTCTTTCACATAAGCCTCCATGTCCACCCTCAGCACACGTACAGTTTTACACCTCAACTCCCTGAACAGCTCAGCTCTGCCTTCGCCTGGCCCTGTGACTCTGTTAAATGATATCCAGTGTCCCTTGAGACACAAAATT
Organism: Eptatretus atami; assembly: GCA_035128595.1. Taxonomy (NCBI): domain Eukaryota; kingdom Metazoa; phylum Chordata; class Myxini; order Myxiniformes; family Myxinidae; genus Eptatretus; species Eptatretus atami. Next base: position 117,753,208 of record CM068958.1, on the reverse strand, counting down.
ATTCTTCCCCCTTCTGGTGGTTCCAAGACATCTCCTGGCAACATCAAGGATGGTGATCTTGAAGGCACTCCACAATTCTTCAGGATTCCCCAAAGCACCCAGACCCCCAAATCCCCACTCAGTCTGTTCGCAAACTCCTCAGCTACCCTCTCATCCTTGAGCTTGCCAACATCCAGCCTAGTCTGGGATGGTTCCATTATGCCGGATTTAAGATGCAACTTCAGGGTTGCTTCCACAAGCCTGTGGTTGGTATTGAGGAACTGAACACTCCGGTAGACCCTGCAGTTCTGGATCATTGTCTCGTGACCATGAACAAGCACATGGTCAATCTCCTTTGCCACACCACCAGCGTTAGAATACCAAGTCCAGCGATGAGCCTGTGGGTGCTGAAACCATGAACCAGCCACAATAAGTCCATGACTTCTTGCAAAGTCAAGGAAATTAGTAATATTCTGGTTCACAGTTCCAGACACGTGGGGACCACCACATGTGCTCAGTTGATGTTCCAGTCGATGCATTGAACCATCCCTATTAGTTCCAGTCTGCATTGAAATCCCCCAAGACTCGAAGAGTATCTCGCTTGGGGCACTGATCAGTCACACACTCGAGCATGGCATAGAATGCGTCCTTCATGGTGAGATCACTCTCCTCAGTCAGAGCATATACAGAGACCAGGGAAATGACACCCAAGGAGTGAGAATCCCTCATCAGAACCATGATCTTTTCTACCTGTTAGGCCCCTGCCCCACCCCAAGCCAACTTCTTTCCAAATTTCCAGTTTTTCTTTCTTGTGAGTGTACTTCTGCATACATCTTGTCACACCCATGTGTCCTCCCACCCCTCATTCCTCCCACATGCCACACCCATTGTTTTTCAAAGGCTCACTCTATTTTATGTTTCATGTTTCATCTCTCTCTCTCTCTCTCTCTCTCTCTCTCTCTCTTCTCTCTCTCTCTCTCTCTTCTCTCTCTCTCTCTCTCTCTGCTCTCTCTCTCTATGTTCCATTTGTTCTGTTGCATCCTGACCCATTCAGTGTTCCAGCTCTTCCATGAGCATGAACTCTGTGCAAAATAAATAAATAAATGAACAAAAAATAAATAAATAAAGCCTTTACAAAATTCTGCATGAAAGTGTATCCAGAAAAGTTCCTTTCATAATGGTATGACAGCATGTGTTCTTTATAGTGGAGAAATATCTGATTCTTTCTGTGTGATTAATGGCAGAAAGGAAGGATTTGTCCCAATATCTTTATTGTTTAATATTATATTCTCAACCATGGTGTACGTAGCTTTCAAAAACCTCACTCGGGGGGAACCTACATTCAATTTCTCACTGATAACAATGTTTCAAATATTGAGAGATTGAAAGCCAAAACCATGGTTAGTTTGATCTCGATTCATGAGCATTGCTTAATAATTAATCACTGCAGCCATGTCACAAACACCTTGGTTGATATCCAGTATGTCACCGAATACTTTGAACAGGCAGCACAGAGATCTGGACTTGCAATCAGTCGTAATAAGTGGCGATGCTTCAACTAAGACCAGAAGTTTTATATACTTCCCCCACTGTCACACTGAACAAGATTACACCATTTATGGTGGACAAGCTCTGTTAGCTTGGGAGCACTTTGTTACAGAATGCTATGGTTGACTACGATATCATCACATGGTAATGTCGGGAAAGTAATGGTTTTGGTAAGCTCCAAAGAAGGCTACGGATTGAACCTGTGTTCAGCCTCCTGAAAAAGGTTGATGCTTACTTACCATGCAGTCATCCTCACCATTTAACTGCATGTTTCTGAGAGTTTGGATGCTACACTTTAGGCATTACAATAAAAGCATCTGCATCATTTCCAGAACTGCGGTCGAAGCAAGATCGCTCGCATGAAATGGGAAGACAAAGTTCAAATACAGAAGACCTTGATATTTACCAGTTGCCTGGCATTAAAGTTCTCCACATCAAGACTGTTTCGTTGGGCAGGTTATCTGGTCCACATATCTGACAAAAAGATTCACAAAGCCATCTATTTTGCTCAGCTGAAAGAGGGGATCTGTTGACATGTAGGCCAGAGGAAGTACAACAAGGACTTCATAAAGGCAAACTCAAAAGTGTTTGACAGATACTTGCAACAAGGAAAGAATTGATTAAAACAGGACATTATGGACATTATGGATGCAGTAAAATCCACCAACGAGAAAAAACAAAGGAGCATGGCAAGCAATATGCACCTGGATTAAGGTTATACCTGTGAGATTTATGGTCACTCCTGTGCTTCCTGCATTGGTTTATTCTGCTACAGAAGAATCCACAGTTTAGAACCGTTGAATGGACAACTCATTCCATCATCAGTCAGATAATGGGGGAAATATCAATATTTGGGACTTAAGTGAAATGTCAATGTCTGTATTATTAGTCCCCTGTATTATTTATTAGTCCCCTGTATTACATATACGGGTAGTCGTCGACTTACGACCTATGCGACTTACGACTGTTCGACTTTACGACCACGTTTTTTTTTTGTATGTAAAATTTTTTTTTTTTTTTTGTATTTAAAATATACGTTGTTCGCCTTACGACCAAGTCGACTTACGACCGATGTTCAGAACCAATTGCGGTCGTAAGTCGACGACACCTGTATACATTACAAAAAATATTATATATTATATATATACATATATTATTACATATATACATATAACATACATATATATACAATCATAGATACATATATATACACACAACACACAATATATACACATATATAACTATAACATATATATATACACACATATATATGTATATACACACACACATATATATATATATATATATACATTAATATTACATATTAAATTATACATACATATATTATATATATATATAAATACATATATACAACATATACATATATATATTATATAACATATATATACATACATACATAATATATACATATAGATATATACATATATATACATACATATGCATATATACATACATATATTATATACATATATACATATATATATATATATATATATTAATATATATATATAATATATAAATAATATATATATATAAATGTAGTTGCAGTTCTAAAAATCGCATGTCTCTAAGGCAATGCCACCCAACATACAGTGATCCCCTGAAAGTTATTTCGTTAGTATATGTGCAGTTGGACCTTCCCCTCATGTCGAATGGGTTAACGAGACGAAGTGCCTTGCGTGGGTCTTTTCGCTAGGTCTAATTATATCTCTATCTTCAATCCAACTCTTTCCTCTTATCCATGAAATAAATCAAAGTAGGCACCGCGCCCAGATGGCCGCCTGTGAAAATCACGATGAAAAACCCTCCACCGACACTGCACAGGATGCGCGCGTTACGCCCTTTAATTCAAAACTTTATCTCATAATTATATCTGTTTTCTTTTCAACCCTGATTTATATCCAACCCGTTCCTTCAATCCATGACACAATGCGGAGCAGGTGCAAATGCACGATAACAGACACACGCGTAGCCCTGTGATAATTACCATCGCACTGCACGGGACACTCATGGTGCACATCTTTACTCGGGTCTGTGCGCTGATTTACAACGGCGTCTCACTGTCGACCCCCGCTCATCACCTCGGCCGCCAATATCTCCTGGCAACGGCAGAGGTCATCCCGCACCTCCGCCTCTATGTAGTCGCCACCAAGCAGAGGCGTGTTGCATGGCCCAGACTGCCTCGGCCGCGTGAATGGAACAAGCGCGTTGACCAGCGCCAAAAGCGGAGCGTCATGGGTGCCTGAACGGGCATGCGGGACCAACGCGACTCTCGTCCAGTCACCAGAACATGGCCCAGGAGTTCGGTGCTAGGCGATTCATGTCGTGATGTTCGGTGCAAGTCAATTCCACGGCTCAGCCATGTTGCGCTGGATATACGAATGGGACCACTTCTGGCCGGAGGAGCTGGGCAACATGGGGCCAGGGTCCAATAGGAGCGCACGATTTTGGTGATGACGCATGGCTTCGGGTCGTCACCCTACCCTACACCATGGGGCTTATAAAAGGCGGATCGCAAAGCCGTTCACTCTCTGGGATCTCAACATTCGCTTGCTGCTCTGCCTTCTCACTTGCTAGCTCCACCCACCGCCTTCTCGCTTGCTGGCTCCGCCGACCGCCTTCTCACCTGTTGGCTACGTCTTCCACCCGCTTCCTCGCCTGCTGGCTCCGCCTTACACCCGCCTTCTCGCCTCCTGGCTCCGCCTCCCACACCCTTCCTTGCTTGTCAGCCCCGCCAACTCTCTGGACCAGTGTGAAGCACGCGTTGAGCCCAGCACAGTAACGAAGCAGGAGACAACACGCCGACTCTCAAGGTGGGATCGCCCAGCAGAGCGTCCATCAAAACGCACTGGGTAGCGCGGTCGGTCGACCGTGCAAGGTATTGCGAATCCGCTATCCCTCATCTGCTCTCTTTTCTTCTGATTAACTCATTCAGGTTGTGTGTGTGTGTGT
>CM068958.1:117726890-117747954 GCA_035128595.1 Eptatretus atami | reverse complement strand
ACTGAAGTCGATAAAGACAATTATAGATTCGGTGTGCACTGCTGTATTGTTCCTCTCATGAACATACTTCTGACATTCTGATGTAGCTTTCCTTAAACACCAAAATTGCCTGATTGTGTTATCGATGCAAAGGTTTATTGCTTATATGAAATGATCTCAGCACTGTAATACTGTGCTCTAATACAATCATATGCAATTGGTGAGGGGTGGGGTGAAAACTTTTGAGAACTTGGGTTTGACTGGAGGGGTGGCTAGATGAGCTTTGAGGAATTGGGTTTGCGGGGTTGAGACTAATAAAGCAACAGCTTTCCAAAGCAGATAGCAAGACCAAGACTATTAAATTCACATGACATTTAACTGGTCTTTTCCCCCCCCCGCCACCTCTCTACCCTTTCCCCCCTCTACTCCCTCCTTTCTCCTCCCCCCTCTCCTCTCCTCCCCCCCCCGCAGGGAGGTGGGGGAGAAGGGGAGGACAGAGAGTTAGGGTTCTGAGAGAGGATAGCAAAGATGAGACAGTGTTGGGAGGAGGAGGTTGAAACTTTGAGGGTGGGGAGTGGTTGGGGAATGTCAGTGGTGGGTGGGAGGGGTTTGAGAAGTTTGGTGGGTGGGGGTTAATGGTGAGGGGGGGACTGGGAGTGGGTTTGAAGGCTTGGAGTGGGGAGGTGATTAAAGCCTTCAGTTTGGGGGAGGGAGGGTTAAAGCTTGTGGTTTGGGATGAGGTCAATAACTTGAGGTTTGTGAGGTTGGGTGGGGGGGGGGGGGTTACTTGAGGACTTGAAGTCACATCTTACTTTGCGGGTACCTGCGAGTTTTACTCATATTCTTCTCGAAACTGTCAACCGAAACCATGACTGACCACTTTACAAAAAGCTACAAGAGGGAGAAAAAACATTACCTCCCAAGCATGAAAGGTACTGTGCTAGAAAAACTCAGCACATATTTTAGTTCACTTCAATGTAGTTTCCAGCCAGTCACACATTTTCCCAGTAGTGAATGAGATATCTGATGCCATTGGAAGAAAAATCGTGTTTTTGGAGATTAAATTTTTGTAAAGGGGAAAAGTTTTTGACACAACCTTGTAAAAGCCATATTTTCAAAGAAAAGCAATTAATTGAAAATAAAATATCTTTATCACAAGAGGAAATGTGCTACGATCAACAGGATAATTTTATAAGACTTAATTCTCATTATATTTTACCATTCACATCAGAAATAAAATCAAACAAGAAAGCAAATATACACCAGCCACATTTGAAAGGAACACCACATTTGCCAAGTTGCCATCAAGAGAAAAAGAGAGATAGAAAACAAACTGAATAAAAGACAAAGTTGAAAACATTTAAAGCAAGTTGTAAAGTTGTAAAATTTGAAAACAATGTTAAAGTGAAAACAAACAAATAAACAAGAAAGATGTCATGCATAGAACAATACTTGCAAAATCCATCAAACAAATTTTATCTAAAAATAATTGGTGGTTGAATTCAATGAGCAAATCTGCAAATCTTCTTCAAATTTCAAGTCGGAAATGATGAAATGACATGAAATTGGGCTATGTCAACTTTTTGACCTATTTTGACCTCAAAAATACTTGTTCATTGAATTAAGTGACCTGAAATATAAATCCTCTTCAAATTTCAAGTGAATCGGATGAAAATTGAGGATTTTAGAATCACACCTAAGTCCTTGCCTTTGGTCTGTGTTGACCTCAAAAATAATTGCTGGTTGGATTTAGTAACCTGATATGCAAATTCTGTTCAAATTTCAAGTCAATCGGTTTAAAATTAAGGATTTTAAAATTTTCGACAAAGTTGTGGACCTTTGGCCAATGTTGACCTTTTGACCTTTTGACCTAAAACAAGAAGCTTCTTGCTTATGATGAACCCTAACAGGTGGTGAAGTTTCATAAAGATTAGTTTAAAATTGTGACCTGTAGGCGATTACCATACAAACAAACAAACAAAGACAGAATAACGTATAAGACCAACCAATATACTTGAAAAATCTTCAATTTTCGCAAGTAAAAAATAAGCAAAAGGCAACAACAACAACAACAACAAAAAAGATTCACCTGACAAAGTCAAATTTCTTCAAAAAGATGTTTTGGTATTTTCGTAAAATAATCACATAAAGTAAAAATCCAAATCCAATTCCCTTGAAAATACAACTGCTTCATCAAATTGACTCACAAAAGGTTAGCGATGGATCACAGTCAATCCGCTCTGTCCCTAAGGAAGCTGGTGTAGGATGTCCGTGTGGAGGAAAGCAATGTCGAAACTCATAGCCAAGAACAAGTTGCCCTCAAATCACATTGCTTTCCAAGTAAATCACTTGATTAAGTTCTTGTGAATTCCAATTGGCCCCAAATTGCTTTTCCATCGTCTCTTGTACCCCAGCGATTTGCTCAACATATTGGTATTCTCAAGTGCTCAGGGTGCTGGAGTGTACAAACAACCTGCATGGTGGCAGTCATGGGTGCGACTACATCCCATCAGTGGTGTCTAATAAGGCCAGGCCTGATGGGCTTGGTTTTCTCTCATCTTCATTTGAACACCCAATTTGTGACGTCAGTAAAATCAATAACAACTCTGGTTCTTGACTTGTCAATACTCAAAAATTCCTCGGCCACGTCACTAAATGAAAATGGGGTAACTTTTCACAGACTTATGCAATTTCATGTTTTGTCAAGCCTATCCAATGTGCTGGGAGGCATGCCTTGCTGATAAATTTTGGACTATGTGCAGCCATCTGCTGCTCCATAAAAGACCAAATTTCAAAAAGAAACTTCTGCTTAGTGGGGCATCCGGTAGTGCGTGCCAAGCCATTAACAGCTCTCTCTCCCCTTTGCACTTCGCAAGTAGACACAAGTTCAGTGGACATCTGTGAAAGTGGCTTGCAATTCTCATGCTTCTGACAATTCACAGAAACTTTGCTGTCTAAAAATTCCATCTTTTAAATCACACACACACACACACACACACACACACACACACACACACACACACACACACACACAACAAATGCTTCTCAAAAGATAATTTTAACTTTCAAAGCATTACAGAAGACAATCATCTCAAACTCGGTGACAACATCAAATATACTCGCACAAATAAATCGATACAAACAAATGGCAATGTATGGCAATGTGTGTCAGTGTGTGTGTGTGTGTGTGTCTCCTCCATAACTTCAAAACCGTAAAACCTAGGAGCGTGAAACTTTGCATGTATACTAAGGGAAGTCCAAGGAAGTGCACAAGTGAAAATTGGGTGTTCGAGTTAATTTAAACACCCCTTTTGAAGATAATTAACGGCCTTATTTAATTATATCGCTTATCAAGCACATCCTCAGCCACTTCACCCTCAATGGGGTCTTAAGATACATCCTGTGTAACCTCGTGGGATTTTAAGCCACCATGTTTTTTGACCTGCTCAGCGAGGCCTTGATTTGGAACAGGCCACAACGATTTCTCAGCAATAAAGTTTTTTTTCACTTTCCTCACTCATATTACACTGGACAACAAAGATTTTGCTACTGGGGTGGAAACATATGTTCTAGAATCTAGACCATTGGCTCTTAACTATACTAGGGGGGCATGAGTAATTTCCAGAGGGGGCGTGAGCCCGGAGAAAAAAGTAGGAATTTCTCGAATTATTTTTGGAATTCTCTTAACAAGTGTTTGCATAATATTGTGATGAACATTAAAAAAAAAAAGTATCGCCTTTAATAATTTTTGTTTTATATTCGCTACTCGGCCTACCATTTTCAGTATTAAAATTAATTTTAAAATTTAACATTTATTTAAATTTAATATTAAATTTTTTTTTTCTTCACAGATTTGCAGTACCTATTTCAAACTAAATCATTCGCAATGAGTGCAAAAAAGGTGGAAGTATCTTGACGAATATATTCGATTTGGATTTGTGTCCCTCCAAAAGGGTGACACAGAGGTACCCCAGTGTGTAATATGCTACAAGACTGAGCAATGATGTCGTGCGGCCCACATGCTTGGAACGCCACTTGAAGACAATGCATCCTGCTCTAGCTGCCAAACCCAAAGCATTCTTTCAAACAAAAAGGTAGTACTTGAAGCAAGCTAAGATGGACAGCAGTGGAGAATTTCGGCAACAGACTTCAAAGGTTGTTGAGGCGTCCTATGAGATCGCCATGTTGATGGCAAAGAGCAAAAAGAGCCATAACATCGCAGAGACTCTCATAAACCAAGTGTACTGTGTGCAGCAGAGCTCGTTCTGGGGAAGGATAGTGCAAACAAGCTTTCCCAAATCTCTGTGTCAAACGATACCGTCAAGGGAAGGATCGATGAAATGTCTCAAGACATCAAAAGATCAAGTTATCGACCAAGTAAGAGCTTCTCCTGTATTTGCCATTCAGTTGGACGAAACAACTGATGTTGCTCAGTGTTCTAGCTACTGATGTATGCTCGTTTCGGTTCAGGCAATAGTGTAAAAGAGGAAATGCTCTTCTGCCATCCCATGGAAAGTTATACAACAAGCAACAGATATTTTTCAAGTGGTATCAAACTTTTTCCAGGAAAATCAACTTTCGTGGGACTCGTGGTAGGGGTATGTACTGATGGAGCTCCGGCCATGCTTGGTTTGCAATCTTGTTTCATAACAGAGTGAAAGAAAAAAGTCCATCTGCTATAGGTACGCACTGCATCCTTCATCGTGAAGCCTTAGCATCCAGAAACTCCACCTGCTGAAATGAGGGATTGTCATGAACCTGGCTATCAAGGTAGTCATCTTCATCAAAAGCTGAGCCTTAAAACAGTCGTCTCTTCAAACAGCTGGGTTTGGATATGGATTCTGAACATCAAGCCTGCTTTTCCACACAAACGTACGATGGCTTTTGAAGGGAAACATGCTTGGACGGCTTTATGAACTACAAGAAGAAGTGGCAACATTTCTAGATTCGCAGCAAAAAGCAGATCTCCATGATAAGTTCCAGTCTGAAGGATTTTTGTTATCTCTAGCTTATCTGGTGGACATCTTTGAAGTGCTAAATGCCATCAAACTCAAACTCCAAGGGAAAAACATCAACATAATCATGTACTATGATGTCATTCGAGCCTTCTTGGCCAAACTCGACCTCTGGAAATGTCGAATTCAGGATGGAAACACAGCCAGTTTTGCTAAGTTGGATTCTGCTCTCATTCACAGTTACCTCGATTCTGAGTTAAAGAAACAAATAATTACTCAGCTGACTGAATTGAAAGCAGAATTCATCAGATACTTTCTGGATATAGATGAGAAGTGCGAATCCTGGAAATTCATTAGGAACCCATTTCAATGTGAAGTAGCTGATATTTCAGACAAAGTGCAAGAGGAGTTTCTTGAGTTAAAGTTCAACTCCTCGGCTGAAGAGAACTTCAAAATACTGGATCTAGAGACGTTCTGGGTCACGTACCTTCCTGTTTACCCTTTGATCTCACATCAAGCTCTTCGGATTCTGATAATGTTTGGATCAACGTATCTTTGTGAAGCTGCATTTTCCATGCTCGTTGCTGTCAAGACCAAGTACAGAAACAAGCTGAACGTTGAAGGGGACTTGTGTCGTGTTCTCTCTGGCATTCGACCACGTATTCAAGATCTGCTAGCTAAGAAGCACTGTCAAGTATCTCATTAAATGTCATCTCATTAAATATGCTGTGTATTTGAGTGTTGCTGATACAGAATTCTTTGTTCAATAAAAAGACTAAAAACACGCTTTTTTGTTTTTCCTTTTAATATCAGAGGATTTTTTAATAATTTGGTTGAAGATGAGGGGGGGGGGCATGGAGGCAAGGACCAACTACTAGAGGGGGCGTGGTGGTAAAAAAAAAAAAGGTTAAGAACCACTGTTCTCGACTAAATTGAGTATGCTGATTCTGATCTCTGAAGTCAGAATTTTCTCAGCACGTCAGGATTTTGAGTTATACATTTGGTCCAATTACAGTAGCTTGCCCTTGCCCTACTCATATTTACAATACACAATTTCGAGTGATCCTACATTTTTTTTTTGATGCCTTTGTAAAGGCATTTGATCGTGGCGGTAATGGCTTCCAATATTTCAGAGAGAAGTTTGGTGCAGAGGAAACTGATGCAAAACTCAAAGCAGGCATTTTAGTTGGGCCCCAGATATGAGAACTGATACCTGATCCCAAGTTCAAAAATAAACTGAACTCACTTGAGTTTGCAGCATGGGAAGCATTTGTGATGGTTGTGCCAAACATTCTTGGGAACCATAGAGCTGAACAGTATGTGGAATTAGTGGACACCATGCAAAAGGCCGATCAGCAGATGGGCTGTAGGACGTCTCTTAAAATGCACTTCTTCCATTCTCATATTGATTTATTCCCACCTAATCTGGGTGAGGTAAGCGATGAGCATGGTGAAAGGTTCCACCAAGACATTTCGGTCATGGAAACTAGGTATCAAGGCTGGTTCAACCCGAACATGATGGGTGATTACTGCTGGTTCCTACAACGGGAAACCAATTCCACACAAAAGCGCAAGAGCACAAGAACAAGTGTCTCACACACTTCTGAACATGTCTGAACAGTGTCTACACTGACTATATTGAAAGGAAGAGTGTAAACTTGAAGTGTTCTTTCAGAATCACTCACAATGGGGGCAGATTTCCCGATAAAGTTTACATCCTTCCGAAGATTGCCATGTTCTAATGTTTTATTAAGTTCTTTTTCCTGCAACTAGTTTATGTTCTTGGTTTGTATACTACACATTATACATGGAGATCAATTATTGTTATCTAAATTTGATGTGAAAGTAATTACTAAACACTGATATTAGATGTACAATGTGGCGATCTGCATTAATAAAGTATCTAATATAGCATGCTGGGTATCATTAATACATCTAAATATTTTGAAAACCTGACATGCTGGCTAAGTTCTGACTATAGATTTGAAATCAGTGGCCCAGATTTAGCCAAGAACACCTGAATTTCCCTTAGTTGCAAATGAAAAGTATTTTTTTTGTTGCCCAGTGTATTGAATGCCTGTTCATCATAGCTACTAATCGCTGTGTACATTGCTTTTGTAAGTGCTAGAGTTTTCAAGTTTGGAGCTTGGAGCGATTTCATGCATTATATGATTTGATTTTCCACGATCTACTCGTATGGACTAATTAAAGTGCATCATCGAACTATTATTTCGGTTTTGAGGATCGGATACCATCGGACTAAATAAGTGTCGAAATCTGGAGTGAAATCAAATAATTTAAAGAAATAATGAGTCATAAATAACGAAGTCGATGTACCTATTTTACGTTAAGCAAGCAAGACGATGTTCCCTCCTTCTCGAAATATACACAAGAAAATGTGAAATTTCGAAAGCATTAAACTTTTCTTTTTCTCCTGTTTGGAGAATTATATTGAGTGAATGAAAGATTTAGGAATGTGCCAAAATTAACCAGCTTCATTGAGCTCTATGATTTAATGCATTAAATGCTTGACATCGCACCCTGTCCCCAAGAGGGACTGCATATTCATCGCGTCTGCCAGATCTGTGTCTATATTTTCGGGGTTTTCGTGAGGTGCTCCAAAGGGAAGCAAAGCAAATCTAGTGAAAAACGGTCGTTTTAAAATAAAGTTATGACGTTTGCATGGACTGCGAATGATGTACCACGTGATGCACTGATGAGCAGGCAACAAGGCAGATTAACTGCAATGTTTATTTCACGGGCGATTACATTTTGCGATGTCTCCAGGAGTGTTCTATATAAACAGGAACTCTTTTGTGGATGAGTCCTTATTTGAACGAATGCATTTTATTTCTTTAACTGCTCCGTGTGCGGTGAAGACTGGCTTTAAAGTAAAAGGGATCCTACATGGTATGCAGCCACAGCCTGGCCAGCCTTTCCTTATCAACCATTTAATTGGAGTGCTTGCTTGAGTGCTTAAGCCACTTGCCGAGTGGCCTTCAGTCAATAGCAGTACCGTGCTATGTCATTCTGAGCAAATCCACGCTATGTCATTCTGAGCAAACAGTTCACTCACTGCGGATGTGTTTTTCTACGCCACATCATTCAGAGCGAGTCGTTCATGCTCGGGCATCCTGAGAGAGTCGTTCATGCTGTCATCCTGAGCGAGGGTTCGTGTTTCGTCATCCTGAGCGAGTGGTTCGTGTTCCGCCATCCTGAGCGAGTGGTTCGTGTTCCGTCATCCTGAGCGAGTGGTTCGTGTTTCGTCATCCTGAGCGAGTGGTTCGTGCTCCGTCATCCTGAGCGAGTGGTTCGTGCTCCATCATCCTGAGCGAGTGGTTCGTGCTCCGTCATCCTGAGCGAGTGGTCGTGATCCGTCATCCTGAGCGAGTGGTTCGTGCTCCGTCATCCTGAGCGAGTGGTTCGTGCTCCGTAATCCTGAGCGAGTGGTTCATGCTCCGTCATCCTGAGCAAGTTGTTGTGAAATAATACCTGATTTCCAGCCGATTGCCATTTTAACGGTTTCTAAATTACCGATGGCCAATTTTTTTCCACCTGTCACACGCAGCTGTTTATAAAGATTAATGCTAATGGACATATCCTTGAAACATCTATGCAAATGCAACGATGTTTTTCGGTAAAAGCTACTCAAGGTTTTTGGGTTGAATACAGTATATACTGCAGTCCGTAATCACACTGATTCTAACCTGCCGATTCCCCAAAAATTGCTGCTATCAGCCAAGCACATGTGTGCGTGTGTGTGTGTGTGTGTGTGTGTGTGTGTGTATTGTTCATAAAGCATAACATATTCTCTCTGCTAATTCCCCTCCCCCAACCCCTCTCTCTCTCTTTGTCCCATCCTACCTCTACCTCCTTCCAGCACCCTTCTCCTACACCTCTCTCCCTCTCTCTCTGGCCATATCCGGATGGTGGTTATGTCTGGACGGTGTTTGTCTCCAGATGTGTCTGGGCGGGGTTTGTCTCCGGATGTGTTCGGATGGTATTCATCTCTGGACCTGTCCGGATGGGAGTTTTCTCCGAACATGGCCAGATGGGAATTTTCTCCACATGTGTCTGAGTGGTGTTTGTCTCTGGACAGCTTGGCTACGAACCTATCCGGGCGGTATTTATGTCTGGACGGGAGTTTGTCTCCAGACGTGTCTAGATGTGAGTTTGTCTCCAGATGAGAGGTTGTCTCCGGACGTGTCCGGATGGGAGTTTGTCTTCGGATGTGTCCGAGCAGTGTTTGTGTCCAGTTGGCTTGGCTCCGGATGCATCCGGCAGGTTTTGTCTCCGTATATGTCTGGGCGGTGTTTGTCTCTGAACAGCTTGGCTCTGGATGCGTCTGGGCGGCATTTATGTCCAGACGGAAGATTGTCTCCGGACGTGTCCGGATGGGAGTTTGTCTCCAGATGGAAGTTTGTCTCCGGCGGTTTGTCTCTGGGCCATGTTTCTAGTATGACTGGTAGAAAATAGATTTCACACATTATTTTGTTTCCATCTTTACTGTTATTCCATGCAGAATCATTTTGATGAGACAGTATGAATCATAATTAATGCTGCACCACATGTCTGCCTTCCCTTCCTCTCACCTCACACTGTCTTCCCTTCCCCAACCCCTCCTCCCTCCCCACCCTCCTCACTCCCTCCCTCATTTTTCCTTTCCCCTCCACCTCTTACTCTCCCCTCTCTCTCTCTTCCCACCTATTTTTCTCACCCCACCCCCCCCCCCCCGGACATCAGTATTTCCGTCAGCGAAGCGATGGGTTGCGAGTGTTAAAATAAAGAGAGAAGGAAAAATGAAGAAAAGGGATGGAGAGAAAGAGAGAAAGAGAGAAAGAGAGAAAGAGAGAAAGAGAGAAAGAGAGAAAGAGAAGAGAAAGAGAAAGTGTGTGTGTGTGTGTGTGTGTGTGTGTGTGTGTGTCAGTGTCCATAACAAGGTGAGACCATACTGTTTGGAAAATAATCACAAATACATTTCGTAAAATGTCTTCTGCACTACAACTGTAAACAGTCAGATATCATGTTTTTCATGTAATTTTCAAATCATATTTACTTTGAAGTATTCGTGTAAACTCATGGTGGTTTCAATCTTTTGGCTAATAGAAATCCAAAGCAGGAAATTTTCTCACACCATGTCAAGATCATTCTAAGACTGTGCGACTACAAGCTAGGCCTAGTCATCTTCAAAAGCTTCAAAGTATTAATGATCTTATGAAGTTATCAAAGCACTTGCAGAATGCTTGTATAGGTTCTATGTTGCTTGTCATACAAAAACCGAAAGTTAAATGCAATCAAACAAACAATAAATAATAAATAAGAAAAATTGCCAACTCCTCGTTCCTTAATCGTGATTCCACGACTTCTTTCGGTAAACGCTACTAGGTGACTGTTTTATCAAAACTCACGAAGCCGCAGTATGCCATTAAAGTTTGGTTTGACAGCAAAACACCTGTGAGGGAGGACAGGCACAGGAAATGGTACGTTGTGCTGTGTTGAACTCGATGATATCTCCTCAGTCACTTGCGCCAGTAGGTCCTAAATGATCAAGCAGTCTGTGCAATAGTGTAAGGGCCAAACATTAGCCCATCCTTCTAGCCAATAAGCTCCAAGGGTTACTCCCCCACCTATGTCAGTGTTTTCAATCCTACTCCCCTCACCGCCCACCCCTCCTCCCCCCACCCTTCCCTCACCAAAATGGCTGTTCTCAGGTATGTAAGCATAACAAAAGGTGAGTTATCTCCACATGCCTGGGCTCCAAGCAACATCCACTCGGGCAAGGCTTGGCATGTTAGCTGCAGAGCGTCTTTTTGAAAATATTAGTGGAATGCTTTCACTACTTTTGAGCTTTGAAGGTAACATTTTGTCATTAAATAGCAAAAAAGCACTTACCTCCTGAGCTGTCAATCGACTTGCATTTTACTGCCACGGAGGAATCAGAAACAGTGCCAATTGAAATGATCAATCAAACCACTCCTGTCGCTTCAGTTAGTATAGCCAAAATACCACACTATGCCAGGTCTCCTAAATAACTACTGAACCGTTACATCCCTCCCACTTTCACTGCTCTATTTCCACATCTTTTGTGTCCCCATGCTTCCCCATTAGCCTGCTCTGCCAGTTTCCTTTCCTGCTTCCTCTTAATCCCACATTTTAATATACTTCTCTAACTCTGTGCTTCTTCTCCTCTCTCTGCCAGCACCTCTCATCCCCCATAATTTTTCTCAAAGCACTACTTCCTTCATATTTTCACTTCAATTTCTGACCTACACACTAAAGTCTCGACACACACCTCCCACAGACCATAGTGTCGAGCAATTTTCCATTCTATACTTTCAAAGACCTGCCATCATTTATCAGCAGGGCAGCATGGCCATCAACAATAAGGGAAGCAGAACAAACGAGGGCCCATTCCATGGCCTGGTGAAAAGGTCTCAAAGAGAAACAGAGGTCGAGCTCGGTTGCTGAAGCAACGCCTCCGGGAGGCGGCGATTGATCCAGCCGTGTCACTCACAGTGGCATGCTCATCACAAGAAACATCCTCAAGTCCCGCCTCGGTGTGGAATGCGAGGGTCAATTGTCAGACGGGAGTTATCAATATTTAAGCATGGTTCATCAAAGCCATGCACAACCATGACCCATGCAGAAACGTGTTTTGGCTTTTCAGAAGTCTAACGTCTTGAACATGATTGCATGAAAACTTGCTGTTTTTAATTTGAATGTCTTTAAAATTATGGAAGAACATGAATATAGAACATAAAATCTGTATTTGGAAAAGTGTCTGTGAGATCTATGCATGCACCAGATGCAATTTCTTAAAATTAAGCAGGGAATTTCTCATCTCTAGTTCAGGAGGCCTGCAAAAACACAATTGCTTCCACCAACAAAACAACAGCTTTTCTGCTTTCTGTGTTCACTTTAGATTTATATGAGTTACAATAAGATGCCCTAAAAAGGGAGTTGAAGTTGTTCCTGTATTGATGATTTCAAGCAACGAGATAACGTAAACAAATGGAGGAATCATACGACAAAAAAATGTCAAAAAGTTCTATAGCAAAGTTTGCGAGCAACATTTCAAGGGAAATTTAAAAGTTAGAGTGAAAAATGAGAGTACAGCTGCTGCAGAGGGCCAACTGCAGGCAGTGTCAGCAGGTTTCCCTGGGATTACAGGCAGCTGCTTTGCCTTCAGACCAGCCACAAGAGGTTACATTTGCATTAAGATGTATCCTGAATGCATCAGAAAGGTTGAATTAATAATAACCATTTTGGCCAAATCATTCCTGTGCTGTATGGTTAAGCAAGAGACAGGAAGTTCATTTACATTACAATTAGCTTTAATAATACCATAACATTACACGATAACAGGTGTATACAATGAACATATGGAATTAAAATGCATGTATTGTTATTTCGCAAAATATTTTTTGCCACAACAGTGGCAAAAATCCATCACCTATCCAATCAAGTACAGAACAGTGCTGCCAAGTATTACAGCTAGAAATTTAAAAAGTTAAATTTCTGGCCTGTTGAGCATTTCAATCTAAACCCACGGCTAATGATGCTGGATTTCCAGGGTTTTTAGTAGAGTACACAAAATCTTGATTCAGAGAAGAGGTAATGGGACATTGAGGGTAATATACGGATAGTGGGATGGTGGAGAAACAATTAAAAGATAAACAGGTAAAATAATAAATTGGAAATGAGAAAATGAGAGAGAGAGAGAGGGAGAGAGACAGAGACAGAGACAGAGACAGAGACAGAGATAGAAACAAAGACCTAACCCGTGCTGATAAAAGGCCGAGGTGTGGGGAGGTTTACAAGTGTAGAAAAGATCACAGGTGTAAAACGGAAGATAACAAGAGATGCTGGTGTACTGTTGTCAGGAAACCCTGGTGGGAGAATTGGGCTTACAGTGACTTCATGAGGATATTCCACAGGGAACAAAGGAGTGGAGGTGAGCAGAAAGTCTGGATTTTGGAGGTTAACAATGAGAGGGTTAATGGCAGAACTCATCCAACCTGGAGAGGCTGGGAAGGGGTGGAAGGCCAAAATGGCAGGTGTAGCAAGACCAGAATAAGAAAGTGGAAGAAAACAGAGGACATAAATTGTTTGCGATGTGAGAGTAATAGGCAGCCAGCATGTTTGTCTCTTTGGGAGAGATGCAGATGATGTTGAAAGCTTTAGATTCCATAAAATCCAGATTCAAATCCCATAAACGAAGCTTACTTATCCGTTGAGAGAACATTGTATATGACCAATCAAAGTAAAACAGTCATTTAACTAAGGTATAACAGAAAGACAATTTTCCAATAAATAAATTAATGACTGCCAAAAATGTACATGGTGGCCCGTTTCTTTGGTGGCATGGTAAAGTTGTTGGGATTTTCGAAAACTGCAAAAAACACATTGCCACATTAACTTCCTGTAACAACCATTCTGCACATGACGGGACCTGATGTGGCAGAAAATTATGGGATAAATTTTCGGGAAAAATGCACCAAAATCTGGAATTGTGCCAAATTGAACACTTGTTCATGTTGCAGGGACAGTCAAATGCAGGGTTGCTGCAGATCCCATGTGCTACATACTCCTTTCTTGGCAGCTCTAGGTCAAACGGTTTGCACTTGCATAAAGGACAGACAATCAGACAGGCCAATATATGTATGTATGTATATATATGTATGTATATATACATATATATATATATATATATATATATTGTTGCGGTTCTCAGAACCGCATGCATCCAATAGACAGTGGTCCCAAGACAGTTATTCCATTATTATACGTCGAGATAGTCCCTTTTCTTTTGTCTAGCAGGACAACAAGGGAGCGCGTTGTGATGATCTCATAGCTAGGTTTGCTTACATCATTTTTTTTCATTTCTACTCTTCTTTTCGTCTGATTATTCCTGAGGTAAATCTGAGCCACGTGCGCCTTCGCTGTGAGGTGGGCCCTCATGGAGGCCAGCGTGTGTGGCGCCACTGTGAGGAAATGACGGCGCAGAGCCCTCGTTCCCAAGCAAGCCCTAAACCCAACGTGTGCAGCGAGTCATATAGTGCACTTAGCAGTGAGGGATTATCGATTCGAGCTTCCGATGATCTGAGGAAGATTGCCGGTTGCATTAAAGAGGCATACGAATGAATACCTCTTAAGAGGCTGCACAAATGGTGTTTTTCACAACACAGGAAACACAGCCAGCACGACGCCCATGCTGCACGAAACACGTACGGAGGCCGATAAAGGCGACTCCACGCCATGTTGGGTGGGATACGAGTCTGCGAGGTCGAAGGCGGCGCGTTCCTTTTCAACCTCAATATCCGACACATATTGGTGTTCGCCCCATGCACACGCTAGCGGAGTCGTGCGAACGCGGGCGCTGGCCACGTGCATAATGGCCGAACCCCGCACACAGTATAGAATATGCTCGAAGGCAGACACGTACGCCGCTCGCGAAACATGCATGGATTTATCCAAAACGATGTACCTTCGGCCCTCGCTGGCAGCAGCGGATTCCCCACAGATGGTGAATGTCTTCTCGTCTCTACGGCCAGCGAAGCTGCGATCGAGCTGGGGAATGTACAGTGCGGGCCGCGTTGGTGCGCGCGTTGATCGGCGCTGGTCGGACGCCCGAGTGGGCATGCAAGACCCTCTTCCGGTTGCCAGGGAACGACCCGGGGTTTTTTACAGGAAGATTCGCGTGCCAATTTTGGTGTGGGCGATTCGTGTCATGCCGTGGGGTCGGAGAGGAGTATTGCCGTTTTCTTTGATGGTCTCACCGGAAACGAAGTGAGGCGGTTTCCGGGCAAAGTTAGAGGGCCACATGAGGGGTCGGGGCCAATCGGAGCGCCCGATTCAGGTGATGACATTTCTATTCAGGGTGGACCCTCCCCCCCCGTGGCAAGTTCTAGAAAGGTCGGAGCGGACCCTCTGCCTTTCTCTTTTGCTCACTCGATCTGGCCTCGTCTCTCCTCCGGCACGACCCGCCTCCTGCTGTCTGGACTCCGCCTCCTCATCTCCACCCCCACGACGTCAACCCCATCCGCCTACCTGGTCCAGCCTACCATTCCATCCACGCACCCGGGACTCCGCCCCTTCTCCACTCAAGCCCCTCCTTCACGAACACGGTCTCCACATGCTCCGCTGAAGCCAGAGACGACGCGCCAAGCTGTCCCAGGTGACACACACCGGAGCATCCCCACCAAACGTATCGGTGGCGCGTCGTGCTATCAAGCACAAAGTACCAATAACGTAGCCTCAACTCCTTCCTTCTTCATTTCGATATTCCTCTTCATCGGATTTTCTGTGTCTGTGTTTTGTGTGTGTGTGTGTGTGTGTGTGTGTGTGTGTGTGTGTGTGTGTGTGTGTGTGTGTGTGGTGTGTGTGTGTCCTGGTGCCTGTCTGCTTAAGTTAGACTGCAGAAGATAGTTATTGTTATTATTGTTATTATTTTTGCATTAAGTCTCTCTGTGTCCCTTTTGTAAGTTGCTTGTTATTTGCTGCACCACACTTCTCTCCCTATCTCTGCACAACACACCCCAATAAATCTTGATCGTGCCACATACCATTCTCGCTCATTGTTAATAAATTATTATTAGGATGTTCCGCAGCTCATTTTTGTCTTTTCTTCCATTGATCCAGCATGGTCCAAATCCTAGTTAGCTGGGACTTTATTCCCAACGATCCATTCCTTTTAGCCAGAACGTCCATGGCAGTGTCGCTCGGCTGCATCTGATCCGGTAAAGTGATCCGGTCCGGTGGAGTGATCCAGTTCAGACAGGCGTACCGAAGGTGTGTTCCCCGGTAATTAAACCACGTGATTAATTAGGTAATTGACCGGCCGGCCCGCAACGTGACCCCTGGCCCGCAACAATATATATGTGTATATATATATATATTTTTTTCTTACACACTCACTCAAAATGCTTTCTCAGGTATGTAAGCATAACAAAAGGTGAGTTATCTCACATGCCTGCTCCAAGCAACATCCACTCCGGGCAAGGCTTGGCATGTTAGCTGCGAGCGTCTTTTTGAAAATATTAGTGGAATGCTTTCACTACTTTTGAGCTTGAAGGTAACATTTTGTCATTAAATAGCAAAAAAGCACTTACCTCTGAGCTGTCAATCCGACTCCTGCCATTCTAACTGCCACGGAGCAGATAAACAGTGCCAATTGAAAATGATCAATCAACCACCTCTGTCGCTTCAGTTAGTATAGCCAAAATACACACTATGCCAGGTCTCCTAAAATAACTACTGAAACCGTTACTCACCCCCCACTTTCACTGCTCTTATTTCCACATCTTTGTGTCCCCATGCTTCCTCATTAGCTGCCTCGCCAGTTTCCTTTCCTGCTCTCTTAATCCACATTTTATATACTTCTCTAACTCTGTGCTTCTTCTTCTCTCTGCCAGCACTCTCATCCCCCATAATTTTTATAAGCACTACTTCTTCATTTTTCACTTCAATTCATGACTACACACTAAAGTCTCGACACACACCTCCCACAGACCATAGTGTCGAGCAATTTTTCATTCTATACTTCAAAGACTGCCATCATTTATCAGCAGGGCAGCATGGCCATCAACAATAAGGGAAGCAGAACAAACGAGGGCCCATTCCATGGCCTGGTAAAAGGTCTCAAAGAGAAACAGAGGTCGAGCTCGGTTGCTGAAGCAACGCCTCCGGGAGGCGGCGATTTGATCCAGCCGTGTCACTCACAGTGGCATGATCATCAACAAAGATCCTCAAGTCCGCTCGGTGTGGAATGCGAGGGTCAATTGTCAGACGGGAGTTTCAATATTTAAGCATGGTTCATCAAAGCCATGCACACCATGACCATGCAGAAAGTGTTTTGGCTTTTCAGAAGTCTAACGTCTTGAACAATGATTGCATGAAAACTTGCTGTTTTTAATTTGATGTCTTTAAAATTATGGAAGAACATGAATAAGAACATAAAATCTGTATTTGGAAAAGTGTCTGTGAGATCTATGCATCGCACCAGATGCAATTTCTTAAAATTAAGCAGGGAATTTCTTCATCTCTAGTTCAGGAAGGCTGCAAAAACACAATTGCTTCCCAACAAAACAACAGCTTTTCTGCTTTCTGTGTTCACTTTTAGATTTATATGAGTTACAATAAGATGCCCTAAAAGGAGTTGAAGTTGTTCCTGTATTGATGATTTCAAGCAACGAGATAACGTAAACAAATGGAGGAATCATACGACAAAAAAATGTCAAAAAGTTCTATAGCAAAGTTTGCGAGCAACATTTTCAAGGGAAATTAAAAGTAGAGTGAAAAATGAGAGTAGACGCTGCTGCAGAGGGCAACTGCAGGCAGTGTCAGCAGGTTCCCTGGGATTACAGGCAGCTGCTTTGCCGTTCAGACCAGCCACAAGAGGTTACATTTGCATATAAGATGTATCCTGAATGCATCAGAAAGGTTGAATTAATAATAACACATTTTGGCCAAATCATTCCTGTGTCGTATGGTTAGCAAGAGACAGAAGTTCATTTACATTACAATTAGCTTTAATAATACCATAATCTACGATAACAGGTGTATACAATGAACATATGGAATTAAAATGCATGTATTGTTATTTCGCCAAAATATTTTTGCCAAAGAGTGGCAAAAATCCATCACATCCATCAAGTACAGAACAGTGCTGCCAAGTATTACAGCTAGAAATTAAAAAGTTAAATTTCTGGCTGTTGAGCATTTCAATGTAAACCCACGGGCTATGATGCTGGATTTCAGGTTTTTTAGTAGAGTACACAAAATCTTGATTCAGAGAAGAGGTAATGGACATTGAGGGTATATCGGATAGTGGGAATGGTGGAGAAACAATTAAAAGATAAACAGGTAAAATAAAATTGGAAATGAGAAAATGAGAGGAAGAGAGAGGAGAGAGACGAGACAGAGACAGAGACGAGATAGAAACAAGACCTAACCCGTGCTGATAAAGGCCGAGGTTGGGAGTTTACAAGTGTAGAAAAGATCACAGGTGTAAAATGGAAGATAACAAAGAATGCTGGTGTCTGTGTGTCAGAAAATGTAGAAGATTGGCTTACAGTGACTTCATGAGGATATTCACAGGGAACAAAGGAGTGGAGGTGAGCAGAAAGTCTGGATTTTGGAGGTTAACAATGAGAGGGTTAATGAAGGAACTCATCAACCTGGAGAGGCTGGAAGGGGTGGAAGGCCAAAATGGCAGGTGTAGCAAGACCAGAATAAGAAAGTGGAAGAAAACAGAGGACATAAATTGTTTGCGATGTGAGGAGTAATAGGCAGCCAGCATGTTTGTCTCTTTTGGGAGAGATGCAGATGATGGTGAAAGCTTTAGATTCCATAAAATCCAGATTCAACCCATAACGAAGCTTACTTATCCGTTGAGAGAACATGTGTATATGGACCAATCAAAGTTAAAACAGTCATTTAACTAAGTATAACAGAAAGACAATTTTCCAATAAATAAATTAATGACTGCCAAAAATGTACATGGTGGCCCGTTTCTTTGGTGGCATGTAAAGTTGTTGGGATTTTCGAAACTGCAAAAAAACACATTGCCACATTAACTTCCTGTAACAACCATTCTGCACATGACGGGACCTGATGTGGCAGAAAATTATGGGATAATTTTCGGGAAAAATGCACCAAAAATCTGGAATTGTCAAATTGAACACTTGTTCATGTTGCAGGGACAGTCAAATGCAGGGTTGCTGCAGATCCCACTGTGCTACATACTCTTTCTGGCAGCTCTAGGTCAAACGTTTGCACTTGCATAAGGACAGGACAATCAGACAGGCCAATATATGTATGTATGTATATATATGTATGTATATATACATATATATATATATATATAATATATATATATTATATATATAAATTATATATATTATTAGCTAGTTCGGTTCTAAGAACCGATGCATCCAATAGACAGTGGTCCAAGACAGTTATTCCATTATTATACGTCGAGATAGTCCTTTTCTTTTGTCTAGCAGGACAACAGGAGCGCGTTGTGATGATCTCATAGCTAGGTTTGCTACATCATTTTTTTCATTCTACTCTTCTTTTCGTCCTGATTATTCTGAGGTAAATCTGAGCCACGTGCGCGTTCGCTGTGAGGTGGGCCCTCATGGAGGCCAGCGTGTGTGGCGCCACTGTGAGGAAATGACGGCGCAGAGCCCTCGTTCCCAAGCAAGCCTAAACCCAACGTGTGCAGCGAGTCATATAGTGCACTTAGCAGTGAGGGATTATCGATTCGAGTTCCGAGATGCATGAGGAAGATTGCCGGTTGCATTAAAAGGCATACGAATGAATACCTCTTAAGAGGCTGCACAAATGGTGTTTTTCACAACACAGGAAACACAGCCAGCACGACGCCCATGCTGCACGAAACACGTACGGAGGCCGATAAAGGCGACTCCACGCCATGTGGGTGGATACGAGTCTGCGAGGTCGAGGCGGCGTTCCTTTTCAACCTCAATATCCGACACATATTGGTGTTCGCCCCATGCCACGCTAGCGGAAGTCGTGCGAACGCGGGCGCTGGCCACGTGCATAATGGCCGAAGCCCGCAACACAGTATAGAATATGCTCGAGGCAGACCGTACGCCGCTCGCGAAACATGCTGGATTTATCCAAACGATGTACCTTCGGCCCTCGCTGGCAGCAGCGGATTCCCCACAGATGGTGAATGTCTTCTCGTCTCTACGGCCAGCGAAGCTGCGATCGAGCTGGGAATGTACATGCGGCCGCGTTGGTGCGCGCGTTGATCGGCGCTGGTCGGACGCCCGAGTGGGCAGCAAGACCCTCTTCCGTTGCCAGGGAACGACCCGGGGTTTTTTACAGGAAGATTCGCGTGCCAATTTTGGTGTGGGCGATTCGTGTCATGCCGTGGGGTCGGAGAGGAGTATTGCTTTTCTTTTTTGATGGTCTCACCGGAAACAAAGTGAGGCGGTTTCCGGGCAAAGTTAGAGGGCCACATGAGGGTCGGGGCCAATCGGAGCGCCCGATTCAGGTGATGACATTTCTATTCAGGGTGGACCTCCCCCCCCGCGTGGCAAGTTTAGAAAGGTCGGAGCGAGCCTCTGCCTTTCTCTTTGGCTCATCGATCTGGCCTCGTCCTCCTCCTCGGCAACGACCGCTCCTGCTTTGGACTCCGCCTCCCCATCTCCACCCCACGACGTCAACCCATCCGCTTACCTGGTCCAGCCTACCATTCCATCCACGCACCCGGGACTCCGCCCCTTCTCCACTCAAGCCCTCCTTCACTGAACACGGTCTCCACATGCTCCGCTGAAGCAGAGACGACGCGCCAGCTGTCAGGTGCCACACACCGGAGCATCCCCACCAAACGTATCGGTGGCGCGTCGTGCTAATCAAGCACAAAGGTACCAATAACGTAGCCTCAACTCCTTCCTTCTCATTTCGATATTCTCTTCATCGGATTTTCTGTGTCTGTGTTTGTGTGTGTGTGTGTGTGTGTGTGTGTGTGTGTGTGTGTGTGTGTGTGTGTGTGTGTGTGTGGTGTGTGTGTGTCCTGGTGCCTGTCTGCTTAAGTTAGACTGCAGAAGATAGTTATTGTTATTATTGTTAATTATTTTTGCATTAAGTCTCTCTGTGTCCCTTTTGTAAGTTGCTTGTTATTTGCTGACCACACTTCTCTCCCTATCTCTGCACAACACACCCCAATAAATCTTGATCGTGCCACATACCATTCCTCGCTCATTGTTAATAAATTATTATTAGGATGTTCCCAGCTCATTTTTGTCTTTTCTTCCATTGATCCAGCATGGTCCAAATCCTAGTTAGCTGGGACTTTATCCCAACGATCCATTCCTTTTAGCCAGAACGTCCTTGGCAGTGTCGCTCGGCTGCATCTGTTCGGTAAAGTGATCCGGTCCGGTGGAGTGATCCAGTTCAGACAGGCGTACCGAAGGTGTGTTCCCCGGTAATTAAACCACGTGATTAATTAGGTAATTGACCGGCCGGCCCGCAACGTGACCCCTGGCCGCAACATATATATATGTGTATAATATATATATATATATATTTTTTTTAAATGTATACTCATATATATATATATATATACATATACAAACAAACCACGACATAATAGTCCG
>CM068958.1:117700347-117726865 GCA_035128595.1 Eptatretus atami | reverse complement strand
TAAATGTTTACTCAGTATATATATATATATTATACATATACAAACACAAACCACGACATAATAGTCACGAAGCTTTTCGTGCTGCACTCTTCAGGGTAAAAATCGCAGCAAGTGAAGGAGGAAGTGAAGGTGTGTGCTTCATACGCAGATCTCAATAAGGTAGCACTGATTGGTTCAACCGTAATGACATCACGGTTAATCCGAACGCCCATTGGTCGAGGCGGCATGTTCCTTTTCAACCTCAATATCCTCAAGCACACCATAAGCCTCCTGGAGTTAATGATGTCACATCAGAAACTCGTAAAGCTGCGGCACAGGACCCAGAAGTATTTAAAGTCCTCCACAAGGCAGTTTGTAATATCTGGAAAACCGGAAAGTAGCCACCATCGATGACTAAGTCAGTGTATATTGCTTTGCACCAAAAGAATGACAGAGGTCCGTGTGGCAATAACAACACTTGCACTAATCAGCCATGCAAGTAGTCATTCTCAGTAGTGTTGTGTCAATGTAGACTTGAAGAACTGCCAGTATCGAGGTGAGAGACACCCAATGTGGCTTTGCACATGGTAAGGGCATAACTCATGGATCTACATTATGAAAGGTGTAGCCAAAGCACACTGCGCAGGCAATCACCCTTTTCACTCTGGTCTTTGTTGACAATAAGAAGGCATTGGACTCTGTTTACCATGCCACTAACTGTTTTGAAATTGCGGGATTTTGGTATGGAGGAGGATGTGTACTGCTTGAGTATCTCTACATCAACTCAAATGGTCAGCTCAGTTGGAAAGGCCGGATGACAGACGAGTTTGATACGCCATTCGGAGTATGACAAAACTGTCCATTGTCCCCTATCAGGTCCATTGTCTCCTACCATTTTTGTCAGGTCAGGTTAGTTCTGTGACCTGCTACAGGTACCATGTAAACCTGTACTAACCTGTTCCATGGTCGGGTTGTCGGCGACTAAACCGTCCCCCCACCAGGTTTTTTGGTTAGGAGGGTGTTTGGATTATGGACACCCAGCAGGATTAAAAACAAAACCTGTCAAAGGGCGAAGGAGCTCCTTGTGAAGCCAACGGCCATCCCATATCTAGTGCACAACTTGTGTCTGTGGACGTCCTTCCTGCAGTTGGGTTACTTTTATTAGGAGGTTGGTGGCAGGATTTGCATCTCCGGCCACCGTAAAACCCTTCATTCCGCAAAACACAAAAACGCAAAAAAAATCTGAAAACCCACTCCGTGGGAGTACCTCCCGTGCAGCTTTCCTTTGCAGGGCAGCTCACCGGATGACGGGATTGGGGCAAAGCCTTCGAGGACCCCAAATCTTTGATGATAGGAGGGAAACCAGCAGGCTGGTAACATTCCTGGCTCAGATTTTGCAGGAGAGTGTGTCGGAGTGGTGCTGAGGTGTCGTCCACCAGACGGCGGTCTCCTTGGGTTAACCTGAGGCAGTCCCTTCAGGTGGGCTCGGGAATGTCCTATCCCAGAGAGGATGATCAATGTCTTGTTATCATGTGAGCTCAAGCGTTTGGACATCGGATATTGCAGCACTCTCTGAGGTTTTGGAGACCGGATTTGCGCGCGAGATAATGGTGGGTGGTTACACCTACCATTGGTCTGGTCGCTCTGATAGTTACCATTCCGAAGGAGTTGCTCTGTAGCTGTGTCCAATAAGCTGATCCAATGATAATTGAGCTAACACCGGTCAGACGGCGTATTATGAGACTAAGGATTCGTCCACTCCTTTAGGTGTCATTTCCCTGGTCTCTGTTTATCTGCTCCGAATAGAAGCGAGTGATCTCACCGTGAAGGACGGCCATTCTACGCCACGCTCGAGTTCTGTGGTTGATCAGTGCCCCAGACGAGATACACTTCTTATCTTGGGGGATTTCATTGCATCGACTGGAACTGATAGGGTGGTTATGACACATGTGTTGGTCCCCATGGGTCAGGAACTATGAACTAGATATAGTTACTAAGTTCCTTGACTTTGCAAGAAGTGATTGGACTTAAGGGTGGCTGGTTCATGGTTTAAGCGCCCACAAGCTCATCGCTGGACTTGGTATTCCAACGCTGGCGGTGTGGCAAAGGAATTTGACCATGTCCTCGTTGATGGTCGCCTGGAGTATGATTCCAGAACTGCCAGGGTCTACCGGAGTGCTCAGTTCCTCAATACTGACCCCAGTTGTTGTAACAAACTCTAAAGATGCAACCTGAAATCCGTAGAATGTTACCATCCCAGCCTAGGCTGGATGTTGGCAAGCTCAAGGATTGAGAGGGTAGCTGAGGAGTTTGCGAACAGGCTGAGTGGACATTTGGGGGGGGGGTCTGGGTGCTTTGGCGGGTTACTGAAGAGTTGTGGAGTGCCTTCAAGACCACCGTCCTTGATGTTGCCGGTGGATGTCTGTTGAACTCACCGGAGGGCAAAGAAGAATTTTGTCTCTCAAGGACACTGGATACCATTGACCAGAGTCGCAGGGGCCAGGCTGAAATGGCACAGAGCTGAGCTGTTCAGGGAGCTGAGGCGTAAAACTGTTACGTGCACTAAGGGTGGACAAGGAGGCCTATGTGCGAGGAATCTGTGAGGGGGTAGAGCATCACCTGTGGACAGGTGATTCTCGTCCCATTACAGGGGATTCACGCCACTGCGTTCATCCAAGCCATATCCATCGGAGCACTGCAGTTAGAGTAGAGAGTGGTAGGCTTCTTGACAGAGGAGTCCGAAGTGAAGGCCCGCTGGGCCCGTTACTTTGAGTGGTTGTACCAGGCTGATCCACAGCTGTCGAGTTGGACGTCAAGGGTGTTACAATCCCTGTTGCTGACCCTAAAATCAACTGTGGTCCACCTCGCTTTGTGGAAACACGGGCTGCGGTGAACCGGTTGAAACGGGGTTAAAGCTCCAGGATCTGTGGCATCCATGCTGGAACTTCTCAAGGCTGGTGGAAATGCTGCACTCATGTCGTTGCATGCAGTTTTGTGCTCTGCCTGGAACACAGGCATCATCCCACATGATTGGAAGAGGGGCCTTGTTTGTCCCTCTCTGGAAAGGGAAGGTGTTGATCGCCAAGACTGCAACAACCTACCGAGGGGTGACGCTTGCTCTCAGTGCCGGGCAAGGTCTTTGCCTCGGATTAAATTATGATAGGGTTCGCCACCATCTGCTTGAGCACCAGCGTCCAGAGCAGTCAGGCTTTTACACCAAAGAGGCCAAATGATTGACAGTTACCTTGCTCTTCGGGGTCCTCACCAACGCAGACCGAGAGTTTCGGCAGGGGCTGCTTGCAGCCTATGGTTTGATCTCTGTAAAGGTTTTGATTCAGTGAATGGGATGCCCTCTGGAGGATTCTTGGTCTTCGTGGGGTTGCCACCCAAAACTGATCGATCTGATGTCTGAACTCTACTTCTGGAACTGAGATTGCTGTGAAATGTGGTGGTACCATCTCTGACTTATTTCCGTTGTTATGGAGTTTATCAGGGGTGTGTCCTGGCCCCCACACTTTTCAGCACTCGTATGGACTGGATTCCTGGGAGGATGTCGGAGAGATCAAGCTGCGGTGCATCGTTTGGGAATGTCAAGATCTCGGCCTTGATTTCGCAGATGATGCAGTTATCTTTGCGGAGACTTTAGATATCCTTTTTGGGAGCCCTGGAGGTGCTGAATGAGGAGTCGAGCCGCTTGGATTACAGGTTTCTTTGGTCAAAACTAAGATCCATGCTTTCAATGACATCTTGGTGCTTGCTTCCTGTCTGTGTCTGTTTGTGGTGAGGATGTTGAGGTCGTGGAGAGATTTCACTTACCTTGGCCAGTGATATTCATGTCTCTGCTGGCTGTTGAGTCAGAGGTCAATAGACGTCTGGGTCGGGCCTGGGAGTCATGGATTACTGGATCATGGGGTTGTGGGTGCTGCCGGTACCTGTGCGGGGGGACGAAAGTCCGAGTCTTTAGGTCCTTGGTGTTTCCAGGCTGGCTCTATGGATGCGAGATTTGGACTCTGACCAAGGATCTGAGACGGAGACTTAATTCCTTTGGTACCAGGTCTCTTCGGAGAATCCTTGGCTATCGCTGGTTGATTTTGTGTCCAAAGAGCGGTTGCTGAGGGAGACTCGGATGAGATTTGTTATCTGCATAGTCCGTGAGCGTCAGTTGCGGCTTGTATGGACATGTTGGTCGTTTTCCTGACGCTGATCCTGCTCACTAGATTTCTCTCAGCGAGGAGTCTCGAGAGTGGAGGAGGCCAATGGGCGCCACGTGCCTCGTGGTTGCAGCAGGTTGACCGGCATCTCAAGGAGATGGGGATGGCCTGGCATCTGCCTGGGGGATGGCCAGACGGCGGCCCCTGGAGTACGGTGGAAAGTGGACGCAGCGACGCGGCTGTTTCTGGCACGCTCTCATACCTGACCTGACCTGTCCCCTATACTTTCAGCCTCGCACGAATGCCTCATGCGGGAGTGGTATGATATGCACATCCAACACCTAAGGGCACTAAATGTAAGTGGTGTCTCTGTAAAAGGAGATCAGATATGCCGATGACCTAGTGATGATGGCACTTTGCAGAGCTGATGCAGAAGAGATGTTGCTATTCCTGGGGTGACAATATCAGATAGGTATGGGCTCGTCATTCATCTGGCAAGATGGATACATGGTTGTTCCAGCCAACAATGGATGGACAACGTGATCACATTTACTGCTTGATACCAATTTCCGTGTCACATCTTTCAAGTACCTCGGGCGTGTCGATGACCACCCAATCAGATGACAGCAAGAGGTGCAGAAAGCAGATAGCTTATGGGCAATCCACCCTTAAGCACCTGCAAATACCTGCGTTCCACCTGTGGTCAGCCTAGAAACAAAGGCACGCTTGCTCAGTCACTAATCATGTCAAGGAGTACTGTATGGTGCCACCACCGTGTATTTAAGGCAAACCGGAATCAGGCAATAGATGGCTTCGGCCCAACCATCTGGCAACACCTGCTTCAACGCAGTGGCAGTTACATTTTCTGGGCTTGGGCTTAAGGTGGAGAGAGATTATTTCTGCTCTAAAACGAATCAAGAACTACCTAAGGTCAACAATGAAAGACCAAAAAGTGAAACTACTTTCTCATTGATGCACATCGAGTCGGAGCATTGCGTTAAAATTGACGTTAGGATATTATTAATGAATTCGCAGACAAAATGTCGCAAATTAAAATTTTACATTTTATTTTTCGATTATTAATATGGATTTTTAGAGCATGCATTTGTGGCAGAAGTGCCTTTCATGTTGATCTTATTTTAGTTTTTCGTTTTTAATGTGATAAAAAGCAAAAATTGTTTCAGTTTTCTTTTTTTAAATTTTGATTTTACTTACGGATTAATGTTATTTTTTTTTTATGGATTCTCGTTTTTCCAAATTAATACTTTTTTTTGATTGTTATTTTTTTACTTATACACATATTTTTTGGCAGACCCCTAAGGCCTAACGACTCCAGACTTAGGTTTCAAGCCTATGCAGCCTATAGGGCAATCCGCCACTGGCTCAACTCAAGTAGAATGACCGTGTTACAAACGAGAGTGCAATGGAGATGTATCGGTGACTGTGATGCCTCAGCAGTAGCAATGTGACTGAACACAAGGCAGCATGGCTCGGGTTGATGTGATTCGGCACGGTGGACTGCAGAAGCTGTTTGTGGATGGCGTTCCAGAGGATGTTGTCGTTCGGGTAGGTTGACCAAAGATGCGTGGGGTTGACAACATCCAAGAGTTAGTCAGGGTGCATATCAATAAACTAAAAGTGGCAGTGCTGGAAAGACGGATTTGTGTCAAAAGCGGCGGCAGTGGTTTCGATGGTGTATTATTTGGGAGACATCCACGAGCTTTCTGCCTATGCAGAATGGATGATGATGATGATGCGATGATGTCATTGTTATCACCCTATATACTACCAAGGGGAGTTGATTGACTATGTAGTTCAATTTTTTTTCATTTAGCGTTTTGGGAGAAAAAGATGTCCAATTTTTTTCCTTTAATCCAATATGCTGGCATTCACCTGACCTATGACAACAGAGTTTATCAATAAAATATTCTGCCATGGGAGTCCCTCCTATGTTTAGTTTTGCATCGATTGGCCAAGCAGTTGCAAGGAAAAACCTTTTTAAAGTGAAATATATAGATGCGGATGTGGGCACACAACACACATACACCACACCACTACACACACACACACCACAACACAACACACACACACCACACACACACACACACACACGTCTTGCATCCCTTATCAGGGCAAGACTAAGTTATTGTTGTGTTTTTCAATTTGCTGATGGATCCAAACTGTTCCCTCCTTTTGTCTGTCTGTCAGCTCTCACAAAACGACAAGGCCCTAAATATCGGCATAATTTCTTGAAATGTCGTTGCATTTTTAATAATAATAATATAATAATTAATTTAAACAACATTTTAATAGTAACAGTATTTAGAGTGAAGTTGTACAGGTGTTTCATGTATGAGGATAAAAGGCTGCTGCTTTTAATACTGTTTCAAAGGTAACTGGTATAACCTTTTAAATTTCCTTAAACTTCCTGCAAAGGTCCGTGGAAAAGATGCAGAAAATAGCTGTGCGGGCATAACCATCAATATGATTGATGAGATGACTTTCTTTGGATGGAAATACAATAAAAATTCACAGGAGAATTCCAATAAATATTTTAGATCTTTTTATATTTCCCTTTTTAAAAATTTACATCATATTCGCATTCGAATAAAATGCCACTTGCAGAATTAATGCCACCAGTGAAAAGCCGACTCTAAGTTCACCATGCAACGTACTTGCTTGGTCGCTAAATCTTTGGATGTCTCCCTTTGATGTTACTGTCATTTTGTTCATTCTGGTGTCCGTGAATAAGTTTCTTGACGGGATGCTGCAGAGGTGTACATTGACTGTGTTGCTGTCGAGCTGGGTTCGATTCTCAACCTGACTAAACTGTCGGATTGGTGCTTTTTTTGAAGGCCCACAACATGTTACAAAGATCCCTCGGATGGAAAATAAACTGAAGCATCCACATCTGATGGCATTCTGTTGTGTGGACGTTAAAGAACGCACGGTGTGTTTTACAGAGTAGGTGGATATTGCTGTCACCCTGAACAAGTTCCAAATTCTCTGCTCTAAATCTATGGGGGGACTGCATCTTGCGCTGGTATAGTTGCACCCCTAAGAAGTTTGATACCGTAGGGAAAACTCATTATTTTTCTCACCCACTGCATACAACACAAACTAATGACCGTTTGAGTAACACTTTGCTGGAAATTCCTTTGAGGCTGTTTATTTTTTTTTTTTTAGTTTTTTTAACTTCTCTTTCAAGTGAAGCATTCACATTTTTTAAAAAAAATACTAGGGTTAACATTTGGCATCACGTGTTTACCAATATTATATTTTGCTTTTTTGTTCATGTTGACAACAACTTGCTGTAAACTTACAACAAATGTAATTGAATTATAGAAACGTTTGAATATGACATATAAATGGCTTTTTCCTTGAAGAAGATGCTTGCATCTCACCTAATAACAGTAGTCAGGAGGCCTATTGCTAATATGGGTCACAATAACGAAAATAAAATTATCCAGTGATTTACAAAATTGCCTTGAGTGTCATGGTTGTTGCTCAATCTATAATAATAAATGTCAGTGTGTGTCAGTGTGTTCAGTCAGTCAGGTCAATCAGCGTGTCTCCTCCTAATTACAAACCATGGAACCTGGCGGCCCCCAAACTTTGCATGCTAGCGAGAGAACTCCAAGGGAGTGCATGAATGAAAATTGGGTGTTTGGGTTAATTTAAAAAACCCTTTTTGAAGATAATAAAAGCCTTTTATTTAATTATCCTTTATCGAAGGCTTCATCCTTGGTCAGCCATTGGTCAGCTGGCTCTCTCACGCAGGGGTCTTAATTCGCCATTTATTTTGCCTGCCTCAACAATGGCTTGATTTTGGAGCAGGTTGCAATGTTTTGTTTTTTTTATGATGAAGTACTTAAAAAAATTATTTTTTACTTTGTCCAACTCATATCATCGAATGCCTGATCTTCATGCATCAATCGCTGTACACTCGCTTTTGTAAGTGCTCTATAGTTTCAAATTGGGTAGTGGTCCGATTTTATGCATGAGATGATGGTGATTTTACACAATGGCCTCTTCACAGACAAATTAAAATCAGTATATAATCGAAGTTGATTTCGGTTTTGAGGATCGGATCACGTGGACTAAATAACTTTCAACATCTGGAGTGTAATCTGAAAAAGTTAAGTAATCAGCGATGCTTTGGTTTTTTGGGGTGTGTCCATTAACAATCAGCTTGCTATTTGTTTGCCGGAGCCAGCCATTCCTTATCAACCGTTTCGTTGTTGTGCTTAAATCCACTTTGACAAGTGCTCTACAAGCTGCTTCATTGTTCGTTTGCAAGCCAGGGCGATACACGGCAAAAGTACTCACTCTGTCACTCTGAATTACATCGATCGACATGCAATGTTCGGCCGCACCCACCTTGTGTGGGCTCCGCCAGTGTCGTGCAGTGCCTCGGGTGGTGGCTCACCACTGAAAAAAATAATGTTTCGTTTTTTAAAGTTTCTTCAACCGTTTTGTTGGAGTGCTTACTGAGTGCTTAAGCCATTTGGTGAATGCTCTACAAGTCTCGAGCTCTTCAAGCCAATCTCTTCGAGAGGGGAGGGAAGGCCAGAGTGAAGAAGGAGGAGGGAGTGTGAGGGGGCGCATTGAGGAGGGGGCAGCGTGAGAGGAGGGGGCAGCATGAGAGGAGAGGGCAGCATGAGAGGAGAGGGCAGCGTGAAAGGAGGGGGCAGCATGAGAGGAGGAGGGCGGCAGTGTGAGAGGAGGGGCAGCATGAGAGGAGGTGGGGCAGTGTGAGAGGAGGGGAGGCAGCGAAAGAGGGAGGGGAGTGCAGCGTGGGGGAAAAGGGAGGGAATGGGAAGGCAGTGTGAGGGGAGGGAAGGCAGCGTAAAGGAAAAGGAGAAGGCAGTGTGAGGGGCAGGAAAAGCAACATGAGGGAGGGAAGGCAGCGTAAAGGGAAGGAAAGGCAGGTGTGAGGGGCAGGAAAGCAACATGAGGGGAGGCAGTGTAACGGAGGGGTGGGAAGCATACCACGGCATAACTGCGGTGATAAAACATGCCCAAGCAGCAACGTTTTCTTGAGCCGAATTGTGGAATTGAACGAAGCAGTTAGTTCCAACTGTTTTGAAAAAAAAACAAGCTTTCATTTATCTAATTCACACATCTTTGACACCCCTTTTTCTCCTTGACCTCTGGAGAGTTATATGGTGGTGGATGGAGTTTGGAAGTTTGATAGCATGAGAGGAGGAAAGGGAGGGCAGTGCGAGGGAGGGATTGGCAACGTGAGGGGAGGGGGAGGAAAGGCAGTATAAGGGTGAATAGGGGAAGCATAAGGAAATGGAAGAACAGCGTAAGGGGAATGGAAGGCAGCATAAGGGGAGGGACGCAGTGTGTAAGCACAAGGAGGATGCATGAGGGGAAGGTATGCAGGCATACCAGGGCATTATGGGGGTGATAAAATGCGCCCAAACAGCAACGTTTTCTTTTTAACCACCATGTTCCACATAAACCGGACTGGGAGCATTCAAAAATTAAAACACATGCTATCTACTTGGCAAAGGCCTGCCTGCATGCATGCCCCACCCCATATGCATTCCTCCAACCTTCTTACATGCAGGCATGCACAAACCCCACGGAATTTCATTTGTACCACATCCATGTGTACTGTTTCTTCTTCCTCTTAGTTTTCAGCAACTGACGACTATCAAATATATTGCTGAAGCTACAAGTATATTTATATTAATATTTTGTCATGATTAGCAGATCAGACAAAATGGTAAAAAGCAAATTGCATATGTAATTTGCCGAAAAAAGGACCCCTGTGAACTGCATCGTCACGAATTGCAAAAGCAAGTTATAGGCACACTTTACACTCAATGAAGTTCCACTTTTCTGCACCTTCCTTAATCGTTTCTTCACTAAATATATCTTTGGTCTTTTGGTGCATCATGGGTGATGCAGGTTGTAGTCAAGTTTCATCGAAATTGTATGTGCAGGTTTCTTGAGAAGAAAGAAAATACTATTTGAGGGGGGATAGGTAAACCAGCCCCCCATAAACTCCCTCCGTTAGACCTCTTCAGACCCCATTTTTTTAAATGCATCAACAAACTTTGGTACATTCATTGTTGATTGAAGGTTGTGGTCAAGTTTCATCAGAATTGCCTATGTAGTGTCTGGAGAATAAAGCAAATACCTACGTATGTTGGGGGCAACCCCATCGACCTCCTTCGGGTCAAATTTTTTTTAATTCAATGAAAAAAACTTTGGTATATACACAGTGATGAACGTTGTGGTAAAGTTTCATCAAAAATTGGATATGTAGTTTCAAGAAGAAGTTGCAAAGTATTTGTGGACAGACGGACGGAAACCCGCCATCCATAAGCTCCCCGGGAGTATGCCCTCGGTGAGCCATAAATTAAGCTTAATCCTTTGCTAAATAAATTAAACATCATTTGTTTAGTTAAGTTAATTATAAATTAAGCTTTGCTTAAATAAATTACAATAAGTTATAAAAATCACTAACATGTTTAAATTTTTCAGATTTTCACTCCAGGATTTGACACTTATTTATGTCCATGAGGTTCGATTCTCAAATCAGTATAACATTTTGATTATGTACTTTATTTGAACAGGGCCGAACAAAATGGCGAATTAAGACTCAGCAAGCTGACAGAGGGCTGACCAAGGATGAAGCCTTGCTAAAGGATAACTAAATTAAGGCGTTAGTTATCTTCAAAAGGGAGGTTAAAATTTAACCCAAACACTCAATTTCATTTCATGCACTACCTTGGAGTTTCCTTGGTGAGCATGTAAGGTTTCAAGCCACTAGGGTTTCATGGTTTTGGAGTTATTGAAGGACACACACACACACACAACACACACTTATTGTATGGATAGCAGAGTACCCACCCACCCTCTGGGTGAGTCGAAGTTTGCGCATTACTTGCTGAAAAATTTCAT
This sequence comes from Eptatretus atami, assembly GCA_035128595.1. Lineage (NCBI taxonomy): Eukaryota > Metazoa > Chordata > Myxini > Myxiniformes > Myxinidae > Eptatretus > Eptatretus atami. The sequence continues at coordinate 117,715,814 of CM068958.1, read as the reverse complement.
AGTCTGTATTTTGTGAGAAGAATTATAGATGTTTGTGTGGTGGTCACTTAAAAGGTTCGACGATGGTCTAAAGGTACGTTCCAATTGTAGTTCGCGTCATAGGGTCAAAAGCGATTTATACAACTCTCCTACATGTAAAATAATCTAAAAAGGTCAAAGTGGTCTAAAGCTCTAAATGGTCGAGGGTCCAAGCTGTCTAATCTCTCTGAAGGCTGTAAGTGGTTTTAATGGTCAACGGTTCTTGGATCTTTAGAGTTGAAAGGGTCTTCAGGGTCTTAAAGGGTCTTTGGGATTCTTAAAATGCCTTCGGAAGTCTTCCACAATCTTAATGGTCTTTTGGGGTATTTGAGGTATTTAAAGGGTCTTCAAGGTCGTAAAGTGTCTCATTGGTCTCTTGGGTCTTTGGTATCTAAAAGGTGTTTAGAGTCTTCAAGGGTTCATCATCCATCCATTGGGACCTTACTCTGTGCAGAGCGTTGGTGCTGCCTAAGCAGTCTCCTTGGCTATCGGGCACAATTCCTGGACGGGTCACCACTTCCGACACAGGATACCAGCAAGCTGGCACTCATTTTGCCGACCTCAGAAGGATGGCAGGCAGAGTCGACCCTACCTGGTATTAATTCAACAGCCGAGTGGGATTTGAACTCAGGATCCATAGGTTCCCAAGCCCACCACCCACCTTCCAGAGTCTTATGCGTGTTATGGGGTCAATATGGTCTTAAGTGTCTTTCCTGAGGACAATCCCTGGGGTCATACTTTGGTCTGCATGCCAAATCTGGGGGTTGTCCGCAAAGCGGTCTTTGTCAAAACGTGAACATACAGACAGACAGACAGATTGACAATTCTTTTTATTATGGATAGATAGATAGACAGATGGAAGAAGACGTATAAAGGAAGCAAAATGGGTGAGATATGTGAATGGTGAAAGAAATGGCCCACATTATTAAAACTGCTAAAACATTTTGTTCTCTCTAAATTCTTGAGTGAAAGGCTGGATTGAAATCACTGATATGAAGTTCTAGAGTCTTTCAACTATGCAACGAGGCTATGCATAATTTAACACCATCGATCGTCATAACTTTTGGACCTTAACATTATGCTACGTATGCTTGCAGCAAAGTTGAGAACGTGGCTGTAGCATCAATGTACTTTCAGAACAGGGTTCAGCAACCTTTCAAAGATGGCATGCCAGAGTTAACTTATTCACTCTTTATTTGAAGATTGTGTGTCATTGATATCTTTTTTAACATCAATATGTCCTACTTACATTTTAGCAGCTTTTCTAAATAAATAGATTAAAAGGCAGATCTTTCCGTTCAGTGTGACCCTTTCACTTGTTTCCCTTGCTGAGTTGTCCATTTTCGGGTTCGTAGTTTGAAATTTAAGCAAGCAGCACACACCTCAGAGTTGTTTCATTGTTTACCGCTCGGTGAGCGCACAGAAAAGAACTGACTTCATGCAGTGTCCATAGAACGTCCACACCCCCTTTCAAAATTTTTCACCTTTTGTTGCCTTGTTGCCTGGAATTAAATTGCATTATCAGATTTCCACCCTTTATTTACACATCGAACCCACAACTTCCATGTGAACAACAAATTCCCAAATTAGAGAAAATTGATTTAAAAACACAAAACTTAGATATCTTGTGTTGGGATAAGTGTCTCCCCCTGTATAATAGCAATTGTAAATTAGCTCTCAGGTGTAACCAATCAACTTCCAAATCACACATTTCAACGTTAATTGGCTCCACCTGTGTTAAATTGTAGTGCTTCTTTGCTTATTTCCGCTGGCACACTGAGGTGAAGGAGGTTTATGTTTCACCCTATTCTGGTCTGTTTGTTTGTCTGTTTGTTTGTTGTTACAGGATATCTCTCTCTTTTAAGCTTTTCGTGCTGCACTCTTCAGGGTAAAAATCGCAGCAAGTGAAGGAGGAAGTGAAGGTGTGTGCTTCATACGCAGATCTCAATAAGGTAGACACTGATTGGTTCAACCGTAATGACATCACGGTTAATCCGAACGCCCATTGGTCGAAGGCGGCATGTTCCTTTTCAACCTCAATATCCTCAAGCACACCATAAGCCTCCTGGAGTTAATGATGTCACATCAGAAACTCGTAAAGCTGCGGCACAGGACCCAGAAGTATTTAAAGTCCTCCACAAGGCAGTGTGTAATATCTGGAAAACCGGAAAGTAGCCACCATCGATGACTAAGTCAGTGTATATTGCTTTGCACAAAAAGAATGACAGAGGTCCGTGTGGCAAATACAGAACACTTGCACTAATCAGCCATGCAAGTAAGATCATTCTCAGTAGTGTGTGTCAATGTAGACTTGAAAGAACTGCCAGTATCGAGGTGAGAGACACCCAATGTGGCTTTGCACATGGTAAGGGCATAACTCATGGGATCTACATTATGAAAGGTGTGGCCAAAGCACACTGCGCAGGCAATCACCCTCTTCATCTGGTCTTTGTTGACAATAAGAAGGCATTGGACTCTGTTTACCATGCACTACTGTTTATGAAATTGCGGGATTTTGGTATGGAGGAGGATGTGATACTGCTTGAGTATCTCTACATCAACTCAAATGGTCAGCTCAGTTGGAAAGGCCGGATGACAGACGAGTTTGATACGCCATTCGGAGTATGACAAAACTGTCCATTGTCCCCTATCAGGTCCATTGTCTCCTACCATTTTTGTCAGGTCAGGTTAGTTCTGTGACCTGCTACAGGTGTTTACCATGTAAAACCTGTACTAACCTGTTCCATGGTCGGGTTGTCGGCGACTAAACCGTCTCCCCCACCAGGTTTTTTGGTTAGGAGGGTGTTTGGATTATGGACACCCAGCAGGATTAAAAACAAAACCTGTCAAAGGGCGGAGGAGCTCCTTGTGAAGCCAACGGCCATCGCATATCTAGTGCACAACTTGTGTCTGTGGACGTCCTCCTGCAGTTGGTTACTTTTTATAGGAGGTTGGTGGCAGGATTTGCATCTCCGGCCACCGTAAAACCCTTCATTCCGCAAAACACAAAAACGCAAAAAAAATCTGAAAACCCACTCGTGGGAGTACCTCCCGTGCAGCTTTCCTTTGCAGGGCAGCTCACCGGATGACGGGATTGGGGCAAAGCCTTCGGGACCCCAAATCTTTGATGATAGGAGGGAAACCACGCGGTAACATTCCATGGCTCAGATTTTGCAGGAGAGTGTTGTCGGAGTGGTGCTGAGGTGTCGTCCACCAGACGGCGGTCTCCTTGGGTTAACCTGAGGCAGTCCCTTCAGGTGGGGTGCGGGAATGTTCCTATCCCGAGAGAGGATGATCAACTGTCTCTTGTATCATGTGAGCTCAAGCGTTTGGACATCGGTTATTGCAGCACTCTCTGGAGGTTTTGGAGACCGGATTGCGCGCGCGAGATAATGGTGGGTGGTTACACCTACCATTGGTTCTGTCGCTCTGATAGTTACCATTCCGAAGGAGTTGCTTGTAGCTGTGTCCAATAAGCTGACTCCAATGATAATTGAGCTAACACCGGGTCAACGGCGTATTATGAGACTAAGGATTCGTCCACTCCTTAGGTGTCATTTCCCTGGTCTCTGTTTATGCTCCGATGAAGCGAGTGATCTCACCCGTGAAGGACGGCCATTCTACGCCACGCTCGAGTCTGTGGTTGATCAGTGCCCCAGACGAGATACACTTCTATCTTGGGGGATTTCATTGCATCGACTGGAACTGATAGGGATGGTTATGACACATTGTTGGTCCCCATGGGTCAGGAACTATGAAACTAGATATAGTTACTAAGTTCCTTGACTTTGCAAGAAGTGATGGACTTAGGGTGGCTGGTTCATGGTTTAAGCGCCCACAAGCTCATCGCTGGACTTGGTATTCCAACGCTGGCGGTGTGGCAAAAGAATTGACCATGTCCTCGTTGATGGTCGCTGGAGTATGATTCCAGAACTGCCAGGGTCTACCGGAGTGCTCAGTTCCTCAATACTGACCACCAGCTTGTTGTAACAAACCTCTAAAGATGCAACCTGAAATCCGTCGGGAGAATGTTACCATCCCAGCCTAGGCTGGATGTTGGCAAGCTCAAGGATTGAGAGGGTAGCTGAGGAGTTTGCGAACAGGCTGAGTGGACATTTGGGGGGGGGGGGTCTGGGTGCTTTGGCGGGGTACTGAAGAGTTGTGGAGTGCCTTCAAGACCACCGTCCTTGATGTTGCCGGTGGATGTCTTTGGAACTCACCGGGAGGGCAAAGAAGAATTTTGTCTCTCAAGGACACTGGATACCATTGACCAGAGTCGCAGGGGCCAGGCTGAATGGGCAGAGCTGAGGCTGTTCAGGGAGCTGAGGCGTAAAACTGTTACGTGCACTAAGGGTGGACAAGGAGGCCGATGTGCGAGGAATCTGTGAGGGGGTAGAGCATCACCTGTGGACAGGTGATTCTCGTCCCACTTACAGGGGATTCACGCCACTGCGTTCATCCAAGCCATTCCATCGGAGCATTGCAGTTAGAGTAAGAGAGTGGTAGGCTTCTTGACAAGAGGAGTCCGAAGTGAAGGCCCGCTGGGCCGCGTTACTTTGAGTGGTTGTACCAGGCTGATCCACCAGCATGTCGAGTTGGACGTCAAGGGTGTTACAATCCCTGTTGCTGACCCTACAATCAACTGTGGTCCACCTTCGCTTTGTGGGAAACACGGGCTGCGGTGAACCGGTTGAAACGGGGTAAAGCTCCAGGATCTGTGGCATCCATGCTGAACTTCTCAAGGCTGGTGGAAATGCTGCACTCATGTCGTTGCATGCAGTTTTGTGCTCTGCCTGGAACACAGGCATCATCCCACATGATTGGAAGAGGGGCCTTGTTTGTCCCTCTCTGGAAAGGGAAGGGTTTGATCGCCAAGACTGCAACAACTACCGAGGGGTGACGCTTGCTCTCAGTGCCGGGCAAGGTCTTTGCTCGGATTGAATTATGATAGGGTTCGCCACCATCTGCTTGAGCACCAGCGTCCAGAGCAGTCAGGCTTTTACACCAAAGAGGCCAAATGATTGACAGTATCCTTGCACTTCGGGGTCCTCACCAACGCAGACGAGAGTTTCCGGCAGGGGCTGCTTGCAGCCTATGGTTTGATCTCTGTAAAGGTTTTGATTTCAGTGAATCGGGATGCCCTCTGGAGGATTCTTGGTCTTCGTGGTTGGCCACCCAAAAACTGATCGATCTGATGTCTGAACTCTACTTCTGGAACTGAGATTGCTGGAAATGTGTGGTACCATCTCTGACTTATTTCCAGTTGTTATGGAGTTTCTCAGGGGGTGTGTCCTGGCCCCCACACTTTTCAGCACTCGTATGGACTGGGATTCCTTGGGAGGATGTCGGAGAGATCAAGCTGCGGTGCATCGTTTGGGAATGTCAAGATCTCGGCCTTGATTTCGCAGATGATGCAGTTATCTTTGCGGAGACTTTAGATATCCTTTTTGGGAGCCCTGGAGGTGCTGAATGAGGAGTCCGAGCCGCTTGGATTACAGGTTTCTTTGGTCAAAACTAAGATCCATGCTTTCAATGACATCTTGGATGCTGCTCTCCTGTCTGTGTCTGTTTGTGGTGAGGATGTTGAGGTCGTGGAGAGATTTCACTTTACCTGGCCAGTGATATTCATGTCCTCTGCTGGCTGTGAGTCAGAGGTCAATAGACGTCTGGGTCGGGCCTGGGAGTCATGGATTCACTGGATCATGGGGTGTGGGTGCTGCCGGTACCTGTGCGGGGGACGAAAGTCCGAGTCTTTAGGTCCTTGGTGTTTCCAGGCTGGCTCTATGGATGCGAGATTTGGACTCTGACCAAGGATCTGAGACGGAGACTTAATTCCCTTTGGTACCAGGTCTCTTCGGAGAATCCTTGGCTATCGCTGGTTGATTTTGTGTCCAAAGAGCGGTTGCTGAGGGAGACTCGGATGAGATTTGTTATCTGCATAGTCCGTGAGCGTCAGTTGCGGCTTGTATGGACATGTTGGCTCGTTTTCCTGACGCTGATCCTGCTCATAGATTCTCTCAGCGAGGGAGTCTCGAGAGTGGAGGAGGCCAATGGGCCGCCACGTGCCTCGTGGTTGCAGCAGGTTGACCGGCATCTCAAGGAGATGGGGATGGCCTGGCATCTGCCTGGGGGATGGCCAGACGGCGGCCCCTGGAGTACGGTGGAAAGTGACGCAGCGACGCGGCTGTTTCTGGCACAGCTCCATACCTGACCTGACCTGTCCCCTATACTCTTCAGCCTCGACACGAAATGCCTCATGCGGGAGTGGTATGAATGCACATCAAACCTAAGGGCACTAAATGTAAGTGGTGTCTCTGTAAAAGAGATCAGAATATGCCGATGACCTAGTGATGATGGCACTTTGCAGAGCTGATGCAGAAGAGATGTTGCTATTCCTGGGTGACAATATCAGATAGGTATGGGCTCGTCATTCATCTGGCAAGATGGATACATGGTTGTTCCAGCCAACAATGGATGGACAACGTGATCACATTTACTGCTTGATACCAATTTCCCGTGTCACATCTTTCAAGTACCTCGGCGTGTCGATGAACCACAATCAAAGATGACAGCAAGAGGTGCGAAAGCAGATAGCTATGGGCAATCCACCCTTAAGCACTGCAAATACCTGCGTTCCCCTGTGGTCAGCCTAGGAAACAAAGGGCACAGCTTGCTCAGTCACTAATCATGTCAAGGAGTACTGTATGGTGCCACCACCGTGTCATTTAAGGCAAACCGACAATCAGGCAACTAGATGGCTTCGGCCCAACCATCTGGCAACACCTGCTTCAACGCTAGTGGCAGATTACATTTTCTGGGCCTTGGGCCTTAAGGTGGAGAGAGATTATTTCTGCTCTAAAACGAATCAAGAAACTACCTTAAGGTCAACAATGAAAGACCAAAAAGCTGAAACTACTTCTCATTGATGCACATCGAGTCGGAGCATTGCGTTAAAATTGACAGGTTAGGATATTATTAATGAATTCGCAGACAAAAAAATGTCGCAAATTTTAAATTTTACATTTTATTTTTCGATTATTAAATATGGATTTTTAGAGCATGCATTTGTGGCAGAAGTGCCTTCATGTTGATCTTATTTTAGTTTCGTTTTTAATGTGATAAAAAGCAAAAATTGTTTCAGAGTTTTCTTTTTTTAAATTTTGATTTTACTTACGGATTAATGTATTTTTAATTTTTATGGATTCTCGTTTTTCCAAAATAATACTTTTTTTTGATTGTTTTTTTTACTTATACACATATTTTTTGGCAGACCCCTAAGGCTAAACATCCAGACTTAGTTTCAAGCCTATGCAGCCTATAGGGCAATCCGCCACTGGCTCAACAATCAAGTAGAATGACCGTGTTACAAACGAGAGTGCAATGGAGTATGACGGTTGACTGTGATGCCTCAGCAGTAGCAATGTGACTGAACACAAGGCAGCATGGCTCGGGTGATGTGATTCGGCACGGTGGACTGCAGAAAGCTGTTGTGGATGGCGTTCCAGAGGATGTTGTCGTTCGGTAGGCTTGACCAAAGATGCGTGGGGTTGACAACATCCAGAGTTAGTCAGGGTGCATATCAATAAACTAAAAGTGGCAGTGCTGGAAAGACGGTTTGTGTCAAAAGCGGCGGCAGTGGTTTCGATGGTGTATTATTTGAGGGAGACATCCACGAGCTTCTGCCTATGCAGAATGATGATGATTGATGATGACGATGATGTCATTGTTATCACCCTATATACTACCAAGGGGAGTTGATTGACATATGTAAAGTTTCAATTTTTCATTTAGCGGTTTTGGGAGAAAAAGATGTCCAATTTTTTTCCTTTAATCCAATATGCTGGCATTACACCTGACCTATGACAACAGAGTTATCAATAAAATATTCTGCCATGGGATCCCTCCTATGTTTAAAGTTTTTGCATCGACTTGGCCAAGCAGTTGCAAGGAAAAACCTTTTTAAAGTGAAATATATAGATGCGGATGTGGACACACAACACACATACACACACATACACACACACACACACACACCACAACACACACACACACACACCACACACACACACACACACACGTCTTGCATCCCTATCAGGGCAAAGACTAAGTTATTGTTGTGTTTTTTCAATTTGCTGATGGATCCAAACTGTTCCCTCCACTTTTGTCTGTCTGTCAGCTCTCACAAAACGACAAGCCCTAAATATCGGCATAATTTCTTGAAATGTCGTTGCATTTTTAAATAATAATAATAATAATAATATTTTAAACAAACATTTTAATAGTAACAGTATTTAGAGTGAAGTTGTACAGGTGTTTCATGTATGAGGATAAAAGGCTGCTGCTTTTAATACTGTTTCAAAAGGTAACTGTATAACCTTTTAACTTTCCTTAAACTTCCTGCAAAGGTCCGTGGAAAAGATGCAGAAAATAGCTGTGCCGGCATAACCATCGAATATGATTGATGAGATGACTTTCTTTGGATGGAAATAACAATAAAAATTCACAGGAGAATTCCAATAAATATTTTTGAAATTTTTATATTTCCCTTTTTAAAAATTTACATCATATCGCAATTCGAATAAAATGCCACTTGCAGAATTAATGCCACCAGTTGAAAAGCCGACTCTAAGTCACCATGCAACGTACTTGCTTGGTCGCTAAATATATTTGGATGTCTCCCTTTGATGTTACTGTCATTTCTGTTCATTCTGGTGTCCGTGAATAAGTTCTTGACGGGATGCTGCAGAGGTTGTACATTGACTGTGTTGCTGTCGAGCTGGGTTCGATTCTCAACCTGACTAAACTGTCGGATTGGTGCTTTTGAAGGCACCCACAACATGTTACAAAGTTCCCTCGGATGGAAATAAAACTGAAGCATCCCATCTGATGGCATTCGTTTGTGGACGTTAAAGAACGCACGGTGTGTTTTAACAAAGTAGGTGGATATTGCTGTCACCCTGAACAAGTTCCAAATTCCTGCTCTAAATCTATGGGGGGCACTGCATCTTGCGCTGGTATAGTTGCACCCCTAGAAGGTTGATTGACCGTAGGGCAAAACTCATTAAATATTTTCTCACCCAACATGCATACAACACAAACTAATGACCGTTTGAGTAACACCTTTGCTGGAAATTCCTTTGAGGCTGTTTATTTTTTTTTTTTTAGTTTTTTTAACTTCTCTTTCAGTGAAGCATTCACATTTTTTAAAAAAAATACTAGGTTAACATTTGGCATCACGTTGTACCAATATTATATTGCTCTTTTTTGTTCATGTTGACAACAACTTGCTGTAAACCTACAACAAATGTAATTGAATTATAGAAACGTTTGAATATGACATATAAATGGCTTTTTCCTTGAAGAAGATGCTTGCATCTCACCTAATAACAGTAGTCAGGAGGCCTATTGCTAATATGGGTCACAATAACGAAAATAAAAATTATCCAGTGATTACAAAATTGCCTTGAAGTGTCATGGTTGTTGCTCAATCTATAATAATAAATGTCAGTGTGTGTCAGTGTTCAGTCAGTCAAGTCAATCAGCGTTGTCTCCTCCTAATTACAAACCATGAGAACCTGGCGGCCCCAAACTTTGCATGCTGAGCGAGAGAAACTCCAAGGGAGTGCATGAATGAAAATTGGGTTGTTTGGGTTAATTTTAAAAAACCCTTTTTGAAGATAATAAAAGCCTTATTTAATTATCCTTTATCAAGGCTTCATCCTTGGTCAAGCCATTTGGTCAGCTGGCTCTCTCACGCAGGGGTCTTAATTCGCCATTTATTTTGCCTGCCTCAACAATGGCTTGATTTGGAGCAGGTTGCAATGTTTTGTTTTTTAATGATGAAGTACTTAAAAAAATTATTTTTTACTTTGTCCAACTCATATCATCGAATGCCTGATCTTCAGCTACAATCGCTGTACACTCGCTTTTGTAAGTGCTTATAGTTTCAAATTGGGGCTTTGGTCCGATTTTATGCATGAGATGATGTGATTTTACACAATGGCCTCTCACAGACAAATTAAAATACAGTATATAATCGAAGTTGATTTCGGTTTTGAGGATCGGATCACGTGGACTAAATAACTTTCAACATCTGGAGTGAAATCTGAAAAAGTTAAGTAATCAGCGATGCTTTGGTTTTTGCGTGTGTCCATTAACAATCAGCTTGCTATTGTTTGCCGAGCCAGCCATTCCTTATCAACCGTTTCGTGTTGTAGTCTTAAATCCACTTTGACAAGTGCTCTACAAGCTGCTTCATTGTTCGTTTGCAAGCCAGGGCGATACACGGCAAAAGTACTCACTCTGTCACTCTGAATACATCGATCGACATGCAATGTTCAGGCCGCACCCACCTGTGTGGGCTCCGCCAGTGTCGTGCAGTGCCCGGTGGTGGCTCACCACTGAAAAAAATTAAATGTTTCGTTTTTTAAAGGTTTCTTCAACCGTTTTGTTGGAGTGCTTACTGAGTGCTTAAGCCATTTGGTGAAGCTCTACAAGCTCGAGCTCTTCAAGCCAAATCTCTTCGAGAGGGGAGGGGAAGGCCAGAGTGAAGAAGGGGAGGAGGGAGTGTGAGGGGGCAGCCATTGAGGAGGGGCAGCGTGAGAGGAGGGGGCAGCATGAGAGGAGAGGCAGCATGAGAGGAGAGGGCAGCGTGAAAGGAGGGGGCAGCTATGGGAGAGGAGGGGGCGCAGTGTGAGAGGAGGGGCAGCATGAGAGGAGGTGGGCAGTGTGAGAGGAGGGGAGGCAGCGAAAGGGGAGGGAGTGCAGCGTGGGGGAAAGGGGGGAATGGGAAGGCAGTGTGAGGGAGGGAAGGCAGCGTAAAGGAAGAAAGGCAGTGTGAGGGGCAGGAAAAGCAACATGAGGGAGGGAAGGCAGCGTAAAGGGAAGGAAAGGCAGGTGTGAGGGGCAGGAAAAGCAAACTGAGGGAGGGCAGTGTAACGGGAGGGTGGGAACATACCACGGCATAACTGCGGTGATAAACATGCCCAAGCAGCAACGTTTTCTTGAGCCGAATGTGTGGAATTGAACCGAAGCAGTAGTTCCAACTGTTTTGAAAAAAAAACAAAGCTTTCATTTATCTAATTCAACATCTTTGACACCCCTTTTTCTCCTTGACCTCTGGAGAGTTATATGGTGGTGGATGGAGTTTGGAAGTTGTGATAGCATGAGAGGAGGAAAGGGAGGGCAGTGCGAGGGAGGGATTGGCAACGTGAGGGGAGGGGGAGGAAAGGCCAGTATAAGGGGAATTGGAGGGAAGCATAAGGGAAATGGAAGACAGCGTAAGGGGAATGGAAGGCAGCATAAGGGGAGGGAAGCAGTGTAAGCACAAGGGAGGATGCATGAGGGGAAGTATGCAGCAATACCAGGGCATTTATGGGGGTGTTAAAATGCGCCAAACAGCAACGTTTTCTTTTTAACCACCATGTCCACCATACAACCGGACTGGGAGCATTCAAAAATTAAAACCATGCTATCTACTTGGCAAAGAGCCTGCCTGCATGCATGCCCCCACCCCATATGCATTCCTCCAACCTTCTTACATGCAGGCATGCACAAACCCCACGGATTTCATTTGCTACCACATCCATGTGTACTGGTCTTCATTCCTCTTAGTTTTCAGCAACTGACGACTATCAATATATTGCTGAAGCTACAAGTATATTTATATTAATATTTTGTCATGATTAGCAGATCAGAACAAAATGGTAAAAAGCAAATTGCATATGTAATTTGCCGAAAAAAGGACCCCTGTGAAACTGCATCGTCACGAATTGCAAAAGCAAGTTAATAGAGGCACAACTTTACACTCAATGAAGTTCCACTTTTCTGCACCTTCCTTAATCGTTTCTTCACTAAATATTATCTTTGGTCTTTTGGTGCATCATGGGTGATGACAGGTTGTAGTCAAGTTTCATCGAAATTGGTATGTGCAGTTTCTTGAGAAGAAAGAAAATACCTATTTGAGGGGGGATAGGTAAACAGCCCCCCATAAACTCCCTCCGTTAGACCTCTTCAGACCCCAATTTTTTTAAAATGCATCAACAAACTTTGGTACATTCATTGTTGATTGAAGGTTGTGGTCAAGTTTCATCAGAATTGCCTATGTAGTGTCTGGAGAATAAAAGCAAATACCTACGTATGTTGGGGGCAACCCCATCGACCTCCTTCGGGTCAAATTTTTTAATTGCAATGAAAAAAACTTTGGTATATACACAGTGATGAACGTTGTGGTAAAGTTTCATCAAAAATTGGATATGTAGTTTCAAGAAGAAGGTTGCAAGTATTTGTGGACAGACGGACGGAAACACGCCATCCATAACTCCCCGGAGTATGCCCTCGGGTGGCCATAAATTAAGCTTAATCCTTTGCTAAATAAATTAAACATCATTGTTTAAGTTAAGTTAATTATAAATTAAGCTTTGCTTAAATAAATTACAATAAGTTATAAAAAATCACTAACATGTTTAAATTTTTCAGATTTTCACTCCAGGATTTTGACACTTATTTAGTCCATGAGGTTCGATTCTCAAATCAGATATAACATTTTGATTATGTACTTTATTTGAACAGGGCCGAACAAAATGGCGAATTAAGACTCAGCAAGCTGACAGAGGGCTGACCAAGGATGAAGCCTTGCTAAAGGATAACTAAATTAAGGCCTTAGTTATCTTCAAAAGGGAGGTTAAAATTAACCCAAACACTCAATTTCATTTCATGCACTACCTTGGAGTTTCCTTGGTGAGCATGTAAGGTTTCAAGCCACTAGGTTTCATGGTTTTGGAGTTATTGAAGGACACACACACACACACACACACACACTTATTAGTATGGATAGCAGAGTACCCACCCACCCTCTGGGTGAGTCGAGTTTGCGCATTACTTGCTGAAAAATTTCATAGTCTGTATTTTGTGAGAAAATTATAGATGTTTGTGTGGTGGTCACTTAAAAGGTTCGAGACGATGGTCTAAAGGTACGTTCCAATTGTAGTTCGCGTCATAGGGTCAAAAGCGTATTTAACAACTCTCTCCTACATGTAAAATAATCTAAAAAGGTCAAAGTGGTTCTAAAGCTCTAAATGGTCGAGGGTCCAAGCTGTCTAATCTCTCTGAAGGCTGTAAGTGGTTTTAATGGTCAACGGTTCTTTGGATCTTAGGAGTTGAAAGGGTCTTCAGGGTTCTTAAAGGGTCTTTGGGATCTTAAAATGCCTTCGGAAGTCTTCCACAATCTTAATGGTCTTTGGGGTATTTGAGGTATTTAAAGGGTCTTCAAGGTCGTAAAGTGTCTCATTGGTCTTTGGAGTCTTTGGTATCTAAAAGGTGTTTGAGGTCTTCAAGGGTTCATCATCCATCCATTGGGACCTTACTCTGTTGCAGACGTTTGGTGCTGCCTAAGCAGTCTCCTTGGCTATCGGGCACAATTCCTGGACGGGTCACCACTTCCGACACAGGATACCAGCAAGCTGGCACTCATTTTGCCGACCTCAGAAGGGATGGCAGGCAGAGTCGACCCTACCTGGTATTAATTCAACAGCCGAGTGGGATTTGAACTCAGGATCCATAGGATCCCAAGCCCACCACCCACCTTTCAGAGTCTTATGCGTGTTATGGGTCAATATGGTCTTAAGTGTCTTTTCCTGAGGACAATCCCTGGGGTCATACTTTGGTCTGCATGCCAAATCTGGGGGTTGTCCGCAAAGCGGGTCTTTGTCAAAACGTGAACATACAGACAGACAGACAGATTGACAATTCTATTTATTATGGATAGATAGATAGACAGATGGAAGAAGACGTATAAAGGAAGCAAAATGGGTGAGATTATGTGATGGGTGAAAGAATGGCCCACATTATTAAAACTGCTAAAACATTTTGTTCTCTCTAAATTCTGAGTGAAAAAGGCTGGATTGAAATCACTGATATGAAGTTCTAGAGTCTTTCAACTATTGCAACGAGGCTATGCATAATTTAACACCATCGATCGTCATAACTTTTGGACCTTAACATTATGCTACGTATGCTTGCAGCAAAGTTGAGAACGTGCTGTGCATCATGTACTCAGAACAGGGTTCAGCAACCTTTCAGAAGTGGCATGCCAGAGTTAACTTATTCACTCTTATTTGAAGATCTGGTGTGTCATTGATATCTTTTTTAACATCAATATGTCCTACTTACATTTTGCAGCTTTCATAAATAAATAGATTAAAAGGCAGATCTTTCCGTTCAGTGTGACCCTTTCACTTGCTTTCCCTTGCTGAGTTGTCCATTTTCGGGTTCGTAGTTTGAAAATTTAAGCAGCACACAAACCTCAGAGTTTTCAGTTTTGTTACCGCTCGGGAGCGACAGAGAACTGCTTCATGCAGTGTCCATAGAACGTCCACACCCCCTTTCAAATTTTTCACCTTTTGTTGCCTTGTTGCCTGGAATTAACATTGCATTATCAGATCTTTACCACCTTTATTTAACTTCGTAACCCACAACTTTTCCAGTGAACAACAAATTCCAAATAAGAGAAAATTGATTAAAAACAACAAAACTAGATATCTTGGTTGGGATTAAGTGTTCCCCCGTATAATAGCAATTGTAAATTAGCCTCAGGTGAACCAGTCAACTTTCCAAATCACACATTCAAGTTAATTGGGCTCCACCTGTGTTAAATATGTAGTGCTTCTTGATTATTTCCGCTGGCACACTGAAGGTGAAGAGTTTATGTTTCACCCCTTCGTCTGTTTGTTGCTGTTTGTTTGTGTACAGGATATCTCAAAAAGTGTGGACGGATTTTGGATAAACTTGGTAGACATGCTGGCGTGTGACGAGGAAGAAGGAAATGATTCAATTTTAGTGAAGATCCGGTCCGGATCCGGATCTGATAATTTAAAAGTGATTCTTCACCATGAGAGTAGGGATAAAATGATATTTAGTTGTGGACGGGATTCGGACGAAACTTGGTGGACATTTTTGGGTGTGTAACAAGAAGGAATTTGATGCAATTTTTGGTTGAAGATTTCGGGATCCCGATCTCATAATTTTTTTAAGTGATTTCTTCACCATTGAGGGACAGGGCGAAATTGATATAAAAGCACGATATTCTCAAAAAAGTAGTGACGAATTCAAACAAAACTTGGTGGACATGTGGGTGTGTTTGGCGAGGACGAATCGTTTCGATTTTGGTGAAGATCCGATTCTGGATCTGAATACGACAGTTATTTAATTTTTGAAGTGATTCTTACCCATTTGAGAGATCGGGCCAAAAACGAATATTGACTGTAATCATGATGTTTAAAAATGTATTTGGGCGATATGCTTCTGTGGAACAGCATTACGTGCGGCGGAATGCAACTCTACCGAGTGCCCTTCTAGTTTACCTCTTGGCCACCGAAAGTGAAGGAGGTAATGTTTTCACCCCCTTCTGTCTGTTTGTTTGTCTGTTTACAGGATTATCTCATCTCTCTTTT
>CM068958.1:117674456-117698953 GCA_035128595.1 Eptatretus atami | reverse complement strand
GTGAGTCAGAGGTCAATAGACGTCTGGGTCGGGCCTGGGAGTCATGGATTCACTGGATCATGGGGTGTGGTGCTGCCGGTACCTGTGCGGGGGGACGAAAGTCCGAGTCTTTAGGTCCTTGGTGTTTCCAGGCTGGCTCTATGGATGCGAGATTTGGACTCTGACCAAGGATCTGAGACGGAGACTTAATTCCTTTGGTACCAGGTCTCTTCGGAGAATCCTTGGCTATCGCTGGTTGGATTTTGTGTCCAAAGAGCGGTTGCTGAGGGAGACTCGGATGAGATTTGTTATCTGCATAGTCCGTGAGCGTCAGTTGCGGCTGTATGGACATTTGTGTGCGCTCGGTTTTTCCTGACGCTGATCCTGCTCACTAGATTCTCTCAGCGAGGGAGTCTCGAGAGTGGAGGAGGCCAATGGGCCGCACGTGCCTCGTGGTTGCAGCAGGTTGACCGGCATCTCAAGGAGATGGGGATGGCCTGGCATCTGCCTGGGGGATGGCCAGACGGCGGCCCCTGGAGTACCGGTGGAAAGTGGACGCAGCGACGCGCTGTTCTGGCACATGCTTCCATACCTGACCTGACCTGCCCCCTATACTCTTCAGCCTCGACACCGAATGCCTCATGCGGGAGTGGTATGAATGCACATCACACCTAAAGGCACTAAATGTAAGTGGTGTCTCTGTAAAGGAGATCAGATATGCCGATGACCTAGTGATGATGGCACTTTGCAGAGCTGATGCAGAAGAGATGCTTGCTATCCTGGGTGACAATATCAGATAGGTATGGGCTCGTCATTCATCCTGGCAAGATGGAATACATGGTTGTCCAGCCAACAATAGATGACAACGTGATCACATTTACTGCTTGATACCAATTTCCCGTGTCACATCTTTCAAGTACCTCGGCGTGTCGATGAACCACACTCAAGATGACAGCAAGGAGGTGCGAAAGCGGATAGCTATGCGCAAATCCACCCTTAAGCACTGCAAATACCTGCGTTCCACCTGTGTCAGCCTAGAAACAAAGGCACAGCTTGCTCAGTCACTAATCATGTCAAGAGTACTGTATGGTGCCACCACCGTGTCATTTAAGGCAACCGACATCAGGCAACTAGATGGCTTCGGCCCAACCATCTGGCAACACCTGCTCAACGCAGTGGCAGATTAACATTTTCTGGGCCTTGGGCTTAAGGTGGAGAGAGATTATTTTCTGCTCTAAAACGAATCAAGAACTACCTAAGGTCAACAATGAAAGACAAAAAGCTGAACTACTTCTCATTGATGCACATCGAGTCGGAGCATTTGCGTAAAATTGACAGTTAGGATATTATTAATGAATTCGCAGACAAAAAATGTCGCAAATTAAAATTTTACATTTTATTTTTCGATTATTAATATGGATTTTTAGAGCATGCATTTGTGGCAGAAGTGCCTTCATGTTGATCTTATTTAGTTTTCGTTTTAATGTGATAAAAAGCAAAATTGTTTCAGTTTTCTTTTTTTAATTTGATTTTACTTACGGATTAATGTATTTTAATTTTTATGGATCTCGTTTTCCAAAATAAATACTTTTGTTTGATTGTTATTTCTTACCTATACACATATTTTTGGCAGACCCCTAAGGCCTAAGACATCCAGGACTTAGGTTTCAAGCCTATGCAGCCTATAGGGCAATCTGCCACTGGCTCAACATCAAGTAGAATGACCGTGTTACAAACGAGAGTGCAATGGAGATGATCGGTGACTGATGATGCCTCAGCAGTAGCAATGTGACTGAACACAAGGCAGCATGGCTCGGTGATGTGATTCGGCACGGTGGACTGGCAGCAGCTGTTGTGGATGGCGTTCCAGAGGGATGTTGTCGTTCGGTAGGTTGACCAAAGATGCGTGGGGTTGACAACATCCAAGAGTAGTCAGGGTGCAATATCAATAAACTAAAAGTGGCAGTGCTGGAAAGACGGATTGTGTCAAAAGCGGCGGCAGTGGTTTCGATGGTGTATTATTTGAGGAGGCATCCACGAGCTTCTGCCTATGCAGAATGATGATGATGATGACGATGATGTCATTGTTATCACCCTATATACTACAAGGGGAGTTGATGACATATGTAAAGTTTCAATTTTTTTTCATTTAGCGGTTTTGGAGAAAAAGATGTCCAATTTTTTTCCTTTAATCCAATATGGCTGGCATACCACCTGACCTATGACAACAGAGTTATCAATAAAATATTCTCCATGGGGAGTCCCTCCTATGTTTAAAGTTTTGCATCGATTGGCCAAGCAGTTGCAAGGAAAAACCTTTTTAAAGTGAAAATATATAGATGCGGATGTGGGACACACAACACACATACACACACATACACACACACACACACACACACACACACACACACACACACACACACACACACACACACACACACACACACACACACACACACACACACGTCTTGCATCCCTATCAGGGCAAGACTAAGTTATTGTTGTGTTTTTCAATTTGCTGATGGATCCAAACTGTTTCCCTCACTTTTGTCTGTCTGTCAGCTCTCACAAAAACGACAAGGCCCTAAATATCGGCATAAATTTCTTGAAAATGTCGTTGCATTTTAAATAATAATAATAATAATAATAATAATAATTTAAACAACAATTTTAATAGTACAGTATTTAGAGTGAAGTTGTAGAGGTGTTCAATGTATGAGGATAAAAGGCTGCTGCTATAATACTGTTTCAAAGGTAACTGTATAACCTTTTAAACTTTCTTTAAACTTCCTGCAAAGGTCCGTGGAAAAGAAGCAGAAAAATAGCTGTGCCGGCATAACCATCAATGTGATTGATGAGATGACTTCTTGGATGGAAATACAATAAAATTCACAGGAGAATTCCAATAAATATTTTAGAATCTTTTAATATTTCCCTTTTTTAAAATTCTACATCATATCGCAATCGAATAAAATGCCACTTGCAGAATTAATGCCACCAGTTGAAAAGCCGACTCTAAGTCACCATGCAAAGTACTTGCTTGGTCGCTAAATATATTGGATGTCTCCCTTTGACGTTACTGTCATTCTGTTCATCTGTTGTCCGTGAATAAGTATCTTGACGGGATGCTGCAGAGGTTGTACATTGACCTGTGTGCTGTCGAGCCTGGGTTCGATTCTCAACCTGACTAAACTGTCGGATTGGTGCTTTGAAGGCACCACATCGTGTTACAAAGTCCCTCGGATGGAAAATAAACTGAGCATCCCACCTGATGGCATTCGTTGGTGGACGTTAAAGAACGCACGGTGTGTTTTAACAGAGAGTAGGTGAGATATTGCTGTCACCCTGAACAAGTTCCAAATTCCTGCTCTAATCTACGGGGGGCACTGCATCTTGCGCTGGTATAGTTGCACCCCTAGAAGTTGATTGAACCTGTAGGGCAAACTCATAAATATTTTCTCACCCAACATGCATACAACACAAACTAATGACCGTTTGAGTAACACCTTTGCTGGAAATTCCTTGAGGCTGTTTATATTTTTTTTTAAGTTTTTTTTTCAACTTCTCTTTCAGTGAAGCATTCACATTTTTTTTAAATACTAGGTTTAACATTTGGCATCACGTGTACCAATATTATATTGCTTTTTTTGTTCATGTTGACAACAACTTGCTGTAAACTTACAACAAATGTAATTGAATTATAGAAACGTTTGAATATGACATATAAATGGCTTTTTCCTTGAAGAAAGATGCTTGCATCTCACCTAATAACAGTCAGGAGCCTATGCTAATATGGGTCACAATAACGAAAATAAAATTATCCAGTGATTACAAAATTGCCTTGAAGTGTCATGGTGTTGCTCAATCTATAATAATAAATGTCAGTGTGTGTCAGTGTGTCAGTCAGTCAGTCAATCAGCGTGTCTCCTCCATAATTACAAAACCATGAAACCTGGCGGCCCCAAACTTTGCATGCGAGCGAAGAGAACTCCAAGGGAGTGCATGAATGAAAATTGGGTGTTTGGGTTAATTAAAAAAAAACCCTTTTTGAAGATAATAACAGCCTTATTTAATTATCCTTTATCAAGGCTTCATCCTTGGTCAGCCCATTGGTCAGCTGGCTCTCTCACGCAGGGGTCTTAATTCGCCATTTATTTTGGCCTGCTCAACAATGGCTTGATTTGGAGCAGGTTGCAATGTTTTGTTTTTTAATGATGAAGTACTTAAAAAAATTTATTTTTTACTTTGTCCACTCATATCATCGAATGCCTGATCTTCATGCATACAAATCGCTGTACACATCGCTTTTGTAAGTGCTATAGTTTTCAAATTGGGAGCTTGGTCCGATTTTATGCATTAGATGATGTGATTTTACACAATGGCCTCTCACAGACAAATTAAAATACAGTATATAATCGAAGTATGATTTCGGTTTTGAGGATCGGATCACGTGGACTAAATAACTTTCAACATCTGGAGTGAAATCTGAAAAAGTTAAGTAATCAGCGATGCTTTGGTTTTTGCGGGTGTGTCCCATTAACAATCAGCTTGCTATTGTTTGCCGAGCCAGCCATTCCTTATCAACCGTTTCGTTGTAGTGCTTAAATCACTTGACAAGTGCTCTACAAGCTGCTTCATTGTTCGTTTGCAAGCCAGGGCGATACACGGCAAAAGTACTCACTCTGTCACTCTGAATACATCGATCGACATGCAATGTTCAGGCCGCACCCACCTGTGTTGGGCTCCGCAGTGTCGTGCAGTGCCTCGGGTGGTGGCTCACCCACTGAAAAAAATTAAATGTTTCGTTTTTTAAAGTTTCTTCAACCGTTTTGTTGGAGTGCTTACTTGAGTGCTTAAGCCATTTGGTGAATGCTCTACAAGCTCCGATCTCTTCAAGCCAATCTCTTCGAGAGGGGAGGGGAAGGCAGAGTGAAGAAGGGGAGGAGGGAGTGTGAGGGGCAGCATGAGGAGGGGCAGCATGAGAGGAGGTGGGCAGTGTGAGAGGAGGGGGCAGCATGAGAGGAGGTGGGGGCAGTGTGAGAGGAGGGGAGGGCAGCGAAAGGGGAGGGGAGTGCAGCGTGGGGGAAAGGGGAGGGAATGGGAAGGCAGTGTGAGGGGAGGGGAAGGCAGCGTAAAGGGAGAAAGGCAGTGTGAGGGGCAGGAAAAGCAACATGAGGGGAGGGAAGGCAGCGTAAAGGGAAGGAAAGGCAGTGTGAGGGGCAGGAAAAGCAACATGAGGGAGGGCAGTGTAACGGGAGGGTGGGAAGCATACCACGGCTAACTGCGGTGATAAACATGCCCAAGCAGCAACGTTTTCTTGAGCCGAATTGTGGAATTGAACCGAGCAGTAGTTCCGACTGTTTTGAAAAAAAAACAAAGCTTTCATTTATCTAATTCACACATTCTTTGACACCCCTTTTTCTCCTTGACCTCTGGAGAGTTATATGGTGGTGGATGGAGTTTGGAAGTTGTATAGCATGAGAGGAGGAAAGGGAAGGCAGTGCGAGGGGAGGGGATGGCAACGTGAGGGGAGGGGGAGGAAAGGCAGTATAAGGGGAATGGAAGGAAGCATAAGGGAAATGGAAGACAGCGTAAGGGGAATGGAAGGCAGCATAAGGGGAGGGAAGGCAGTGTAAGCACAAGGGAGGATGCATGAGGGGAAGGTATGCAGCATACCAGGGCATTATGGGGGTGATAAAATGCGCCCAAACAGCAACGTTTTCTTTTTAACCACCGTGTTCCACATAACACCGGGCGGGAGCATTCAAAAATTAAAACCCATGCTATCTACTTGGCAAAGGCCTGCCTGCATGCATGCCCCCACCCTCATATGCATTCCTCCAACCTTCTTACATACAGGCATGCACAAACCCCACGGAGTTTCATTTGTACCCATTTGTACCACATCCGTGTGTACTGTCTTCATTCCTCTTAGTTTTCAGCAACTGACGACTATCAATATATTGCTGAAGCTACAAGTATATTTATATTAATATTTTGTCATGATAGCAGATCAGACAAAATGGTAAAAAGCAAATTGCATATGTAATTGCCGAAAAAAGGACCCCTGTGAACTGCATCGTCACGAATTGCAAAAGCAAGTTATAGAGCACAACTTTACACTCAATGAAGTTCCACTTTCTGCACCTTCCTTAATCGTTTCTTCACTAAATATAATCTTTGGTCTTTGGTGCATCATGGGTGATGCAGGTTGTAGTCAAGTTTCATCGAAATTGTATGTGCAGTTTCTGAGAAGAAAGAAAATACCTATTTGAGGGGGGATAGGTAACCAGCCCCCCCATAAACTCCCTCCGTAGACCTCTTCAGACCCCAATTTTTTAAAATGCCATCAACAAACTTTGGTACATCATTGTTGATGAAGGTTGTGGTCAAGTTTCATCAGAATTGCCTATGTAGTGTCTGAGAATAAAGCAAATACCTACGTATGTTGGGGGCAACCCCCATCGACCTCTTTCGGGTGAAATTTTTTTGATGCAATGAAAAAACTTTGGTATATACACAGTGATGAACGTTGTGGTAAAGTTTCATCAAAATTTGATATGTAGTTTCAAGAAGAAGTTGCAAGTATTTGTGGACAGACGGACAGAAACACGCCATCCCATAAGCTCCCCGGGAGTATGCCCTCGGTGAGCCATAAATTAAGCTTAATCCTTTGCTTAAATAAATAAACTTTATTTGTTTAAGTTAAGTGAATTATAAATTAAGCTTTGCTTAAATAAATACAATAAGTTATAAAAATCACTAACATGTTTAAATTTTCAGATTTCACTCCAGATTTTGACACTTATTTAGTCCATGAGGTTCGATTCTCAAATCAGATATAACATTTTGATTATGTACTTTATTTGAACAGGCCGAACAAAATGGTGAATTAAGACTCCAGCAAGCTGACAGAGGGCTGACCAAGGATGAAGCCTTGCTAAAGGATAACTAAATAAGGCCGTTAGTTATCTTCAAAAGGGAGGTTAAAATTAACCCAAACACTCAATTTCATTCATGCACTACCTTGGAGTTTCCTTGGTGAGCATGTAAGGTTTCAAGCCACTAGGTTTCATGGTTTTGGAGTTATGAAGGACACACACACACACACACACACACACTTATTAGTATGGATAGCAGAGTACCCACCCACCCTCTGGGTGAGTCGAGTTTGCGCATTACTTGCTGAAAAATTCATAGTCTGTATTTTGTGAGAAGATTATAGATGTTTTTGTGGTGGTCACTTAAAAGGTTCGAGATGGTCTAAAGGGTACGTTCCAATTGTAGTTCGTAACTTCGGGGTCAAAAGCGTCTAAACTCTCCTGCATGTAAAAATAATCTAAAAAGGTCAAAGTGGTCTAAAGCTCTAAATGGTCGAGGGTCCAAGCTGTCTAATCTCTCTGAAGGCTGTAAGTGGTCTTAATGGTCCAACGGTTCTTTGGGATCTTAGGAGTTGAAAGGGTCTTCAGGGTCTTAAAGGGTCTTTGGGATCTTAAAATGCCTTCGGAGTCTTCACAATCTTAATGGTCTTTGGGGTATTTGAGGTATTAAAGGGTCTTCAAGGTCGTAAAGTGTCTCATTGGTCTTTGGAGTCTTTGGTATCTAAAAGGTGTTTGAGGTCTTCAAGGGTTCATCCATCCATCCATTGGGACCTTACTCTGTGCAGAGCGTTGGTGCTGCCTAAGCAGTCTCCTTGGCTATCGGGCACAATCCTGGACGGGTCACCACTCCGACACAGGATACCAGCAAGCTGGCACTCATTTTGCCGACCTCAGAAGGATGGCAGGCAGAGTCGACCCTACCTGGTATTAATTCAACAGCCGAGTGGGATTTGAACTCAGGATCCTAGGATCCCAAGCCCACCACCCACCTTCAAGAGTCTTATGCGTGTTATGGGTCAATATGGTCTTAAGTGTCTTTCCTGAGGACAATCCCTGGGTCATACTTGGTCTGCATGCCAAATCTGGGGGTTGTCCGCAAAGCGGTCTTTGTCAAAAACGTGAACATACAGACAGACAGACAGATGACAAATTCTATTTATTATGGATAGATAGATAGACAGATGGAAGAAGACGTATAAAGGAAGCAAAATGGGTGAGATAGTGATGGGTGAAAGAATGGCCCACATTATTAAAACCTGCTAAAACATTTTTGTTCTCTCTAAAATCTGAGTGAAAGGCTGGATGAAATCACTGATATGAAAGTCTAGAGTCTTTCAACTATTGCAACGAGGCTATGCATAATTTAACACCATCGATCGTCATAACTTTGGACCTTAACATTATGCTACGTATGCTTGCAGCAAAGTTGAGAACGTGCTGTGCATCATGTACTTCAGAACAGGGTTCAGCAACCTTTCAGAAGTGGCATGCCAGGAGTTAACTTATTCACTCTTATTTGAAGATCTGTGTGTCATTGATATCTTTTTAACATCAATAATAGTCCTACTTACATTTTAGCAGCTTCATAAATAAATAGATTAAAAGGCAGATCTTTCCATTCAGTGTGACCCTTTCACTTGCTTTCCCTTGCTGAGTTGTCCATTTTCGGGTTCGTAGTTTGAAAATTTAAGCAGCACACAAACCTCAGAGTGTTCAGTTGTTAACCGGCTCCGGGAGCGACAGAGAACTGACTTCATGCAGTGTCCATAGAACGTCCACACCCCCTTTCAAATTTTTCACCTTTTGTTGCCTTGTTGCCTGGAATTAAATTGCATTAAATCAGACTTTTCCCACCTTTATTTACACATCGTAACCCACAACTTCCAAGTGAACAACAAATTCCACAAATTAGAGAAAATTGATTAAAAACACAAAACTAGAATATCTTGGTTGGATAAGTGTCCACCCCCCTTATAATAGCAATTGTAAATTAGCTCAGGTGTAACCAATCAACTTCCAAATCACACATCAAGTTAATTGGCCTCCACCTGTGTTAAATTGTAGTGATTCTGATTATTTCCGCTGCCACTGAAGGTGAAGGAGGTTATGTTTTCACCCCTTTCTGTCTGTTTGTTTGTCTGTTTGTTTGTGTACAGGATATCTCAAAAAGTTGTGGACGGATTCGGATGAAACTTGGTAGACATGCTCGGTTTGTGACGAGGAAGAAGAAATGTTTCAATTTTGGTGAAGATCCGGATCCGGATCCGGATCTGATAATTTTAAAAGTGATTCTTCACCATTGAGAGATGGGGCTCAAAACAATATATAGCATGATATTTCAAAAATGTAATGGCCCAATATGTTCTCGTGGATCAGGCATTGCATGGCGGAGGTATCCGCTCTATCGAGTGCTCTTCTAGTTTCAGAATAAAATCAGCTGTTCCTTTAGGTTTCCTCTGCTGTGTAGTGCATTTCACAGCAAACACTCAACCATGAGCACCAAGGAGCTTTCATTCAAAAGACCTCCCGGATAAAGTCGTGGAAAGGTACAGATAAGTGGATGGGTATAAAAATATTTCAAAGGCTTTCAATATCCTTTGGAGCAGAGTCAAGACAATCATTAAGAAATGGAAGGTGTATGGTACCACCAAGGCCCTGCCTAGATCAGGCCGTCCCTCCAAACTGGATGACCAAGCAAGGAGGAGACTGATCAGAGAGGCCACCAAGAGGCCAATGGCAACTTTGAAAGAGCCACTGTGTGCATGTGACATCAATATCCAAGCACTCCACAAGTCCGGCCTGTATGGCAGGGTGGCAAGAAGGAAGCCTTTACTGAAACAAGGCCACCTTGAGTCCCATTTGAGGTGTGTAAAAAACACTCTGGAGATTCTGAAGCCATGTGGCAAAATGTTTTGTGGTCTAACAAAACCAAGATGGAACTTTTTGGCCTAAATGTAAAATGTTATGTTTGGCACAAATCCAACACAGCACATCACCCAAATAACACCATCCCTACAGTGAAGCATGGTGGTGGCAGCATCATGTAATGTGGATATTTCTCATCACAGGGACTGGGGCACTTGTCAGGATAGAAGGGAAAATGGATGGAGCAAAATACAGAAAAATCTCGAGAAAACCTGCTGCCCTCCGCAAAAAAGCTGAAGTTAGGACAGAAATTCACCTTTCCGCATAACACTGACCCGAAGCACACAGCCAAAGCTACATTGGAGTGGCTAAGGAGCAAAAAGATGAATGTCTTTGAGTGGCCTGGTAAGAAGCCCCGACCTAAATCCAACACAGCACATCACCTAAAGAACACCATTCTTACTGTGAAGCATGGTGGTGGTAGCATCATGTTATGTGGATATTTCTCATCAAAGGGACTGGGGCACTTGTCAGGACAGAAGGGAAAATGGATGGAGCAAAATACAGAAAAATCCTCGAGGAAAACCTGCTGCCCTCCGCAAAAAAGCTGAAGTTAGGACAGAAATTCACCTTTCCGCATAACACTGACCCGAAGCACACAGCCAAAGCTACATTGGAGTGGCTAAGGAGCAAAAAGATGAATGCCTTTGAGTGGCCCGGTAAGAGCCCCGACCTAAATCCAATTGAAAATCTGTGGCATCACTTGAAGATTGCTATCCATCAACGTTCCCCACGCAACTTGACTGAGCTTGAACAGTTTTGTGCAGAAGAATTGGCAAATATTGCCCAATCAAGGTGCGCAAAGTTGGTAGAGAACTATCTCAACAGTCTCACAGATGTAATTGCTGTGAAAGGTGCTTCCACCAAGTATTAACTCAGGGGGGTGGACACTTATCCAACGAAGATATTCTAGTTTTATATATTTAATTAATTTTCTGAAATATGTTGAATTTGTTTTTCACTTGGAAGTTGTGGGTTACGAAGTACAAATAAAGGTGGAAAAAGTCTGATTTAATGCAATTTAATTCCAGGCTGTAAGGCAACAAAAAGGTGAACATTTTGAAAGGGGGTGGAGACTTTCTGTCGGCACTGTATGTGACAATATCTGTTCACAGTGGTATGTAGATCCGAATGATGAGAGCAGTGACAATGCCACTTTCTTCAAATAGTCAAATTTCACAGGCAGGGAATTCAAACAGGTCATCTCTCTCTCTGTCGTCTCAAGTGTGCACTGCAGATCCCTAAACTGCGAGGCCCATGTGTTTGAGCATTGGAACTCAATGAGCTGCATTTCAAAATCCTCAACACCACTGAAACCCTGTCAAATCCATGTCACTGGTATCAAAGTTGTCTACTTTAATTAGTAAGGAAATCATCAGGCCAAAATGTTGGAAATATTGAAATTTGACAGAAAATTCTGATACGAGTTCTTGCATGTACATTCCAAATCTCGGCAACACTGATGGTGCAATGTGTCGATAGTTCTTTAAGATGTTGGAAATTATGGAAAGTCGAGGTGTCAATGTTCTGATAAAGAAACGGAAAAGTTTCGCAAGAAATGCCTTCCGTGTTTCACTGAGTTTGGTCTTCAAAAAGACATCACAGGTTGGCCTGCACCCCGCGGAGGTGGAATTTGTTTCGATGTGCAATAATGTCAGTTAGAAACATTTGCATGACCCATTTGCAATCTCCCTGTTTGGGATAGTTTTGAACTTTTTCTTACAAAAATATATTGATTGCATCAAGCCAACCCACAAAGCGTGCCAAAAACTTCCCATGGCTTCATCAACAAACATTGCTGTGAAGCAGAATGCCCATTTATGCACTGTACATCTCCTCAAGCAGAGCATGAAATTGCTTGTGCGTCAAGGCAGATCGAGCAACAAGACAATTCACTATCTTCACCACTGTACTCATCACATTATTAATAAGCTCAGAATGAGAAATCGTGGCACAAAGATTTTCTTAATGAATAATACAATGAAAATTTACCATCCGGTGGATAATTTGATCCTCAATAATCTTTACAAATTCCTTCTTTTTTCCGACCATAGCAGGGGCACCATCTGTTGTCACAGGATTTTGTTTTTTTCTGATGTCAATTCTTCTTTGCTCAAAATTATTAACAAATGTCTTCGCTACATCTTCCCCTGTTGTTCCATGTATGGGTTTTAGGCAGCATAGCTCTCCTCAAACTTTGGCTGAGCCACAGTAGCTCACAACAACTGCTAACCATGGTACGGTACATCATCGACATCCACACAATCATCAAGCGCACTCATGGTTTCGAGTGATGGTTTTGGGACGTGTTGGACATTGAAAAGCGATGGAGTTATTGGCCTCATGGTGGTTACCTTTTGCCCGCTGGTTGGTGGCAGCACTTCCTGAACCCACATCCCAATAAACACAAAATAATGGCCTTTGATCACCTCAAAACAGATGTCAAGGACAATGTGTAGTAGCCTAAAACCTTGCCCTGATGCTGAAGTACCTACCCCTAAACTTTGGGGCCTCGAGGTGTTGCGGTTCTGCCGTGAAAGAATAACATACAAATGCACAAACAAACACACAAACACTTGAAAATATTTACAAGATTTTGTTTGTGTGTTTTTTTGTGCATTTTTGTTACTCTTTCACGGCAAAACTACCGCCAGGAAAAGACCACCCAGCCAGGCAACACCGGGAACCCCCCCTCCCTGGTGATAACCCCTGAGAGTAGAAGACAAAGATAATAAGTATATAATGAAATCAATTTCATCTATTTATATCTTTTACAATGTTCTGGAGTATTTGATAATGTAATACATTTTACAGTGACCCAGTCACCAGATTGATGGAACATTAACATTCCAATTAATATGAGGTGTTCTCAGATTATATTACAGACTAATGTCATCAGGATATCTTTGCATGGACACCTTGCGTGGACATATACCACAGGGCACCTTCAGGGGTCTTGTGGAGTCCATGCCTCGGCGGGTCGGCGCTGTTTTGGCGGCACACGGAGGACCAACAGCATATTAAGCAGGTGGTCATAATGTTTTGGCTCATCGGTGTATGTGTGTCTGTCTGTCTGTCTGGGCTGTAACTTTTTTGGAAGTATTTAAGCTTTTGTCATCAAATTTTCAACAAATCTTTATTCTAAGAATATGGAGAAGAAAATTAATAATTTTATTAAAATAATTTTCTTCATCTTATATATTATTTCCGAGTTTGTGGTTTCGTGTCGCGCTATCTTCGACTTTGTTCTGCGCTCGAGTAACGTGATATTCGGCTTACATTATCTCAAAGACCATATGAGGTGCATGGTACAAAAAAAAGTAAATAAAATGGTTCTGAAACAGTGAAATCGTATTCCACTTACTGCATTAAAGTAAAATTACTACTGATACTCTGCATCAGTTCCTTTCTCAAACACACCCACCCCAACATGTCGCGCAGAGCGCGGGTTATGCTAGTTAATTATTATTATTGTCGTTCGACACTTTTTGGCCATTTTTGGCTGTATTATTTTTAAACATTTTTTTTCTCAGCAACCACTTGTGCGATTGACAACATTTTCAAGGTAGGAGCGACCTCCCATGGAGAATATTTTTAATGATAATTCTAATTACATCGGTCACGTGTTATGGTGGCGATCTTGGATTAAACGCAAAAAATTAAAGCGTTATATGTCTGAAAGCGCTGCTTGCAAAATTTTGAAACTTGGCAGATCTCATTCTACTCCCCATGGGGAATGATGGATTGTAAGGATGACGTCATTGGTGAAGTGGTAGACCAGCCATAAATGTTTTAATCAAAATCCTTGTCTACTATGGAGATTCAGTGTGTATGTCCAGGCCATAACATTTTTACCAATTGAGCATTTGTTATCAAATCTTCAACAACCCTTTATTATGAGATTGTGGAGAACACAGATTAATAAAATGTCCAATTTTTTAAAAACTGTCCTTTTCGTCAAGTTTAGATTGAGTAAAAAGCGAACGCGAAAGGGCTTTGCATTTTGAGATGCTTTCTTGGTATATTTTATAATATCGTTATTACTTTGATGCACAGGGTGTTCCAAAAAGACTTGGACAACTTTTGTTGTTAATATGTTTAGTACCACAAAAGACACAACAATACTCTTTGTTTTATGCGATACAGAAGCTTATAAGGTTTTGTTGAGTTTTAGGTCTCGTGGTTGAAAGTAAAAGAAAATGGCAAATCCACAGGAAAAAGCTAAGTGCATCGAATGGTTCATCGAGATGAGATCTCGCACGCAAGTTGAGCATAATTTCTGTAAAAGGTATGGAAGGAATCCGCCATTGTGGACTAGTATCAGAGAGTGGTACAATAGGTTTAAGGAGACTGGAAGTTGTCAGAAACAGAAATGTCCCGGTCGACCAAGCACAAGAGCAGCAGATGTTGAACGAGTGCATGAATCATTTCAATAAAGTCCCAGAAAATCAATTTGACGCGCATCCAGGGAACTGGGACTACCAACCACCACTGACACAAGATTTTGCATAAACTGAAGTTTTATGCCTAAAAGATGCAGATTCTGCGGGAACTCAAACCAAATGATGGATCCAAAGGCAAGGCATTTGCTTTGGAAATTCTCAGTTGCAGAGAGGATGATGAAGGTTACCTGAAAAAGGTCATGTTCACAGACAAAGCGTGCTTTCATGTGTCAGGGAAGGTCAACCAGCAACAATGTGAGGATCTGGGGCTCTGAAAACCCCTACATGGTCATTGAACACATACTCAACAGTCCAAAAGTCAATGTGTGGTGTGGAATTCTCCATGACCACTTGGTGGGTCGGTTTTTCTTTGCGGAAGATACAGTGACCTCAACAATTTACATGAACATGTTGGAAGGATTCGCCTTTCCACAGATTGAAGACCTGCAACCTGATATTTTTCAACACGATGGCACCCCCTCATTGGACCTTAGTCATTACAGCCGTCCTGAATAAAAAGATTCCAGGTCGCTGGATTGGCCAAGATGGACCAACCGCCTGCCCCCCCACCCCACCCCCCACCATCACCAGACATAACCCCCCTTGATTTTTGTTTTCTGTGGGGGTTTGTGAAAGATGTTGTCGACAACACCAAGGTGACAAATCTTCAGGATCTTCATTATCAGATCACAGCTGCATGTACACTGGTGGACGCAAATATGCTGAGCCAAACATGACAAGAACTCATGTCCCACCTTGAGGTCCTGCATGTGACAAACGGAGCTCACATTGAAGTGTAGTGATGGTGTGCACAAAACTTTATGAGTCTCTGTATCATATAAACCAAAAGGTATCGTATCATTTGTGGTTCGAAGTATATTAACAACCAAAGTTGTCCAGGACTTTTGGAACACCCTGTATGTTGTGAGTTGTTGTATGATGTCCCGCCGTTAGCTAACAACAGGGTTGCCAATTGGCTATGTGTCTGTGGTGGTCATGAAAAAATTGCCATTTTGTCTACTTGCAGATACCCTGTGTTGTCCAATCCTTGAACACACAATCTCATCCCAAGACTGGGTAACACACATCCCCCCAAACACACCAAAACACACCAAAAGGTGGGAGGTGGGGAAATTTGGCTGATCTGCAATGACAAAACTGTGCTGCCATGAAGTATGCAACAAGAAGCGGGTTATATTTAAAATTTAAACCGCCGTTTCTTGTAATGTTGTTTAAAACATCATTTAAAACCAAAAACGTAAATGAATAGCATAACTAAAACTACAACGGTACTCTTCGACGTGGCAATGTCGACAGATATGCCTCCGCCCACATAATTACATGATACATACTTGTACCAAGTTTGATTTAAATCCTTTCAGCTGTTCTCAAACATCACATTATTACCTGATTATGACCTTTGACCTCTTGACACCATAATCTAGTGACTTTATGTATACATCATTAGACATACTTCTCCCAAGTTTGACTTGGATCCCTTCAGCCATTGTAAAGCTGTCGTGGTAACAAAAAAAACTATCACCGAAGCACTGACGGCTGGACGGACGGACAGACAACCTGAAAACATAATGCCTCAGGCGACTTCATCAGCGGAGACATAAAAACCACATCAACTCACCAAAACATCGAATATCAACCCAACACATATATGATGACCAAGTAATGGAATAACCAAGCACACAAATCTATAATTTAAACGAGGATGAAGGGGTGGGGAGTTGAAATGATGATAAAAGATAAGCTAACAGTTATCTCATAAGAGGAGAGTGGGAGGGGGGGGGATAAACAGGATGGGGTGTGGGAAAAGAATATGGATGGAAGATTGGGTGTGAGTAAAAGGGAAGTCAGAAGTGGTTTAGGGAAGAATGTGAAAATGGCGAGGGTGTGTGAATGTGGGAAGGAATGGGGGTAGGACAGCATGGGCAAATTTGGTGGGGGCAGGTAGTGGATCTGGAATGTCCATCTAAATGCATAGTTCATAACATATACAAACCTTAAAGGAACAATAATCCCCAAAAACACATCGAGTTCAACAATTGCAACACATAAAAATAACTTTAAAAGCCATCAATCGATTAATCACGTCTCTTTTTGTCTCTATTGTCTTCCAGTCGTGCGTCCCTCATCCATTTATGCATGATAGGGCCATAAGCCTGTAGAAGATCAAAGTCTCCTCCTTGAGAGATGTGCTTGTTTCCTGTATAAGCCATGTTCCCAACATACTCCTCGCCCTGTTCGGGGTTGCACCCCAAATGCTGACGCTGTCCCATTTAAAGGAATATGGTTGACCCTCAATCTATGTTTGGTGATGGCAATCCTTTCTGGAAGGTTGCATTCAAAGGCCTTTTGTGGCTTCCTGATATGTGGACCTGAAGTCCTTCCTATCTCTCCCACATATTCAGGCCCACAACCAAAGGGAACCATGCACACTACACTCATCAAGTCATTTTGAGGCACCTCGTGTTTGACTTCGTCAAAACCGGTCTAATGGTGAAGACAGATTGAAGATTTACACTCTCTCCTGCCATTCTCAACACCCTTTTTCTCATTTTTTTGTGTACATCAGTGAAGCTCATCAAAGAGCTAGTACAATTAATGCATAAGGATGTAACCGGACAAAAGGAACAAGAGAGAGAGAGAGAGAGAGAGAGAGAGAGAGAGAGAGAGAGAGAGAGAGAGAGAGAGAGAGAGAGAGAGGCACCAACAACAGAGTTGAAGGCTAAGATAGAGGGAGACTTGGACAAACAAAGGGTGTGGGGATGAATGGGGATGTTGTGGAGGAAAGGACAACATGGATACAAAAGCAAACTCTGTATCTATCTTGTCCATTCATCAGCAACAATGATGTTGATGTAAGTTAAGACCATAATATTCTTTCATCTAAAGTTAAGACCAAAAATTTAAGACCAAAAAAATCCTTTGATAATGTTAAAAGTTATGACCAAAAAAAATCGTTTCTTTTAAAGTTTTAAAGTTTTAAAGTTAAGACCAAAAAACCCAAACTGATTCATTGATGCTATTGTCACAAAAGTTAAGACCAAAAAATCCTTTCATTGTTCCTGTGCAGTAGCCCAATTATTCAGGGATGCAAATACCACTTTAGAGTTTGGTTAGTCTGTCATGCATGCTTGAATTCAAACTCGTTGACCAGACTCGGTGGTTCTCATGGTTACATTTGGTGACCAAAATGGTTACAATCGATACCAAAATTCTGTGACCAGACTCAGTCGTTTGCACGTCATTAATCTTGGTGATTCCGCTCCAAACATGGAAGGTTGGTGATTCAAATGTTCATAAGCGAATAAGATCACCCTTGGAATCTCCGCCATGCGACCGATAACGAAGTGACAAGGTCCGATAAGTATCGTATTTGTATGATAAATTTGGCAATTCCAAAAAATAAAGCCCTCAATCTTCAATTTCAGTTAAAATCTCATTACATTTTTTTCAGTTTGCTGGAAAGATTATGACCTTCTCCGTCACATCTCATAATTAAGTATGATAATTTTGAGGTTCCAATACGATAGATATTTCCTCTTTTCAAATCTGGCAACCCTGCAAAGTGAAACCTGCATGTGTAGGGAGTAACATCAAGCTACACAATGATGCTCAGTCTCGACGGTGTATTGGTAAGAATGTCCACTCAAAACTCAAACCATTACATCTGTGCATGTGTGTGTGTGTGTGTGTGTGTGGTTTGTTCATTTTCATTCCATTATTAGCCATAAAACACGTCGACTAACAACAACAAAAAAAAACCAGGAAGAAGCTTATTGGGTATGAACCGATCAGCAGCAACACTTCCATACGTCATGCTGTACAGCACACATGCCGACTGAATTCAAGGACGTAGAATGCATGTCATGAAAGATACTACAGCTTTACTTGCTTTTCTCCCTAATTTACCTCCTTTTACCCTACTAAGACACATGCATGCGCAATTGGTGGCTCGGAGTTCAGCGGCACTTTGGGCGGTGTATCACAAATACCTTTTCTAAGCTCGGCGCTATCTATTTACCAAGTTCATGCTCCCTTTGGCACACGACTCCGATGGTCTTTGCTTATAATTATAATCAGATCCTCAGACATCGAATGAAAATTAGCCACAAACACATCACTGAGATATATTTCTTTTGATATAGATAATGTTCATTCATTCATCGTCATTGTCAACAAGTATACAAGCTCATCTCAAGTCACTCTCAGTCAAGGCTCGTCACAAAATTTTGCAACTCGAGTCCAAGTCACAACTCGAGTCGCCATCTCTGGTGAGGGTAGCGAGGGTAGGCAGTGGTTTGGGGGTAGCTAGGCAGGCAGTGTTTTGGGGGGTAGCGAGGGCGGCAGTGGTTTGGGGGTAGCGAGGGCAGGCAGTGGTTTGGGGGTAGTGAGGGCAGGCAGTGGTTTTGGGGGTAGCGAGGCAGGCGTGTTTGGGGGTAGCGAGGGCAGCAGTGGTTTGGGGGTAGCTAGGGCAGGCACGTGGTTTGGGGGGTAGTGAGGGCAGGCAGTGGTTTGGGGGTAGCGAGGGCAGGCAGTGGTTTGGGTGTAGCGAGGGCAGGCAGTGGTTTGGGGGTAGCAAGGGCAGGCAGTGGTTTGGGGTAGTGAGGTCAAGCAGTGGTGAGGATATAGTGAGGGCAGGCAGTGGTGAGGGGTAGTGAGGGCATGCAGTGTTGAGGGCACAGTGAGGGCTGGCAGTGGTGGGGGATGGTGAGGTCAGGCAGTGGTGAGGGGTAGTGAGAGAGGGAGTAGTGAGGGTAGTGAGGGCAGGCAGTGTGAGGGGTAGTGAGGGCAATCAGTGGTTGAGGCGGTCGTGAGGGCAAGTGGTTGAGGTGGTAGTGATGGTCGAAATTTTTAAGGTAATGAAGGGTAGAGACAAAATAAGTACAGTATAGTTCTTCAGCAGAACAGATAGTGATAGGACCAGGAAGCATAGTGTGAGAGTAAGGAAGAGGAGAGTTAAGACAGTAATAAGGCAGGGGTCTTTCACTCAGAGAGTAGTTAAAGCATGAAATGGTCTCCCTGGAAAGGTAGTGGCAGGAGAAACAGTAGACGGCTTCAAATTGGAATTAGATAGATACCTAGAATGTTTGTAGACAGAGGGGTATAGGGATATTTCCAGGACTTTTAAGTGGCTTGAGTATGCATGGATGATTGTGTACATCTGTGCAGAGTGTGATGTCTATGACAGGGTCTTGTCAAGCGATAGTGTGTGGTTGTGGTTGCGTATTCTTCACCCCAAAACCACCTTCACCCATCCCTACAATTTAATTTATATATTTAATTTTAACACCCTGGTGATATCCCTGTACCTGCTCCACTTTTCTCATCCCCACTCCCCCACCCCCATCACCCTGATTAAATTGAGTTGTTAGCTTGACGGATTAATTTAATCTGGTGTTGGTGTAGCGCAGGCATGATGGGCCAAATCCGAATGACCTCCTCCTGTGCCAAATTTTCTTGTTACATCTTCATGGCAAGTTCACCCCAAGCCAGCACCCCCCCAATCCTGGCACCTCAAGTGGTCACCTGGGTCGTGTGGGTGAAGGGTGAAGATGTGGATGAAGGTGGTTTTGGGGTGAAGAATACACAACCACAATCACACACTATCCCTTGACAAGACTGTCATAGACATCACACACTGCACAGATGTACACAATCATCCATGCATCCTAAATCTGGCCCTGGTAAGGACAGTCTCCTTTGGTATATCTTAGAAATCTGACAGTCTGGAATCCTGATTTGCTTGACAAGCTGTTTGTGGTATTCAAGGCCACCTTCATTTTTGGATTTCTGACTTTCTCCACTCACTCAGTCAATGTGTTACTGTCAATGAAGCCCCCCCTCCCCCTCTCTCTCTCTCTTTGTCCATAGCTCAATAGAGTACTGCTCTCCCCAATGGACAAAGTATATACTGGGGAGTTTGCCATTGCCTTCCCAGCAGTAGTTCTGGCAGGAATTTGGAATTTGTTCAGGGTGCTGGCGATCGTTCGCCTACTCTTCATGAAGGACATTGTGGGATCTTTAACATCTCCCAACTAATGCCGGCAGATGGGATGCACAGGGACTGACGATGGATGGCACACACATTGATGAATGACCCTGCCTGTGAAACGCCAGGATGACAG
The DNA here is from genome assembly GCA_035128595.1 of Eptatretus atami. NCBI lineage: Eukaryota > Metazoa > Chordata > Myxini > Myxiniformes > Myxinidae > Eptatretus > Eptatretus atami. The sequence continues at coordinate 117,678,583 of CM068958.1, read as the reverse complement.
TTTTTAGCTGGGCAGACATTTGATCTCAGGCAAGATGGCTTAGAGGCAAGTGTGCATATTTCTTGTCCATCATGCCAGCCTTGTGTTGAATATCCTTGTATGTTATTTATAAAATATTGAGGGAGTGAAAAGATAAATGATGTAAAGATGAAATTGCAACGGAATGAAAGGGGGAGAGGGGGTGAGGGTACGAACTCAACACTTGGTCCCTGGCAACACTAATTATGGTAATTATGACAAGATTGACCTGAACATGCAGAATAAGAGATATCCATCTATTCTAATTAAATTAACCTGGCCATTACCCCCTTGATCATTTTTGTAACACCACCCTGTCCCTCCTTCCAGACTTGTCCCAACAGGCAACGAGAGGCAGAACGTAAATTGACTTCCTTAATGACAATCTAAATCTTGCCTCTGCTAAAGCCTAAATAAATTATTGTGAGATGCATTCATGTATTCGTATACATATATATGTAAAGTGAGAAAATTCACACACCTGTTGAAAAAACGTTCACTGTTGATGAGGGGAAATCAGTGAAGCAGTAATCATGTACTGAATGCTGGGTCGCATGCCAAAATCTCCATCCAGAGTGACATATTTGTGAGCTTTTCCTGGAGCTCAAACGATGAATTTGTCTGAAAAACAAGGGATAGAGACGAATGGGGTAAAACTGTACAGTTAATTAGAGAACACACTTTGGGTTGACACGTTAATGCAGACTGCTTAATATTGCTGCCAAAAGACCATAAGGTCATTAAGGAGTGATGGAGACATGAAGTACGACCTCATTTCATCTCAATTGATTAATTTCACATTGGATGCTCAATATGTGCCCCTGGTAATTCTTTATATGTCCTTCCTCACCCAATGGCTCTGAGTTATTCTTTTATTGAATGTTGTAAGGAATGAAAAAGCAAAATTGCAAATAAGTTGATTTTCATTCCAAAATTTCCTTTGATCACCAGTGGGATTAGAAATCAGAATGGAAAATACTCTTTTTCAAATAAAAAAACAATATTTATATATATATAGAATGATATATATATATATATTATATATATATATATATATATATAAATATAATATATATATATAATATATATATATGTAATATACATATATAAAGGCGCCGCGCAGGAGGAGTGATGTAAGGGCACATCGCCATTTTGGGTTAATGCCATATACGTAGCACTATTTTAACCTTCCCTATCATCCGAGCCTATCATCATCATATCATTAAAAAATGTCGCTTACATCACTCCTCCTCACGGGCCTCATATATACATGTATATAATATATATTGAGAAATAAACCTCTTTTGACAAATATACTGTAGTTGGTGACAAAGCATGTTTATAAAGGATAAAGGATAAAGGAAACCTGCATAAATTCAGAGTACACCTCAGGTTAAGGCAAAAACATCATGGAGGGATATAAAAAAGTTGGCAGGAAACACAAAAAACAAGCGCACAAATCATTTAACACATGCGGAGGAGAGACAACGTGTCCACAAATTACCATTCCAAATTCAAGCCATAAAAAAATTGAAATGGGACACAACAATTCAGTTTCCTGTGTGTGAAAGAACGTTTCTCATTTCTCAAAGTATTATTTCCGTTTATTCGTTTCCATGAGTCTCCTGTGGCAAGTGACGTCACATTTCAAATGGTGTCCACACCATAAAGAGTGCAGTGTGTTGCCTGGTTTATAGTCTTATCGAGACTAAATCAGCTAAAATGGAACAACGATGCTTCAGGGCGACCTCTGGAAGGCAGCCACCATCGAGAAAAAAGATTTGTGAGTGGCAGAAAAACTTTATAAAGACTGGTGGCAGAAAAATATACATGCAGAGGTGGGGAGGCAGGCTCGCCATCACAAGTGGTGGGGATGGTGAACATGATCATGAGTCGTTGGAGTGCGGTCTCCATAAGTACTAACAATGATCTTGATAAATCTTGAGAATAAAACTTTGATTAATGTTCTTTTACAGGCAGCAAACCGCAGTGTTGTACCCAAAATCATTATATTTTAATACCCATGCTTCCTGGATACGACTTGGCGTTTACATCACGAAAACTTTACAGTGTGATCCAGCAAGGCAAAATATGGTCATCGTACATCCCAAAATTATTTTTCAGGTGTACAGTGTAAATATTTTTTGGATTGTAAATGCCACAAACCAAAAAAAAAAACATGTAAATTTAACCAGTTTTGCATTCTATAGCACAAAAACTCTGCAGTGTTGTCCAGCAAGGCCAAATATAATTGCAGTATGTCCGGAAAATTATTTTCATGTGTACAGTTTGTCCAAGAAAACATCACTTTGTGGAAAATTATATTTTTGTTGCCTTTTACAGCACCAAAACATCACAGTATGGTACAACAAGGCCAAATAAGATTACAGAATATCCTAATTTTTTTCAAGTGTTCAATGTGTTCCAGAAGAAAATATGACTATAAGTTGCCCCCCAAAATTGTATCGAGATGAGCACTCCTGCCAAGAGAGTGGTGCTCACAGATCGTGTGGCAATAGCTGATATGGGAGGTGATCTGTGCTTTGCCACCTTACCAAGTTAGGGGTTGAATCATATTATTAACCAACTTCGTTTTTGGTCACACCACATTCTTGTGTGCTATGAGCCCGAATCCTGATGAGCCCGAATACACACATATATATATATATATATATATTATTATATATATATATATATGGTGTAGTCGATCTAGTCTACCCTTATTATCAGTATTTCCGTCGATATGTTTGTCTGTCTGTCTGTTGGCTGCTCTTAGAGCACCCTTATTCTGGACAATTTCCATCTGTCTGTCTGTCCGCGAAACTTTGGTCAAGCCTAGGGGCTAAACACACTCAACCGATTCCAATGAAATTTAGTAGTAGGACCAATATTTCTCGGAATCGTGTGATTTCGAATATGGGACCCCGGCCCTAGCAACGGCATAGCAACGGCCCTTTAAAGTGGTCAAAAAATCAAAAAAAATAAATCGAAAAATCGAAGATTAAAGTTTGTGCGCAATCTATCTAGCTCCCCTTCATGCCAATTTGCAGCCCTAACAAAAATATTTGTAGGAGGAGATAGGTTTTGGGCGAGTATACATGTCGAACATTTCAGAAACGGTTAATTGCGAATATCTCTAGAGAAAGAGTCTGATTTTGATGAAACTTGGTGAAATGTGTACAATGTGGCTAGCATGTACACAAAAATGAATGGTTGCTATGCACACTCCGTTGCTTAGCAACAGCTAAAATACTTTATCGTATATCGTACACTTATTGTGGACTGTACAAAAAAAATCAATACCTCCGAAACTGGACCTCCGAGGACCTGTTTTTTTGTGCCCAGGAGAATGTCTTACAGCATCATTATAAAAAAATAAAATCTTTAGCGAATAGATAAATGGAATTACCAGGGCTGCCATTTGTTAGAGTCTCTTTGAAACATGCCTGAAATTTCACAAGGCGGGTTTCTGGGCGCAAACTAAGAGGGCTGTGATAATCATACTTATTGTGCTAAATTGATTGATAGCATGTACATGAATATCGGCGGTCGCGTCGGCCAGCTTACCATCTAGAGCGAGCAGCCATGTCGCCTACCGGCTTGTCTGTATGTCTGACTGTTCGGCCCAGTGCTCCGTTAATACAATGGCGATTTCGATGAAACTTGGTTGGTAGATTCATACCATGACCTAGTTGTGTGCAAATGAGAACCGTTGCTATGGACCCATCCGTTGCCTAGCAACAGAACTTTGAAATTTTCAAAAAAATCTCAATTTTTTTTTTTTCGAAAATCAAAAATCGGGCCACGAGCGACTGTGGGCAGTACATTCAGCCATATTGTCAAAAATTTCCAGCCAGATCCTATGAAAACTGTCGGAGAAGATAGACTTTGAATGAACCCTGGTCGAAAACAATAAAAAAACGAAGTTCGTTATATCTCAGACTATGAGTCAGATATACAGTAAACTGGTATGGTAGGTTCATGGTATGTCCTAGTTATGTGTGAGAAAGAACCGTTGCTATGGACACTTTTGTTGGCTAGTAACGGATGAAAAACGACTAAATTTGACTTGATCGACTACCCATGTCCGCCTACCGGCTTGTATATAT
>CM068958.1:117623837-117625552 GCA_035128595.1 Eptatretus atami | reverse complement strand
ATTATTAAAAAGACATTTAAAAGAAATGAAAACCTTAAAGTTTATATGGGAGTGAAAATGAATATGAAAAGACAAGATGAAGAACAAACTCCTTATATGAGAACAGCTCTTCATTTTATAACATCATTTCAAGATTTTTTGAATAGTGGCGTTTATGAAGAACTATCAAGACAAGAGGAGGATGTTGAGTAATACATTGGTAGGAAGTGGATTCAATATTTTAAAAATCATCTTTTTAGATATACACATTCTAAAATCAAACCCTCTTAAAGCTCTTCTTATATTGAATTACCAAAAAGAATAAAACTAAAGAAGGCAGTTGTTAATATTAAGAACAATGATAATAAATGTTTTCTCTGTCTGTTCTTGCTCACTTACATCCACCAAATTGTAATTCAGAAAGAGTAAAACAATATATGAAATATGAGAAGACCTTGGACATTAAAGATTTTAAATTCCCAATGCCACTAACAGATATTCCTAAATTTGAGAAAAAGATAATCTTTCGATTAATGTATATGGATAACGGATACAAACAAAGTTCAAATATTAAAAATTTCAAACAACTAAAAAATGAAGAAACACACATTGATCTTTTATATTTTAGTGTTGGAAAGAATTCACATTACACATACATCATAATTTATCAAGATTAATCTCTTCTCAGGTATTCAGAACAGCAAACAAAATATATCCTTGTAAGCGATGTCTATTCATTTCATTACAAAAGAACGATTAGAAAACTTCAAAATATTGTAGTAATCATAAATCAGCTGTAATTACAATGCCTAAACCTGGTGAAAAGATTTCTTTGAAGATTATAATAATCTATGATGCACCCATTTGTGATATACGCTGATTTTGAGTGTATCCTTAAAAAGATAAATACTGCTTCTCCTAATCCCAAAAGAATCATATACAAATAAATATCAAAAACATATTCCTTGTGGTTTCTGTTATTATATCAAAATCATCTGTTGGAAGAAAGTATAATAAACTTGAACATTATAGTGGAAAAAATGCTTCACAAGAGTTCGTAAAACGATTAGAAAAGGATTGTATAAGACTAACTAAATTAATGAAAGAACAAATGAACGATGAAATTAACCAAAGAAGAAAAATTAGAATTTAGAAGAAACAATATCTGTCATATTTGTGAGGAGGAAATTGAGGAGTCTAAAGTTAGGATCATTGTCATCTTACTGGTAAATATAGAGGTCCCGCTCATTCCTGTTGTAACTTAATTATAAATTACCTTCTTTTATTCCAGTCTTTCTTCACAACAGCGCCAACTATGATACACATCTATTTATAAATGAACTTTCAAAAACACCAGGGATATTTCTGCCATAACAAGCACAAGTCAAAAGTATATTTCATTTACAAAATGATATTCACAAAACCTTTAACTCGTATAAGGTTTCTAGATTCTTACAAGTTTATGGCAACACCACTAGGCAACCTAGCATCAAATCTAAGCTCCACGGGCTCTTTTCCAAATCTTAATTCATTCTTCCAAAAGAGGAAATTCTAACTAAAGAGGAAATTCAGATTAAAGAGAGAATTCAAAGTCAAGAGGAAATTCTAATTAATGAGGAATTAATGAAGAAATTCTAACTGAAGATGAAATTCTAATTATAAAGAAAATTCGAACAATGAATGAAATTCTAACTTAAGAGGAAATTCTGATTATAGATGAAATTCTGGTTAAAGAG
>CM068958.1:117576337-117618837 GCA_035128595.1 Eptatretus atami | reverse complement strand
CCATAAAGCCTGATGTTGGCTTTACGGGTAAGATGGCTAGTTTAAGATCTTAGGGTCCTGAGTTTGAGCCCCTGCCAGCCATTGAATTTCCACCAGGTGGGGTTGACTCAGCCTGTCATCCTTCGGAGGTCGGTGAAATGAGTACCAGTGTACTGGTAATCGAGGGCATTGCATCAGCGGAACAGCCGTACCCCCAGATAATGATACATCCAGCAGCCACAGGGTGTACATGATAGCTGGCGAGTACACCATTGGTGGCCATCATCAAAAATATGACCTTTAAATAATTTGACCAAATTTGCAAATACATCCCCACACATAGCCCAAACCTACTCTCATTTTTTCCCCTTAAATTATATTTCATAATATAACCAAAAATAATTCCCTACCCTTTCCAGCTCATGTTCTTATAAATGTTATATTTTTTTTATTTATATTTTTTTCTCTCTTGAAACACCCAAATACTAAACGCTCGCGTTTTGTGACACCAGGATGTAATCAAACTTTTCTGACCATTACACGGAACAAAAGAAAAAGACAATAACCAAGCTATCAGGCACCTACATTACTGCAATAAATTGCATCACTAAACCATTAGTCCAGCCCTTCTCCGATTTGCGAAGATCAATAGACTCTTACGAGGTTATCAGCAAAAAGGCTAGTGTGTTCCACAGCTGCATGCTTAGCACAACGTGATGTTTGCTTCAGAATGCTGAGACCGTTCTGGCCCACCATGTGTCATTGCACCAGCATGAAGCCGTCCAGATACCGAAAAGCAAGGCACGGCAAGGCACAGACGGGGAATTTAGTACAGAGAAGAGAAGTGAGAGCCCAAGACTGCAAGCCTGCTGTTATCTTTGCCTTTCAGCATTCCCATTTATCTTTCACCATTACCTGTACCCGATAGCCAGTCAAACCTGGCAGCTATAATCACCCGACATCTGAAACACGGGCTGAAAAAGGATATCTGGATGGTTTCCAGGCAAGATGAGATGTGTGGAATTATAGGTCTCATGATCACAACTTCAACTTCTGAGGTGATTAGCTTATGATTGCGCTTACTCTCAAACAGCAAACCTGCCGACGACACCAAAATTTCCTCTTGAATCATTGAAAAAAAGAATTAGCAAGCCATTCTTTGTGGTGAGTCTCATGATGAAGATCCTATCAGCATGTGGAATCCCTGATCAATTTGTAAGGGTGATTTCCAATATGTATAAGGATACATATGCCAAGACACTCTGACTTGATGGAGAAACACAGCTTTTCAAAACTCTATCTGGAGTATTACAAAAGGAGACACCCTTGCCACTTACCTGTTTGTCATAGTGCTTGATTACGCACTCAAACGCTATCAAAGGCAAGGAGGAGGAATTGGGGGTCCAATTAGAATGAAGAAAAAGCAGAAGAGTCAAACCGGAGGTTCAAACTGATTTCCACTTTGACGATGACAATAGCCTTATTGTCAGAACAAATTGAGCAGGCACAAGATCTTCTTAAGAGTCCAAACAAGTGCTGGCAAGATAGGGCTAACACTTGATGCTAATAAAACGAAAGTGATGGCATTTAGCCAGTTGTGGGAGGTCTCAAACATATATATATATATATATATATATATATATATATATATATATATATATATATATATATATATATATATATATAATGGAATCAAACTTGAGACAGTCAATGATTTCAAGTATCTTGATTCCTGGGGGTAACATAACTGCTCCGGATACCAAACAAAGGAAAGCTGCTGCAGAGAAAGCTTGCAACAAACTTTCACGAATATGGAAGTCGGCACTCTTGGTGGATCAAGGAACGTTCATGGCAACAGTTGAGTCCATCCTGCTTTATGAAAGTGAAGCATGAACCCTCACTGCAATCCACGAGAAGGGGTTTGATGGATGCTGTACTCGACTTCTTTGTTCGGCTTTCAATGTCCATTCATCAGAACATAGGACAAACAAAGAGCTCCATGGTTCTCTTTCGAGGCTGTCAGTAAAATTAAATGAACATGTCTCAGGATTGCTGGGCATTGCTACCACCAAAATATTGTTACCGAACCTGTTTCCAATCTTGTACTCTGGACACCTAAACGTGGAAGGCCAGAGCAGGGCAGACCAGCTCTCAACTACCTCAACGTGTTGAAGAAGGATACGCGCCTGGAGATATTGGAACTACACACAGCAATGCTTGATTGAGAGGACTGCAAGCTGAGGGTCAATGTCATCTGAGTTTGGCCTAACAGCCACCTTAAGAAGAAGAATATCATGAGGCCATGTTCTCCCAGACTGACCAGTGACCAGATAGCAAAACAAGTCTCCAAGAGCCAGTCGCAAGACTGAACATCCTCTGCCATTCCAAGTTATTCCTTGAAAAAGAGAACAGGTCAAATCCCACAAGAGGCTTGTTCATTGCTAAATGTAGCATTGGTCTCTCCTATGGGCTGGCTTTAGATTATTAAACATGTCTCTCCTTGATTCTGTGGAATATAAAGGTATCAACATTATTGCCATCTCCTGCAACGTGGTACAAGCAGAAACCCTGTTGCTCTCACATTTCAAACAAGTTGCTAGTCTGTTTACAGCTTCTCCTCTGGTCTTGTTCCTCTTTGCTCTGATTTCTGCTTTACAAAAACATCTTCTAGAGGTGATTCCATCCAACTCTTCCTCCTTCAGGACTTGAAGTTGACAGTACACCAACATCTCTATATCTCCTATCCCGACCATGATCTTCACTTACCCACATTAATCCGACTGGATACTCTTACTTGCAAGTTACTGTGTTTTCTCCCCTTCACTCTCCCCTTAGAATGCCAAATGAGGACAAAGGTGAACAGATAAAAAGTCAACACTGACATTTAATTTGCTGTAGAGGAGGAATGGGCGAAGATTAACGAATGTTTGGTAGAAATTCTCAGTAACACCGTATTAGAAATCTAATAAACGGTCAGAAATGAATAACCCTTCAATATTTCTTTGCCGTTCCAATACTTTTGCAACACCGATGTTTGCACTGTGTTGCAGTGCAGAAAGCATTCAATCACAGCAAAGTGATGCTTTAAATAAGATGCAGCAAGGATGTTTCCCACGATTCAAAAAGTGCCGTTTTCTTTGTTTTTTCCAAGAACAAAGTGGAGCCATCAGGACAATCATGGTCCATAGAACCGCTTCGTCTCCAGTGTAAATGTTTTGCTGATTGATGTGTACCATTGGAATTGATGCACTTGGAAAAAAATAAAAGGTAAGGGCATTTTCATTCAGCTTATTTTTTAAAGTTGCACACTAATTTTTTTCCAGCCGCCTCGTTTAAGTCCAACTCTCCAATGAACCACTTTCTTTCTTTCTTTCTTTATGACTATACCTGGTGGAGAAGGGGAATTGGGGGGGTGCAGAATGGCCAAGATAGACGTACGCACACTCGTGTCTATACTGTCTACTTTGGATTTGAATCTCAGCCCAGCAATACACTTCACAAGTAAGGCGATTCGTTAATGTGTGTGCTATCCCTCGGATGGACGTTAAACTGGGCATCCTGTCGCCAACATTAGTTTGTGGATTTTAAAGATCCCAGAGTAACCTTCACGAAGAGTCGGTGAGCTATCACCGGCACCCTGAACAAATTCCAAATTCCTGCTCCACATACTGTTGAGAAGGCAATGGCAACCACCCAGTATAACTGTTGCCAAGAAACAGATTCATAAGCACCGATGCTCTGTAACAGAATATGGTACATCAGAATCAGAATCGGAATACCTGGGGAATAGTTGCAACAATCTTGATATCAGGGATGATTAAACCACAATACGACAGCAGACCATAATGTTACGAGGACAAACCTAATCCTCATGAAATATTCATAAGTTAGTCAGCATGTACCTGGCAATGAAAATAAAAAGAATGGATATCGAAGTAATGTTGGCAATATGAAGGATAAATTTTCAGACACATCGATTTTTGCAAGTAAGAGAATAATTTCACACAAAATCTCATCACCGATGAGTTGCTGTATTGTAAAGGTCCGGCACTTGATTCTGATGTAAAAAAAAAAAACAATTGTTAACTCCGGAAAAGTACTGGCAATCTGCGTTGGTGGCACAATATGATAAAAACATAAGAATAAAATGGTTAAAGTGATCCACCATCAAAGATCACAAAGTGCTAACGTTTTAGGCCTTGCCCTTTGTCGAAACAAGAGAGGTTGCAAAAGAGATCAATTCCCTCTCTTTTAGATATAAAAAATGCCACTTAGATAATAAAAAAATGAAAAACGAATGACACCAAATGCCGATAAAATAATCAACTTCCAAAAAGAAATACTCCTCCGCCAAAAAATGTGGGAATATTGATACGGTCGAGTTGAGAATCAGACACAAAAATGCACATTTACATCACACAGTATATACCACAAAGGTTTCATCAACCTGCCTCAGTTACTTGCTGAGATATGGCTTGGAAATGAAAACGTAATGAATGCACAGGTGGATGAATGCATGGCTAGATGGATGGGTGTATGGATGAATGTTTGGACAGATGCCAAAGGACAGCTGGACATATAATTGGACAGAAATGGCTACGGCACTCCCCCTGAGACTGCATGGGCGAAAGGGTTAAAAATATATATATATATAGACAAGCAGAAATATGCCTTCGCATGCTGCTTGTTCCGGCTTTCAAATCACAAGACATTATGAATTCTTATGAATGATACAAGTGGATATTTTCTGTTTGCTAATAATTACCTTGAAGGTAAATATGGAACTTAAGAAGGTGACACATTAGACATAAAAACTGATGCAGGAACCATGATGTCTGCAGATTTATTATTATTATTATTGTAAAAAAAACAAAACAATTTGCACAACCCTACATGTGGCACCCTTGGTAAGTAGACATATCAGACCAAGCAAGCAGTGAGCTTTATAGTCTGACATGGAGGTGGATACAAGACATGACTATTTATTTATTTATTTATTTACTTTCTCAGAGACCGAGTCTCATTTAAGAACTGATATGCAACTCATCCAAAAACCGAAGGGAGTTTGTGAAAGATTTTTTTGAGCTCTTATTTGGAGGAAAAACTGAAGGATCTCAAAAAGGTGATAAAAAATTGGGTTTAGCATCTTAAGATAGATTTCAAGAAAATTATATATATATATATATATATATATATATATATATATATATATTATATATATACATATGTATAAAATGAACATGGACTCAACAGAAACCTTTACTGTGATATTGAATGGAATATTAATAGCAGAAATTTGAACTAATTCTGTTATTTTCATCACGAATGTACAGATTTAAAAAGGAAGAGTTAATTATTGGGATTGAAACAAAGACAAAAAAAAAAACAGCTCCCAAATATTCTGCAGGTAAGTCTGAAAGACATAGAATTATTTATATCTTGTGCTATTTTGACAGCTTGACTTTACCATGATTTCGAAATCCGAAATATGTTTATCACATAATCTCTCATTATACGCAATCTAATTTCAGTCCTGCACGAGGTCTTACGCTGAAAGGGAGGGATTTGTTGAGACACCTAGGGGAGGGAGAGTGAAGGACTAAAAGCATTCTCCAGACGCATGAGTATCTGCAAATTGGGATTAACTGCACGTGTGCGCAATCCACTTCCAATGCCCAAATTCAGACGCAATTTCATCTTTCATTCTTGCAAGTGCATTATCAAAATCCAATGCTCTGCATTTGTTGATCAAATTTGTCTCCGAGCGAATTTTGAGAAGCCAAGAAGTGCCGGCAGACCTAGTGAAAGCACTTCATTCACTGAAATGGCATCGGCGCGAAGACGCCAGCATATTCAAGTGCCTTCTAAGTTTCATGGAAATAAATAAATGGCTTTCACAGTTTGCTGCGCAAATTCCATTTTTGCTTGCACAATTGTAAAAGAAATAAGGCTATAAGTGGTTCTGAGCTCTCAAAAGCAATCTCAGGAAGATATGGTGGATATAGCAGGCCTGTGCTTTGACAAATGCTGAAATAATTGGCGTGTTTGGGGGGGGGGAGGAAAAGAACAAAACAAGAAAAGATAATTAATTAAGCTAGATTGTTATGGAAGCTGAAAGATTCACTTTGATGGCATGATAACTTAGCCATTGCTATTAAAATGATCTACACTTGACTCAACGAAGAGGTTCCATTCAAGGTTTGTTTGGATTGTTGTATAAAGCCAATATTTTGTCAATTCACTTCTTTCAATAACAACAGGAGTGGAGATGGTTCTACAATTCAAAACAAAAGTGTTAAAAGTACAAAATTGGAATATATGTCTGCCATGCGTGTAAGAGGGTGATGGTGAAGTTCTCCATACTTTTTGGTCCAGCAATAACAAGGTTTGTAAATTGCTACAAACAAGCAAAGCATTGCAACTCATTATTGAGAATACAAATGGCCCTTATATCAGTCAAATGGCGCAGGTGGAAACGATGTGCAGGGAGTTGATCAGCAGGCCGCTTGAGAGCCAAAACCACTGCAGGATGCAATCCACCTCACAATTTGTATGCAACAGAAAATAGCCTCGAACATCTTGTTCCCATCCCCCTGAGATGATCCACAGCAGGAACACAATTAGAAAAGAAAATGAAAACAATAACAACACCACCACCATTTCAAATTAGCACTGCCATTTTATCACTGTTTTAATTGCCTGTCTCCATAATGCTTTTTCAGATAATGGAATGCACCAAAATTCATACGTGGTTCAACTGTACATTACCAATCCACCACTACCATACTACCTCCAACCTGTTGAAAATACTTATCTTCACCATTTTTGGTGGCATTTGTAAGATGTGATATCAAAAATAACAACAGCAAGAACTGCTTTGCAATACATGTCCCATTACTGGTCCCAATGAATGTTTGTATATTTGGGCAGTGTATAATGGCCACCCAAATAAACAAACTCCCAAATAACCCAATGTACATACATAGCTCCCTGCGCATCATTTTCACCATAACCCGATGTACATAGATAAAGCAAAAACATGCATACAGCTTATGTGCATATATAATACATCGTGGTTATATACCTGGGATCATTCCAATTGCACTTGGCCATGGACTAACACACAGGCCTAAGGCCTGAGACCTACTGATTTGTGTGCTCATGCAATGGTGGCGCATGATTTTATTGGGGTGGAGTCAGGCCAGCCCTCAAAAAATGTACTGCAGAAATTCCATAGGAAATTTCGATAGATATTCTCCAGAAATTCTATGGAACTTTGGGACAAAATTATATAGAAAAATTATAGAGAACTGTATTTTCTATAGAATATAAATTGTATAGAAATTCTGCAGAACTCAAGGACCAAATTATATGAAACTGCAATTTCAATAGAATAGACATGGTATGGTACTTTACAACCAAATTCTTTAGAATGTCTAAAGAATTGTATAGAACACCCATTCTTTGCAGACTTCTTTGGGCATTGCAATGTCTGGATTTCAGCCTTATTTGCTTCATTTGAAGGTGTCTTTTTTACATAAAAAAGGTTTTAAAAAATCAAAACATTAAAACAGCTTGGGACACGCACCTCAATCCCATGGTCAAAGTACACAGTCAAACAAAATGTCCCATTCGCATACACATGCTCCTCAGTCCGAAGGCTGAAGCACATGGTCAATCAAACACACATCCTAACCCCAAAGGGCCAGAATGCATGGTCATACAATTGGACTCCTCCTCCATAGCAGTGAGTCTCCATGACTTCAACGGCACGCCATCCTGAATTCGGGCTAGTTTGCCTCTTTTTAAGGCGCCTTTTTTATACAAAAAAGGTAAAAAAACACCCAAACCATTTAAAGAGCTTTGGACGTGCACCCTTGACCCCATGGCCAAAGTACACAGTCCAACAAGACTGTCCCAATGGCATACACATGCCCCTCAGCCCAAAGGATGAAGCACATGGTCAAACAAACACACATCCCAGCCCTGAAGGGCCAGAATGCATGGTCATACAATTGGACCCCTCCTCCATTGGAATGAGTCCCCAAGACTTCAACAGCATGCCACCCTGAATTTGGGCTTATTTTCCTCGTTTGAAGGTGCCTTTTCTATACAAAAAAAAGGTTTAAAAAAGCCAAAACATTCAAACAGTTTGGGACGTGCACCTTGACCCCATGGCCAAAGTACACAGTCCAACAAGACTGTCCCATTGGCATACACATGCCTCTCAACCCAAAGGATGAAGCACATGGTCAAACAAACACTCACATCCGAACCCCAAAGTTCCAGAATGCATGGTCTTACAATTGGACCACACCATAGGAGTGAGTCCCCCATGATGACAACAGCATGCCGCCCTGAATTTGGGCTTGTTTGCCCTCACCAGGACAGCATACTGATTAATATCTTACCAATGATGATCATCGTTTTATACATCAGACGTACCTTCTGACTGTTATGATGAGCATCGCCGCGGATGATGTGTCACACGGTAAAACCGCATCAATGCAAACAAGCCCGGAATCCAGATATGTGGCTCAATTTGATGTTTAACTGATGTTGACCATGTAGTCTTTGTTTGTTTGACAGAGTTGCCGGGCCGAGGCTGCCGAATTGGAGGTGATGCTTTGGTGTAGGACGATGTCCAATGGAGATCGGTGGGAGTGCTCGTCACACTCCACATGTTTCTCTTCATATATATATATATATATATATATATACTGTATATACTAATAAATGTCACTGTGTGTTAGTGTGTCTCCTCCTAACTCCAAGACCATAAAACCTAGCAACCTGAAACTTTGCATGATTCCAAGAAAACTCCAAGGAAGTGCATGAGTGAAGATTGGGTGTTTGGGTAAATTAAAACACCCCTTTTGAAGATAATTAACGGCCTTATTTAATTATATTTTTTATCAGGCGCATCTCCGGTCACCGCTCTACATGGGGTCTGAAGGCGTATCCGAGGTAAACTCTCTGCGGTCTGAAGCCGCCATGTTTTTTGGCCTACTCAACCATGGCTTGACTTGGAACAGGCCACAACAATTTCTTCACGATAAAGTATTTTTTTTCACTTTCTTCACTCATGTTATCGAATGCCTGTTCATAATAGCTAAGAATCACTGAATACATTGCTTTTGTAAGTGCTATAGTTTTCAAATTAGGAGCTTGGAGCGATTTCATGCATGACGTGATACAATTTTTCACGATCTACTCTCACGGACTAATTAAAGTAAAAAATCGAAACAAAATTTCGGTTTTGAGGATCGGATATCGTCTGGAGTAAATAAATGTCAAAATCTCGAGTGAAATCTGATAATTTAAATAAATAAACGAGTCTTTATAATGAAGCCGATATACCTATTTACTTGAAGCAAGCAAGGCTATGTTCTCCCCTCCTCCATACATAAACAAGAAAATGTTAAATTTCCAAAGCATTCAACTTATCGTTTTCTCGGGACGCGTCCGGGTGGTGTTTGTCTCCGGATGCGTCTGAACAGTGTTTGTCTCTGTATACCGCTGGGTGGTGTTTGTCTCTGGACAGCTTGGCTCCGGATGCGTCCGGGTGGTATTTATGTTCGGGCATCTGTTTGTCTCCAGACACATCCAGGCGGTGTTTATCTCTGGACGCGTCCGGGCGGTGTTAGTCTCCAGATGCATCCGGTCAGTGTTTGTCTCCAGACGCCTTTGGGCGGTGTTTGTCTGCGGACGCATCCGGGTGGGGTTTGTCTCCGGTAAGCTTGGCTCCAGATGCGTCCGGGTGGTGTTGTCTCCAGACGCGTCTGGGCAGTGTTTGTCTCGAGACATGTCTGGGCAGTGTTTCTCTCTGGATAGCTTGGCTCCAGTTGCATCCAGGCAGTATTTATGTCCTGACGGGAGTTTGTCTCCAGACGAGAGTTTGTCTCCGGACGGTAGGTTGTTTACGGATGTGTCCAAGCAGTGTTTGTGTCTGGATGGCTTGGCTCCGAACATGTCTGGGCGGTGTTTGTCTCTGGGTCATGTTTATTGTATGATTGGTATAAAATGGATTTCATACATTATTTTGTTTCCATCTTCACTGTTATTCCATGCAGAATCATTTTGATGAAACAGTATGAAATCGTAATTGACGAAAGTATGTATGTATATGTATATGTATACACATATACACATATACACATCTAAACATGTACATAATATATATATATATACAGATATCATAGACTCCTATAGAGAAGGACTGGAACTCACGATCTCGGGGTTTGTAACTTGAGTCTGAAGGATTAACTTGAGTCCGGGGCTAAAATGACTTCTAGAAGGGCTAAGACAGATCTCGGGATCCATATCGGGGTTTTTGAGGATGGCGAGTTCAATAGTGTCATTTTAAACACCACCGAGGTCATCTTCAAGGCAAAAGGTCATATTTCAAGGTCAAATTACTGAATTTTGGTATTTTTTGCCGTTTTTGTGTCTAACTATAGAGGAAAACTTTTGTAAAGTCTATGACAAAACATGACATTGTGTACCTACTGCACCTACTTCCTGATTTCTATCATCGTTAACTAATGTATGTTTTTTTTGTTTCTCTTTCAGAAACTGTCCAGCTGGTGATCTCAGAGGATCTTTGTGTTGTTTCCTGCTTTGGTGACAATATGCCACGTCGTTGCAGCTGCTTTGGTTGTAGAGGAAACTATGATGGGACGCCTTATGTAAAGGTCATATCCTTCCCAAAAGATCCTGAGGAGAGAGAGAGATGGATATTGGCAATGCCAAATGAGAAAGAAAGCTTGAGGTGCTTAAGGAGATATATATATTTGTGAGACACATTTCAATTGTGATTGGGTGTCAGTTAGGGGTGGCAAACGACCCAAAGAACCCCCATCAATATTTCCTGGAGTACCGAAATCAGCTTTGAGCAGGTGACCTCAGCCCCACGCCCAACATCATCTTCTACGTCAGAATCAAGAGCTAAGAAGATGCAGGCAGCTGATGAGGCTGCAGACAATATCCAAGATTTCGACATCTGTGCTAAAATCAGCTCCTATTTTCCTGGCTTTAACGTCATAAAAGACCAGGAAAACCTTTACCTATCAAGAACTGATGCTACTGGCCAAACTGTCAAGCATTCTTTCATTTCCAACAAGTTCACTCACCTTTTGGATTTTATTCTTGAATAGAGTTGAGAAAGATGGCATTGAGGTGCCCAAACGACTTTTTCCTTTGCAGAAGAACAGCCTCTCTCAAAATGGTCCCAGATTAGATCCATAACTGACCAGGTAAACATCTATAAATGCACAAGCAAGGAAATTCTTCAGCTTGTAATAAGCCAGCTCTGTTGGATGACTGAGGACACGAGCTTCCTCATTTCACCTTCCTTCTGTCGCAGCTGCATCTTATGTTCAAACCTCTTGATCATCGCCGATTTGATACTGATACTATGATTTTCGAATGCAGCTTCACAAATATCACCCAGTGCATACAAAATGATTCGTCGATCTGGCTTAATCATTCTACCATCAACAAAAAGGTAAACAGATGCTTGCTAGTAGTCAGCAGGACTCCACCTCAAAACCTTGTTCGACCAGCTTAAACCACAGCAGCGTTCGGTCAATTTAATTGTTGACGAGGTAAAGCTGGTCGAGACATTGCGATTTTCTGGAGGGCATGTTGTAGGATATGCTCAAAATGCAGCAGCGGGTGGTGAACACGAAATGCTTCCTTCACATGCTATGGTTGTTGAAGTTGCCTGCCATTTCAGTGGTCCACGCTATATTCTACCATTTTGCCCTGCAAAAAACTAACTGCCGATCAGCTGAAGGAACTCCTTATCGAAGCTGCATCAGCTCTAGTTGGTGCTGGCGGTACTGTGATTTCTTTGATATGTGACAATTGCAATACCAACTGCAGTGTTTATTCAAAACTTGGAGGACCAGGAAGTTGCCAAGTGCTGTCAATTCAAGAGCAATCTATGTTCTTAGTGTACGACTACGTGCACATTTCAAAATGTTCGCAACAACTGGATTACTGTTGATGGCAAGACACTCTCATTTGTCGTAGATGGTAATGAGTACAAAGCTTACTGGAGTGATATTCAGAAGGTTTATGAGATGACCGGGCTACTCCTATTCGCTTAACCAAGCTGACGCACACCGCTGTTTTCCCCAAGCCCTTCAACGCCAGAGCGTACCATTGGTATGCCAAGTGTTCAATGACAAGACTGTCGCTGCTTTAAAGACCTTTAATGATTCACTGGGCATCGCAGGAAGGCACAATCATCCTCACCCAGATAATGAGTGAGTGGTTCAAGATGATGAACGTGAAAGACCGTTTCTCAGCTATCCATCTGCGTGACGAATCCAGACAGCCTTGGACAGCAGACTGTACAAGTTTCACTAGGCTGGAACAGGCCTGCCAAATTATATCTACCTGTGCATGGCAGGAGGTGGTGGTCGTAAGCTGAAGCTAACTCAGCAAACTGCTGAAGCCTTCACTGTGTCCACACGTAATAGGTGGATGCTGCCAAATTGCTTCTGGCAGAGAAAGACTTTGACTACGTCTTTCCTGCTATATTTGCAGATGAAGCCTTGGAAAAGTTTTTCGCCAAGCCAGGCAAAGAAGCGGTGGAAACTTCTACATTGATGTGTTGACATTATGGCTGCAGCTAAAATTGTAAATTTGCAAACACTCATTAAGCATGACATTATGCCCGAATCTAGTTCTCGTGTGATTGATTGCGACAAGAACTGTACAACTTCCATAAATCCAGATGAGCGAAGTGAACTCATTGACGAGATTACTCCTCAAGACACTCAGGATCTCTTGGGGTCTGACGATGCCCTTAAGCATAAAGTAGTTTATTTGGCCGGACACCTTGTTCATAAATAGGGCGATAGCACTGGTATGGAGGAAATCATTGATGATGAAGATGCTAACGAGGTGTCATCTGAGTTTCTAGATAATTTGAATAGAGGTGATTGATGTGCCGACTATGTCAACCGTCTTTTTTGTACATAATGCTTATAATTTGTAGACAAGACTAAAATGCGTTGCCGATTTCATTTTGCTGAGCTGTTATCCTCTGTAGATGCACCTTTAGCTAGTAGTAATGCTGCATGTACTACTTGAGCTAACATTCTATTGAAAGCTCATGTCCTCAATGTAAGTGACAAAGAAAAAGCTTGGGATGCCTCAGGTGGCAAGAAAAGCTCTCCAACTAGTGATAGACCATAGTTGTAATAGGCATAGTGTTGTGACATGCATATAATGGTTTATGTAATACAATATATGACAATAATATCAAAGTTTGACAGCTCTGCTTGCATCTTATTACAATCAGCCATCTCTCACCGTTTATAGATTAGACACAAAAACGGGCAAAAATACCAAAATTCAGTAATTTGACCTTGAAATATGACCTTTTGACCTTGAAGATGACCTCAGGTGGTGTTGAAAATGACACTATTGAACTCGCCGTCCAAAAAACCCCATATGGATCCCGAGATTGTGTCTCTAGCCCTTCTAGAAGTCATTTTAGCCCCGGACTCAAGTTATCCCTTCAGACTCAAGTTACAAACCCCGAGATCGTGAGGTTCCAGTCCTTCTCTATAGGAGTCTATGACATATATACATAAATATACACACATATATGTGTGTGTGAGCCTGGTGTTGGCTTAGTGGGTAGTGTGGCTGGCTTGGGATCCTAGGGTCCTGAGTTCAAGCCCCGTTGGCCACTGAATTAACACCAAGGGGTTGACTCAGCCTGTCATCCTCCCGAGGTCGGCGAAATGAGTACCAGTGTACTGGTCCCGGTGTATGCCCCGGTTAGAATCGGTGTACCTGTATCCCTGTGTGTCTAAGAGGCGACCAGGGTTGGCGTCAGGAGGACATCTGGCCATAAAACATTGCCTCAAGAAAGGAACCATGATTGCATGGAGCCCGCAAAAAGCTAACCCCTGCTCAGGAGGGAAAATGGCTGTAAAAAGGCTGTGTATATATATATATATATTAGCAAATACATGAGTCTGCCTTCTCTTCCTCTCATCTCTCACACTGTCTTCCTTACCACCACTTCTCCTCTCTCCTTTCCTCTCCCTATTCACTCTCCAACTCTTCCCCCCGCTTTTTCTCCCTCCCCCCTTTAGTATTCCTATCAGCGAAGCGATGGGTGGTATTTGCTTGTATGTGTGTGTGAATTATAATTATTATATTCCATGAGAATAAAGATGCATACATGATAAAGCATGATAGGATCATAGAAAAAAACAAATAATATAAAACATAAAATACACCACATACTCATTCCCATTCAAACAAAGTCGGGTGGACTTAGTGTCCTCGCTGTCATCAAATTTCAGGTGGAAAGGGCTGCAGGTGATGTGAGCTTCTTGACTTATTTTCTCGCACAGCTCAGAAAATGGGGGTGGTGGAGAGGGGTAATCATTATGCTGAGTGTCAGTACAAACATCTGTGTAAGCACTATCGAGAAAATGAATTTGCCGATCAATGACACAAAGCCACTTTTCCTGAATCTGCTTTGGGATTTTCACAAAAATCTTGTTTTCGGTCAAGTAATCGAGCACTTTCAGCTGGCTGAGAGTGGCCATGGCTGTTTCACAATGGAAAAAAGTCAGACAATTGTTGCAGAGTGATTTGTCATCTCCTCTTTTGACTGTCAACCATTTCTCAATCTTCTCACAACAGGTGTTGGTGACCATCAACTTGTCGCCATATCAACCAACCAACATCTTAGCCTTGACGTTGGCATCTTCAGTGTTGAGGGCAAGTAAACCCTTGATGCAGTCACAGGACTTTCCAGTAGTATATCATCCTGTAGGTAGTAGACTTTGTCAGAAGCCAAATATTTCTTCAACAATCACAATAAAGGCATTTAGACACAATGGATAATCAACTACACGTCCCTTGAAAATTGGCTCCTTCTTTGGTTGTCTCTCATTTTTTGTGTGCTTGTACATCAGCCAGAGTTTGTGTCAAATCTTTCCTTACATTTCCATGTAAGTTTGAGAACAAAGAAAAATCTGATCTTGCAGCTTGAAGCATAATTTCATGACTGGCAAGGAACATTTACACAAGAATCTCGATTTGAGCAATGTTAATCTGCAAATAAAGTTAGTATGATGAATAATTACTCACACGGTGGCCGTATGCTGAGCGAATGAGTATTGTGATGTTCCCATCTGTGTGTGATTCTCTGTCTGTTTGTCGACAGAATAACAGGACAGCGAGGGCAGTTAGAATCGCCAAATTCCGCACAGAGCTTCATATTGTGAATAGCTCAGATAGATTCAACTTTGAGCTGTCAAGGAAAATATACAATTAAATGTAGTACAGGACTACAGTATAATTTTTATAGTCTTGTACTACATATAATTTTACCCCACCTCTGTACTCCTGCACCGTCACCCCACACCCAATCCCACCCTGCAAGACCCCAATCCCCACCCCTCTCACCTTCGTTCCTCCTGGGAATGGGGGAGACGACACCTTAATTTGGGTGTGACCCCAATCCCCACCCCCTCCACCTTCCTTCCGACTGGGAATGGGGAGACGACACCTTAATTTGAGTGCATATTAATATATGTGTCGCTATATTACTTGCAAAATCGAAGATTTTTCAAGCATATTGGGTCAGTCGATTTTGTTTTTCTGTCTGTCTGTCTGTTTGTCTATTTATCTCCTACAGGTCACAAATGTTAACCAATCTTCACGAAACTTCAACACATGGTAGAGTTTGTCAAAAGGAAGAAGCCTATTGTTTTTGAGGTCAAAATGTCAACATCAGCCAAAGGTCAACAACTTTGGTGGATTTTCTAAAAATCCTCAATTTTCATCCGATTAACTTGAAATTTGAAGAGGATTTATATTTCAGGTCATCGAATTCAACCACCAATTATTTTTGAGGTCAAATTTGGTTAATGGATTTTGCAAGTATCGTGCGCTGCACAACGTCTTCTTCTTGTTTGTACCTTTATTTAAACTACCGCTTGTGTTAAAATAACGTCTTGTCGTAATGTTAACTGCAAGTGAAAAATGATGCTAAAATAAAAAGGCACAAATTTATTAGCTATATAGGCTTACATGTGGATAAAAACATACAGCTTCAGCTTCATACTTTTGTGTCAGGGCTGTTATCCTGCAACAAATTACAAAACAACCATGACTTCTTAAAAGACAAACATAGACAAACAAGACAAAAGCTGAGTCAGCAGCTCCCTCGAGTGCATTCTAGTTAGTATCGTAATTATAAATAATTGCAAAAACTGTGACAGAAATGGAGTCACTAATAAATAATCAATTTAAATTTTATGTGTGACAGTGTGCAGCATATCCCTGAAACAAAGCCATATGCAGCTACAAAAGCGACCAATCTTTATTCACGGCAAAGCATCTCATGTCCACATGACATCCATCAACCGAGATGATAAAAGGTGTGATGTCTTAAAAGCGTGTCTCTCAGCAAAGCTGCTACATGCGCTGCATGTTAATTATTGCAGACTGTGAGCTCAACAAAACAGCAGATGAACTTATTTTACACACACAAAAAACACACCCAAAGGTCAGTCGGCTTAGAGAAATGTCATTGTGGAAAAAGTCATCATTCATAAAAGACGCCACAGGAGACAAGGAAACCTTTATAGGGGGATGTGAAATCAACATCTGGTGTGCCAAAAAACAAGGTCAAAACAAACAAATTCAACGGAGCCTGTGTTTATGGTGAATTGCAAAAATACTTTGCTATTTTGACTGAATTCCAAGCAAGTACAGTCCTGGACACCACAATTTTTACCAGACGTTGAGTAAGTGACCGGTGGAGGTTACCCAAATGCAGGCCGAGGCAGATGGAGGTCATTTGGCTCATCAGGCCTGTGTTGACATTTCCAAAGAATAACTATATGAATGACATCATGCAAACCGCGGTTAAGAAAAGGTCAGTGGAAGACAAAGAACAGCCACCAATAAAGAGCAAAGTATAACAAAAAAAAAACATTGGGACTCCTCAATATGCAGAGAATACCAATAATTCCCAATGACTTCCTCGAGATTGATTTAAGGAGTGTAAAGATTGAATCCGCATTAGATCAGAAACAAGACGTAGTAGCCGTTATGCATCTTCTGTAATCGACTTGCCCATTTTAAGTAGGTGGAAAAGGTTGTGGATTAAATGATTCCAAGGCAACATTGAGCATGTGAAAGAAGTTGTATAATATGTTAATTTCAATAAATGTGTCTTATTGTCAGACTGAGAAGCTTTGGCATATGAAATTCAACTAGAGAATGTCCAGTGATAAAAACAGTGGGAATGGCAATGCAAACATTGTGAAAAGAAATGATGAGGACTTCAATTTGATGAAATTAAGGGGTCATGTTCCATTTTGTGGAACAAAGAAGAGGAAGGTTGGGCAAGATCCCCTGCCCCCTAACCTCCCAACTTCAAGTGGGCATACCCTGTCCAATTTATATCCACAATACATAGTAATGTGGCATATGTGACAACGTTTACCAATGTATGCCGTGATACAACATATCATACTCGTAAGGTTTCCAGCATACGCAAAGTTTTCAAGTTTTATCAACAGGCATGTCATATGTCTATCTCACATAATATGGACATTGACCATGTTCTATTTCTTAAAGACTAAACATCTTTCCTGTCCTTGAATCAATAAGTAAATGCACTGAAACGAGTCTGAGAGGTGAAACTGAGACAGAGATAGAGACAAACATATGACATGCCTTTTGATAAAACTTTGAAAGCTTTGTGTGTGACCGAAACCTTACGAGTCACATGATCCCAATTCCATCACGGCAACATTTCAGGCTACTGGTGGTCGAGTAATGGTCTGCACACATTTTGACCAGGCAGAAATCTCTCATCGTATCAAAAGCACAACTAACATTCATGGAGTATTGGTCGATTAAGTTTGATTATGTTATGCCTTCACGTTGTTCGTGTATTCGTGGATGGCGCAATTTCGATTGGTGTGGTGGAGTTAAGTGCATTGGAGTGAGGCTAGAGGATAGGCACAGAGGGAGAGTATCTCACAACAGAGGGTCCCTGAGGGATGACATTGGAGAGATGGATCCCCAAAATCTCAAAGCTACTGAGTGTGATGGTTTTCAATCCATTAACCAATAGCGCCACATAGGAGTATAAGCCTGAGCATCTGAAAGAAGAAGAAGAAGAAGAAGAAGAAGAGGATGTGGTCAATCAATTGTCACTGGATAAGTACAAGGCCATGCATGATCGAATGAGTGGTTATAAACAGTGCATCGAGTGTTGGATGAGTGGGGTGTATGGGTTGATGATGACCGGTGGAGTGGGGTGGGGAAGGAGGGGGGGATGTTTTTTCCTGCAGTAAATGCTTCCACTAAACATTTTTGAGGCATGCCTTCGGCCTTTGGTGGATGGGTTGAGGAAAGAAACATGTTTGTGGGATTTTTCAGAGGGTAGGAGATTTACTGAAGAGGGTTGGTCATGTTTGTGGAGTTGGTCTTTGGCAGGCATGGGTGTTAGTGCAATGTGGTGGTTGCAGGTGGCATGGAGAGTGCGAAGGGTGTGGATGATGGCGTCAGTGTGAAGTGTGCTGTCGGCAGTGGGGTTGTGAAGGGGACGGGTAATGGAAAGAGTGTGACGGGTGAGCACGTCAGTCTTGGTGCGACGGGTACGGGTGGGAATGTGGGTGGCAGTAGGATTGCAGAGTGTTCGTGTGGGGGTGTGGGGGGTAACGGCGACATTGAGGGTGTTTCAAGTGAGGGTGGTGGCGATTGGGCTGTGGTTGGTGCAAGCAGCAATGGGGTGCTGTGGATGTGTGTGAGGCTTGTGGTGTGGAATATGCAGGTGGTGTGTGCATGGTGGTGGGTGTTGGCTGGAGATGGGAGTGAGAGAAGCTAGGGAGATTGTCAGAGATGAGGCTAATGGGCATGTAGATTCTCCGTTCTGTTGCAGGGATCGAAAAAAATATAATTTGATGTTGTTTCAGAGGGGCCGAGGTGAAGGATATTGAGGGAATATTGGGTGACGTTTTGTCGGGCCATTGTGGAGGGGCATCGGTTGTGGTCTGCATTGGAGAGAACTTACCATCTTTCAATATCAATGCAATCTTTTCTTGGTGTCATCATTCAAGCCAGAAAGGATGCAATCCACTATTACGAACAATCTGTATTATTTTGGTCATTGGCAATCCAACTTAATAATTTTTCACAATAAAAAGTGACAATGCGAAGGGGTGACATATCACACACTTGATTAGAAAATTTGTTTTTGCTCGCATGTTATTTTTCCATTGGTTAAAAACAAGAAGCTAAATTCCAAACTTTGTACAGGTTTCTTCAATGCAGTGCAGTATTAAAAATTAAACTGGGAAAAACACAACATACATCACGTCAGAGATGGATGTGGAGGAGACATGACAATAATCGCCATGCGGATGGGATAACACACGGAGGTGCGCAATGGCAATATTGAGCATCGTAACTTTCCAGCTCGAAAGTATGGTGGTGTGTGGAAGAAAAGAAAGTTATATATGGCATGTCGATCGACAAACAAGGCTGCTGCACACCTGCTCAGGTTCCAGTTACTCAGGTAGCAGGAGGGAGATTATAGTGGAGAACCCGACAAAAGAAAGATAATGAAGGCGGTAAGTGTGGAAAAAGAGGATGGAAGGGAAAATTGGAGAAAAAGGAAGTGGACAAAGACAACAAAGTGTGACCAATGATGAAGAAGTAAACGGCACAGCATGTCTCTATTTGTGATAAATAGTGGAAGCAAGGCCTACGATTTATATGGAGAGAAGAGCGGTTGTATATGGTGAAAGAAAAACCACAGGGTGGGAATAAAGGGATGGGAAAACGTGAAATGGCGAAAATAATTGAATTGTACAAATGGAGGGTTATAATATAAGGCAGGGTGGGCACGTGTAGATGAACAATGACAAGAGGCAGAGAAGTATAGAATGCGCCCTATGGAGTGGGAATGTGTTACAAATACAAAATAAGTACGTGCAGGTCCGCAGCACCGATTATTAACAATGGTAGAGCTGCAAAAAACATTTCTTTTGCGAACACCAAAGGCACTTTTGCATGAATTGGCAAAAGCTCAAATCAAATGCTTCACACAAGTCGATGCTTGCCCTGCTGCACATAACACAATAAACCCACATCCAGGGTGGAAGTGTTACACAATCCATCAGGCTTTTCTAGCAGAGGAGGCCATGCATGGTGACCGAGCCCTTTACAGAGCTCCAGCAAATCACCGGAGGAATCCTCCCTCATTAGGGGCTCCCGAGTCCAATGACACAGCTGGTTGTTCACGGCCATCTGAGTGTCTCTGTCTAAGAACCGGGATATATAATGAACAAAACAGCAATCTTGACATTTTACCTTCACTTCTTTTTCGTACAGGATAACGTTTTTCATGCTTAAAAATATTCCATGCATCACCATCCCAATGGCGGTCATGAAGCATCTCAATGGCAAAGAAAAAACAACATTCCATCGAGATGAAGAGATATCCCTTTACTTGACTGGCCCATCTCCCTCCTCTGCAATCCCTCTGATGGGTCGTTTTTATAGTTCCACTCCATGGGCCCATGAGGCAAAATGTAGCGAGGAAATGTGTTCTGTGGTGTCCATTGAGAGACTTTTTCAAACATGGTATTTCGGCAAGTAAAATACTCGCCAAAGACCACAATCAACAATTCCACATAACGTTATGAATACAAACTTTCGTATAAACCCCCCCCCCCCATATGATACATTGATTGGTAAAAAAGTTAAAACCTAACCTTTGAGATATTTTCAATAAAGCAAGCACCGATTCTCGAGAGACCATGAAGATTGCCAAAACCTGTGATGGCTGTAGAACCTAGTAAGCTAATTTTGTAAGTTTCAGCTTACAGGTGCAATTACTCAAGTGCAATTAAATAATTAAATGCTGTAATTATTCAAATAAAGAACAATATTAAATTAAAAATTACTCCATTAAAAGCACAATATAATTGCAAGGACACTCATTGGCATCATGGTTAGAGCGCCCGTTCTGAGTCTGGCAGGTTGGCGGTTCTTTTCCGACTCTTGCCGAGTCGAACCAAAGTGTGATCTCTGTAACGTGTAGACCGCATCATCGGAACATTTTCCATTGTCTTATGTGGTTTAAACTAACCGACAATGTGTGGGCGAACATGTCACTTCCGGGCCGGGGCCAACCCTGGTAACATAATGCTTTTGTGTTGGTGATTAAAAGCCCTTTTAATCATATTATATAGAGTTTGGCTTGTGTGTTTGTGGATGTATGTGTTTGTGTGTTTGACCGATATGCACTCCAAAACCGCAAGATGGAATGAGTTCAAATTGAGTCGTTGTACTTGGGGTGTGCCAGGGAAGGTTTTAGGCATTAAGAAAAATCCTAGTCGCTGGGGTTCAGGAGGGACATGACGCCCATTATTATCTACTGTACGTTAATGTGTATCATGTGGGAGAGTGTAGTGCAAGTGTCAGCACTTTACGATAAAGTATTAGCACGACGAAGGCCGGAAATCTCTCCTACTGAGAACCATTTCAGCAGTCATTTTGACTGTTGCATCTTTATTTTAAAGTTATTCATATTTATACAATCTGTATATAATGCAGCAAGTGTATGTATGTATGTATGTATGTATGTGTGGATGTATGTATGTTTGGATGTATGTATATCCGCTCTTCACCCATTGGTTGGATAGCTGACTTGACGTCACCCACAAACGACCCCAAGGATGCAAATGGCCTTGAGGACCTAAAATACCCAAAAGACACCAAGGACCCAAAAGACCCATCCATCCATTGGGACCTTACTCTGAACAGAGCATCGGTGCTGCTGAAGCAGTCTCCTGGGCTATTGGGCACAATCCTGGACGGGTCACCACTCTGACACAGGGAACTCGAATGGCTCAATCATCCCAGCAAGCTGATACTCATTTTGTCGACCACAGAAGGATAATAAGCTGAGTCAACCCCACCTGGTATTAATTCAACCTGGTATTAATTCAACCTGGTCAACCCCACCTGAAGTCAACCCCACCCCACCACCTGGCAGGATTGGAACCCGAGAATGCCAAACACCCAAAAAATTAAGTGAACAACAAGGATAATTTTCATCCAATTAACCTGAAAATTAAGCAGCAATTGCATAGTGCATCACTGAATTTGGAAACGAACTATTTTTGAGGTCAAAGTGTCAAAGGTTAACTCAAGGTCAAACTTCTGAAATCATCAATTTCAATCTGAAAAGTCATCAATTTTCATCCGATTGACCTGAGCTTTAATTAGGATTGTCAATTTTAATCTTAATGAAATGGACAATTTGATGTATCCATGGCAACCTTTGGAGAGAGGTGTGGATTTTGCAAGTATCGTGCTCTGCACGACGTATTTTTCTTGTTTGTTTGTCTGCACAGAACTTTTGCATTTTTCTCCACGTAACTGCTTGGCTGATTGAGACAAAATTTTCACCAAAGGAGTGACGACTCATGCAGAATGTTTGGTTGATAAATTATAGACTAGGGAAATTAGGCAAGAAAGGGGGTCAACCCAATACAAATTGCAAGAGTAATGATTTCAATATTATTCAACACAGAAATATGTCTGACATAACATATCAAATGTATCCTCGAATGCAAGTATGGAAACATTTTAAAATTTGCCTAAATCCAGAATGGCCGCCAATTACCAATATGATCAAATGTATCATGTTCAAGCTAGTGATGTTATTCTACATTGAACAGTTCATGTTTGATGGTGTTTTGAGTGCTTACAGTCGTTATGAGAGGATAAAAGCAACAATGACATACATATAGGAGGCATCCCGCAGCGGAACTTGGCATAAAGTGCTTTCGCAAAAACACTCTCAGCATCGGTTCAAAAGCCCCATCGTTTTTTAATTTTTATTTATATTATTAATTATTGACGAATCAATCAATCAAAAGACCCAGAAGACTCTGAAAGACCCAAAAGACGCTGAAGACCCTGAAGACACTTAAAGACCCAAAAGACCCTTAAAGACCCAAAATACCCCAAAGACCCAGAAGACCCAAAATACCTAAAAGATCCTGAAGACCCAAAAGACACCAAAGACCCAAAAGACCTAAAAGACCCCAAAGACAGAAAAGACCTAAAAGACCCCAAAGACACAAATGACCCTGATGACCCAAAAGATCCAAAAGACCTAAAAAAAAAAAAACCCTGAAGACCCAAAAGACCCTTAAAGACCCAAAATACCCCAAAAGACCATGAAGACCTTAAACACCCAAAATAACCCCAAAGACCAAAAATACCCCAAAGGTCCTTAAAGACCCAAAATACCTTGAAGACCCAAAATACCCTAAGACAGAAAAGACCCAGAAGACTCAAAATGCTCCAAAGACCAAAAAGATTGAAAAGACCCCAAAGACCCAGAAGATCCAAAAGACCCTGATGACCTAAAAGATCACAAGGATGCAAAATACCAACAGAACCCAAAATACTGAGAGGACCCAAAAAAGACTAAACAAACCCAAAAGACCAAACGGGACTATCTGGGACCCATGGAATTCTGCATCATGTAAAATGTAACTTTAGGTCCCCACCCCCGCACACACACACACACACACACACACACACACACACACACACACACACACACACACACACACACACACACACACACACACACACACACACACACTCCTAATTCCTCAACACCCTCCAACTTACTCTGTCCTCTCTCTGTCCCTCCCCCAACACACTACACCCAAACTCTGTGCTCCATCCATCCATCAGGACCATATTCTGTGCAGAGCGTTGGTGGTGCCTAAGCAGTCTCCTTGGCTATTGGACACAATCCTGGACGGGTCACCACTCCGACACAGGATACCAGCAAGCTGGCACTCATTTTGCCGACCTCGGAAGGATGACAGGACTCTGTGCCCCTCCCTCTTTCTTCTTCAAGTCCTCAATCCCCCCCCCACCCTTCCCAATGTCTCATTCTCCTCTTTCAACTCAATGCACCCTCACCTGCAACTCTCTGCCTCCCCTCCTGATTTCTTCTCGTTCTTAACAACATTACACATAGATACACAGGGAACTTTGGTGAATGACAAGGCCATTTGGCATATCATGTCTGCATTGTTCTTGTTCCCGTTTGTCAACAACAATGTTAAACGTGGTGATAAGATGGAACATTAAATTCACAATCACTTCCCCTTTCTTCCCTTATCCTTTCTATAATTCGTGGACCGGTGTGTATTTGTTTGTCGCACTACTTCTACAGTTGTGGGCCAATTACATCCAGACTTGCTACATAGGATCAGCATGACCCCAATTAATGTATATACCCAGAAGTTGGTCTTGGTGGGAGGGGGAGGGGATGACGATGCAAATTCTCTATGTAAATGTGTATCGCGCAGTGCCGCCTCCAGGTGGGGGAGGGTATTAAAAATCTCCACCATTCACAGTACAGTATTCCTGTCCCCATGTTTTCCAGTGCAGTGTGGTGTTTTGAATTATAAGCAGTAAATATGTTTTTACTTCATGGGTTATTTTTTTTGTGCCAATGAAGAGTGCCATTTTGTTTTGTTCAGCAAGCCGGTCATCTATGCGAGCTTGTGTCGTGTTTCTAGATTCTGCAGTTCTCTCATGTGAGTATTCCTTGTATAATTACCATAAACACATTGCGTTTAACTAGAAGAAACAATCAATGCGACTGTTAAGTTGGTAATTTGTTGATTTAGCATGGCGATAAGCATTTCTGTCCAATGTGGAATGCGGCCCCACTGTTGTAAAATTCGCAGTGTTGTCGTAAGTGCATTTTAGGGTAAAGTTGTAGATGTACTCTGCTAGCCATGGATGTACTTTGCGAGCTAGCCTCCACATGCCATTAAACATAATGAACAGTCGTTAACAACCGACTGGAATTGGGGGATCTGGACTTGTAGAGTCACGTTATTAGTGATAAAAAAAAGTACGGAGGCTTACAATCAGTCTTAATCTGCAGACAGTTGCACAGCCTGCTTCATACATTTAAACAAGCCATAATAGCAATCCCCATCTTCAAGAAACCTTCTCTGTATCCAAAGGCTTTTCAAAATTACAGGACTATTAATCTTTTACCTTTTCATCTCAAAGATTATTTAACGTGCTGTTGCCATCCAACTGCTACAATACATGCACCAACATTTTCTTTTTAAAAATAATTATTCCACTCTCGTTTTAAACAATTACACAACGGAGA
Source organism: Eptatretus atami (assembly GCA_035128595.1). Lineage (NCBI taxonomy): Eukaryota > Metazoa > Chordata > Myxini > Myxiniformes > Myxinidae > Eptatretus > Eptatretus atami. The sequence continues at coordinate 117,593,621 of CM068958.1, read as the reverse complement.
CTGAGACTGTCCTCCTGAAGGATACAAATGATATCCTGCACAATGCACACCAAGTATGAGCTGCAATATTAATACTTCTCGACATCACGGCTGCTATTGACACAAATTGTCAGAATGTTCGACTCCTTCGTCTTCATCATCATTTTGCTTTTACTAAACCTTCTCTTGATCGGTTTAAATGTTATCTTTCAGACTGCATTTGCACTGTAAATATTGCTGGTTATATATCTGACCCAATCCATCCCTAGATCTGTTCATCAAGGATCTCTTCTTGGACCACTTTTGTTCTCTCTTTATCTGCATCCTCGTTGTACAATTTTACGAAATTTAAGTCAATTTTCATTTTTCATACATATGGCACTCAGATTTACCTGTCCGTCAAACCTTATTATGATGTGCAGTTGTTTACAACACTGAATTAGTGTGTTGAAACTCAAATATTGATGTCCATTAAATTTCCTAAACGTAATGATGCCAAGATTAACAAGCTGATCCTCAGCTCTTCATCAGTCTTTTTTGCAAAGGATTAACCTCAGAGTAAAATATGAAGATCATCATATGATCGCTGCTACTTGGTATCTAAGGTCTGTTGTATCGTCTGATATTAAGACATATTTATATAATCATTTCAATGAAGTTGGACATGCTTTGAGTAGTTGTTCTATTCAAATTATAGACTCAGTCAATGTTAATGATTTTGATAATAAAGAGGAGTGTAATGTTTAGCTAGGGCGCAGAGAGGATATTTGGATCAGGACACGATGTGCGATCTGTCCTTTGGGCCTTAATGACAGGGTACAAGGTGCTGGGTCAGTTTCTCAAGGTAATGTTTTCGGTAACGAGTATTTTTGTTAATTCAATCAGAAGGAGACCCTGAGGTTATGGGCATCATAGTCGGTGTCATACGGCTCCAAAAATGGAAATTTCAGTGATAATTGATAAACTTAAAGGTTTTTACGAAGAAAATGGTTTTTCATGATTTTTAGGTTCTTCTGAGGTCATGTTCCAAACAAGTCTGAGCTAATATTCTCCGGAGTTTAGCAGGTTCACATGACGTGTCATTTTTGATCAAAGCTTTTTGTAGCAACGTTCTGGTGAAGAAGTCTACTCCCAAAGTTGATGGGATCCACAAGTTCTTCGTTTGTGATTTTTCCAGCAAGCAGGTAGATAGGCTGCGGCTGGATTATATTTTTAGGGATACTAGTGTTGAGAGTGTATTACCAGATGAAGTTAGAGAGCGAGCCCCATTGAAGGTTTATTTCACTTTCACTGAGACCATAGGACAATCCTTATTCAACAAGGTAGGAATGACACCACATTAAGATGCCACAATACGACATCAAAATCCTCCTATGGATTACCATCAAGACATATTTTGACATTTTACTTTTGGTATGGGATTGTGATGAATGAAGACGACGAATAACAATGAAGAATGTCACCACCCTACGATGTCACAATGTGACACTGCAATCCTCATGGATTCACATCACATATTTTGACGTTTTACTTTTCTTGTGGGATTTTGATGAAACATTATACGCAGTGCTAAATTATTTGTTGGTGGTTGCTAGGACACGCAGTGCAGCATGTTAAAATCGGTTATTGATGACAGTTTCAATATTTGAATAACAGTTTCAGTCAATGGTTAGATGGAGGTGCTGTGTAATGGAAATGCCTATCAGGTAAAGTGTTTATCGCTAAATGTATCATCATATAAAGTGGTGTATGATTAAAGTATCCTATGCAGTCACATGTTCAATAAAAGTAATAATTAAATAAGTTTGAATAAGGATATTGCATTGCTGTGTTGACTGTCTAGACGCAACTTTGAGGTTGTGGGTCCATTGATGTTGAGTAATCTACTGCTGTGGACCTGCGACCGGGGTTGTGGATCCGTTGTTTGGAGAGGTTCTTGGCTGAAAGGATGGAAACCTCGATGAAAAACGGTGCCCAGCTGATGATCCATCCATCCATCCATGGGGACCATACTCTGTGCAGAGCATTGGTACTGCCTAAGCAGTTTCCTTGGCTATTGCACACAATCCTGGATGGGTCGTGCCACTCCAACACAGGATGATCCCCGGCAGTTGGGAAATTAGTAAATGACTTACAAGCTAAGGTTAAACTTCAAATAAATACCTTTTGTAAGTACTTAACTAGTACATCTGTGTTTGTGTGTTTCTATATGTGTATGTTTTTGTATATATGTACACATATATATATATATATATATATATATATATATTGGGTTCTTGGAATCACATCCCTCCAAAGCAATAGCAACCATCATACAGCGGTCCCTAGACAGTTATTCCATTAATATACGTTCAGACAGACCCTTCTCTTAAATGTAGCGGGATAACGCGACAGTGCGTTGTGTAAACTTCATAGCTAGGTCTGATTAAATCTCTTTACTCATTCCTATTATTTTTTCTACTCTTATTCCTGAGGTAAATCCAGATACTTTTGCCCTTCGCTGTGAGATGGGTCCTCAGCGAAGGCAAAGCAGGCATTATGCCGGACACCCCTCTGCAGAAATCACAGCCTGCCCAACGCACGTGCAGTGGTAATTTCCAAACACGTACCGAGGAGATGGAAGAAACAGCACCCTAAATGCTGGCAACTTGCAAAGCACACGCGGTTGCGCCCTTTCAAAACCATTTTCAAAACTCCATCTAATAATTATATCCAATCCTTTCCCTCAATTCCCTGAAACAGATCAGGGCTGGCACCCTGACTCCACCTGCTGACTGATAAGGCGAACCCAATACACGATGGTGGGCGGACCCGCACGCACTGTACAGGGCATGCTCGATGGCGATTGGACCTACGCGCTGACCACGTGTAAATGGCGGATTCGCGCGCAGCCCATGATACTTTATCATCATACAGAACGGGGCACGAGTAACACACATCTTTGGTAAGGTCAAATCTGCGCATGGGTTACAAAAACGTCTTGGCATTAGTCTTCTTCACCACCTTCTGCTGACAAATGCTACAAATGTCTCCCACACCTCCGCTTTGAAGCAGCTGCAACCAGATAGAGGCATGCTGTGCGGCCAGATCGCTCGGGCCGTGTGACACACCACGGAGCAGGCGCATTACCGGCGCCAACCGTGGGTCACCGGGCATGCACGGAGTTCGGTGCAAGGCGATTAATATCACGGAGTTCGGTGCAAGGCGATTCATATCATGGGGTTCGATGCAAGGCGAGTCATATCATGCGGTTCGGAGCGAGACGATTCCGCAACTTGGAACCATCTTGCTGGAAGTGGAGTGGAGCCACTTCCGGTCATGGCGGCCGCCCGTATGCTGGCCAGGCCCCAACCAGCGTCCTGATTCGGGTGACAACATATCACTCGGGTTGTCGCCCCGCCCGTGCCACCGGATCTATAAAAGGATGGGTCGCGGGGCGGGGGGAGCGTCGTCGTTCCTGAGTCGTTCAAGTGTCGTTCCGACTCATCGTTCCTGCCCATCGTTCTTGTCTTCATTCCTGCTGGCTCGTTCTGTCTGGCTTGAGATCGAAACCTACCCATTCGCCTGCTGGCTCCGCCCTTCTTTACCAATTTGCCTGCTGACTCCGCCTTCTTCACAACCTTGCCGCCCTTCTCTGCCCACTTTCTTCGGACTCCACCTCTCTCCACCATTGGCTTCTGACTCCACTCAAGTCCCTCCTTTGCGCCCGCAGTTGAGTCTTTTTTTTCTGGACCGATGCTAGCTGCACGAAGTGCCACGAAAAAGAGACGACACGCCAGCTGTTAGGGAGGTATCGCCCAGCGGAGCATCCCCCAAAACGTACTGGTGTGGCAGTCGGGCAATCATGCAAGGTATTAAGAGACGTTAGCCTCATCTCCTCTCCTCTTTCTCTTCATTAACTCCTCCTCATCGGGTGTGTGTGTGTGTGTGTGTGTGTGTGTGTGTGTGTGTGTGTGTGTGTGTGTGTGTGTGTGTGGTGTCCTGGCGCCTGTCCTCGCTTAAGTTAAGATTGTACAATAATTATATCGAGATAACTCTGCTCTGTGCTGCTTTTGTCAGTTGCTTGTATATTGCTGCACCTTTCACATTTTTTCCTATTCCTGCTTGCATACAACAATAAACTACATTCACTGTGCCACATATCTTTCCTCGCCTGCCTGTTAATAAATCCTTTGTAGAAATGTTCCCAGGTCGTTTTTGTCTGTTCTTTCATTGATCCAGCATGGTCCGTATCCGAACTTAGCCGGGACTTTATTCCCAACGATCCATTCTTTTCAGCCGGTATGTCCGTGGCAGTGTCGCTGATAGAATCTAATCCAGTAAAGTGATCCGGTTTGGACAAGGCGTACCGAGGGCATGTCTCCCGGTAATTAGGTCACGTGATTAATTAGGTAACCGATTAACCCATAGACGGGAGGACCCAGAGTCACGTGGTTGAGTTATTGGCGTTCATGGTCGGGTAGTGACCTGCGGCGTCACAGAATTATCCGTGTGCGATGGCCTGCAATTCCTGGGAGTCTGGTGGGAACCCGAGATAGCTTCCCCTCCCTGGTGGTCTTCTCACCCGACCTCGGCCCGCAACACAACAAAAAAAAAAATATATATATATATTGTGTGTTATGTGTATAATGTGTATTATGTGTATTGTTATGGCTGGTTTCCTTCTTGGGACTACACTGCAGTAATTGGTCTTTATTTTGATTAGGTGTCACCAAGGACAAAACTATTGATTTTATTTCCACACCAGTCCATCTGTTGCAGCGTTGCTTGCCAAGTTATGTTATCTCTTTATGCGTCTGCTATCAGTGATGGATTACAATCGACACATTGCAGCATTTATTGGAAGCATTTGTTATTTCACCATCACCCAGTTGTCGAAGTCATTTGTCATATTTCTCGCTGTGCTCCACAATACTGCTATGTTGTACTCACATATTTTTAATTCATGCATCCGTTACTTTTGCAACCGAGAACCGCACTTTACTACTCGCAGGACTTGGCGGAAGTCACCACCAAGTAAAATTACTTTGCCTCCGAATGGGAAATCCTCCTGAATCAGATCACGCAATGTCTGGTCCAGTGCCTCAAGCATATGGTGATGCGCCATAGGTGCTTCATCCCACACAATGAGAGCTGCCTGGTGGATAAGTGTGACAAGCTCAGTGTGGCAAGTTCAGTTGGGCTGAAACCTTCATTTATTATCCAAATTGCTCATTGCTTTATTTGGGCAGTGCATTGGCAACAGATCACAGTCTCGATCGCTCCCGAAAATATGAAATAACCTGGGTTACTTACATGAAGCACAAACATGGCCACTGCTTATGTGTAATGTGTATATATAATACATCATGGTCATCTAGCTCGGATAGATTACAATTGCACTAGCCCATAAGCTGACACCTGTAGCCTGAGGCCTATACACCTGAAGCCTGAGGCCCATCATCTTCACAAGGGCCATGACACTTATCAGCTCCAATCTTTAGATATGTGATGATCCTTTGAATCGTCATTTTGGTTGTTTTACATGAAAAAGAAAAGCTATAGGACATGGCATGGCTTACCAGAGCAAGAAAATTGCCGATATATAATTTTCCTGCCAACAATTGTGGGTGGTCAGGCCAGCTGTCCAGCCAATGGGTTGTGACCGGAAGGATTCAGACACACGCAGTCACACAGCCAGTTCATGACATTTTTTTTTTTTAAGTTATAGTGATATCGCTGACATCTGTAAATATAATTTCTTCCATTTGCACAATGCTGCTAAATCCTTTCATGCCTGAATCACAAGACAAATGAAAACTTTAGTTCACGCTTACATAACTTCACGTTTGGCCGATTGCAACTCCCTTCTCGCAGGCTTGCCTGCCTTTTTCTTCAGATCTTTTCAATTCACACAGAATACAGCAGCCTGGCTTGCGGTTCAGACTCGGAATTTCAATCACATCACTCCAATTCTCAAAATACTTTATTGTAGTCTTCTAGTACGGTAAACACTTAAACATCGCAGGTTTGAATATTGCAGTTTTGACCAAATGCAGGCAACCTCTTTATGTACCAATTTAAATATCGTGGGTTTAATTTCGTCCAATTGTGTTTTTTGAGCTGAGCTGTTATGGTTATCTCTCACCACGAGTCTTTTGTTGTTTCTCGCACACAGTTAAGAATGGAATGGTGCCGAATTGTAAAATGACAGACAAAAGTTATTCTATTAATTGTATTTCTGGTTTACGGAGTTGCAAAATGATGTATAAAAGAAACACGTTGACAGATTACAAAGGAAAACAACTTAAGATATTAAGGAGGAATGGTGGGGTGAGGGGGCAAGTTCAATCTGCCTCTGAATGTTTAATCTGCTTCAACACAGCAGGAGACTTCATCACAAAGCCAATTTATATTTACTTTACATGTTTATTTCAATTGTGATGTATTTTTTTTGGCTGCCGTCCACCTTCCTCTATATTTTCTCAAAGCACAGGAACCTAACCCCCTTAGTCCCATAGGAAATTGGTTTTAACTATCATGGTTTTTAATATCCCATTTTCCAAAAACGTAACCTCCACGATCTTGAAGTGATCCACGATCTTGATCTGTATATCGTATTCAGCATAAACATTTTAAAATCTATATCATAATATCCAATGCCCTCATGTCAGTTTTGCATCTCCTCACAAACCACTGGTCATACACAGTTGAAAATGGTACCACATTGATCACCAAGGACTTTGGCAGTGCAGAGACCAAAAAATTGATTTTGTCAGACTTTTTCATTATTCAAATCAATACATCCCTCAATAAAGCAAGCACAAACCATGCTTGGAGCGGCACGGCAAAAAGTCACGAAATGCTGCTGATTGGCCGTCTAAGATGAGGTGCATTGTGATTGGCTCCTTGCATGTGATGTCAACACACCCTTATTGTACCTGTTTCCGCATTCTTAGAATTAATAAATTGAAAAGATTAGAGCGACAACAATGCAGGAAAAAGTGGGGCTCGGGCCTAGGGGATTGCTAGTTCTGTGAATAACATTGAAAGCGATCACACCTTACACGTCCACAAAAACACCACGGTCCAGCACCGTGGTGTTTTTTTTGAAAAGATTAGATGTTTGTGTTTTAATATAATACTAGTATAAAACTCCAACAAAAGTGGTGGGTTGGAGTTATTTTATTCAAAATATTCAAGGAGACTGGAAGATATGATGTTTCATAGCAAGAAAAAGCGTTATTTTGAAACACGACATGTACAAATGTGACCTGATATTCTTTATCTTCTGGGAGGTTTCATTTCAATGGTACAACCTCATGAGGGTGCCAAAGTCTGAAGCCTCGGCCTACTGTCAGGTGTGCTTATATCATCTTTATTTATTGGACATCAGACATAAATGAACAAGCTGGAAGGCGACATGGGTGGTTGCTACATAATTGCATAACTAGTCAACAGTTTTTGACGGATCGGGCTGAAAATTTTACAAAAGAGGTTGCTTATAGTGCGCATAAAAGCGTGGAAGCCGATTTTTGATTTTCGAAAAAATACTTTTTTTTAGGATTTTTCAAAAATTTCAAAGTCCGTTGCTAGGCAACGGTGGCGTCCATAGCAACGGTGCTCAAAAGCATAGAACTAGATACTGGTATGAACCTACCTGTCAAGTTTCATCAAAATCGGTTGACTCCTCTGGCCTCCAGAGCTGTCCATTACATACAAACAAACATACAACATACAGACAGACGGAAAAACTGAGAATAAGGTAGTCCGTCGTGACCACCCAACACTCGTTTTGCTCTGCACATGTTGCACATCATGTGCAGCAAATTTCACCTCCCTGCACCTTGTATTTTTTTTTTTAAACGCTTCTGTACACCACCCTTGAACTCAGTTTGCAAGTCACCATCTACAGTTCCAACAAAAGAGACATAATTACTCCTTTATAGAAAATATTTTTCGAGTTTTTTTATCCTCAAAAATAGACTGTAGTGAACAAACAGTCGGGTTAAAAGATTGATCTTTAGAACCACACTCAAATCGTCTTTATGAAGGGGGACAGACAAATACACACAGTGTTTTATATTGGTAGATGTTTGTACTGAAACCATTTGAGAGTTGTGCCCAAGGATGATTACATAAAGCGCATATGTGGTAACTAACACAGCATGATATAATCAAGAAAGTGGTATTTGTGTTGTTAAATTAACATTTGTTTTTCATCTATTTGTGCTTAAATATTTCCTTTCATAAGTACAATAAATGCTGTAACAGTATGTTCTAATAATAGAAAATTGGTAAACTGCAGTATTTTTTCAAAAATCTTATTTTAACATCAGAGTACAACACATCTGACAAACACGACATTCTGAAGCAAAGATCAGGCTTAGACCGCTGTCCAGCATGGTGAGCATGGCTGAGCCCGATATTAGTAGGCCTGGACCATGGTAAGGAAGGTTCGACAAAAACCTGCCTTGTTGAGTATATTATTTTGCATTATGTCAGTATACCTCAGAGAAAGGAATTGTGCCCAACCCCCACAGTTTTCTGCACTTGAATACCCTTAATTTTACACATCATCTCACACAAATCAGCATGTGGGCAGCCATCTTTCACACAGAGGAGAAAAACATCGATCAAAACCTCCAAACCATGGCATTTTGTCGGTTGAACACCTAACACAGCACCACGCAAATCCTTCTGCCTCCAGGAAAGAGTTCTCGATCAAATCAAAATTTGATAATTGTTGGCAGGTTTTGAGATTGTGTGAATTCTTGAATTAGAATTCACCACGTGAGAAAATAAATTATATTGATATCTTCTAGTCTCGTCCCTCCATGGCTGCAACAGAACTGAATGATAATGAGGTTGGGTTTATGGGCTTTTCATCTCCTTTCTGCCTAACGGCACTTCCACGTTCATAACTGGAACAAAGCTGTGCATTATATGCTTGATATCATCGCTGATTCCTGTGATATCACCACGCAAAGCTATTCAAATCCATCTGATTTGACTTTCAAGTGAATGCAGGAAAGGACCCTTTTGATTGACAGGTTTATTGGTACTCAGTTATTGTCATAATTAGGCCACCCAGGAAAGAAAAAAGCAGATCCCAACAGTTATAAATTCAGGCTTTCAAATAGCAATGATGATCCATCATACACAGGCTGTTAGGCAACGATCGAAACAATTCATTTTTAATTCATTCTCCATCCGTTAGTTGCAGCGTGTGGAAGGGGTTGATAGAGACATGCACATATTCCTGTTAGAGAAGGAAAGGTTACAATTGTAGAAGGAAAGGTTACAATTGTAGAAGGAAGGAGGATAATAGGACAGCAAAGGTATAAAAAAGGGCATCACACCTCTCCTGAAACCACACAGACACGTGTGAGTGTGAGTGTGAGTGTGAGTGTGAGTGTGAGGTGGTGAGTGTGAGTGTGAGTGTGAGTGTGGAGTGTGAGTGTGAGTGTGAGTGTGAAGAGAGAGAGAGAGAGAGAGAGAGGAGAGAGAGAGAGAGAGAGAGAGAGAGAGAGAGAGAGAGACCCACCAAGTTGTCGAGATAGCAGCCAACAAAAGCAACTTGCATATGCACACACACACACACACACGCACATGCAACACACACACACGCACATGCACACACCACACACGCACATGCACACACATGCACACACACACACACACACACACACACACACACACACACACACATCTATCCATCAACATTTTGTTGCATTGACAACACCTTGTTCAATGGAAATACACTCATTGTTTTCCAGTAAAATGAGTAATTAAAGATTGTCAAAAAGCAAAATGTTGTGTATTGACCAAATATTTGCTTGATTGATAATGCAATAAATGTTTCCCACATTTTGCAGCTTAGTTTCTTATGGATCAGGAGCAGCCTTCCCAGTGTGTTTCTTTTATAACAGGAACTGAATCCACAAATGACACATTCACATGGAGACAAATACATGAAACAACATTAGACCTAACTTCACACAAACAGCCACCAAGCCTGGGGAACCAGAATATCTGGAAGTGGGGGGAGGTGGAGAGTCTTTTCATCCAGTAGCCAACACCTGGCTCTAGATGGGATCTTATCATCTCCTCTCACTGTCAAGGTTAAAGTACCCCACCAAGGCAGTGTCTTTGGCCCAGTCCTATTCCAAAACTTCATCAACGATCTCTCCGACTCTCCGGAAAATATTATTTCTCAATTTTCTGATTAATCCACCTTCTGCCGCAATAGCTATCATCCTTCGGATAGGGATGCAGCAACCTCATCCCTCTCTGCAGACCTTGATAGAATAACAAGATGGTCAAACACTTGGAATATGTCTTGCAATCCTGAAAAACCTCACACTCTCACTCTGTCTCTCCAAAATGACCATCTGGCAAACCCTCCCATTTACTTTCTTAACAATCATGTTGAAGAACTTAGGTTACTCAAATATTTGGTCTTGATCATTCTTGGGCAAACCACATTTTGAAGTTGGCCTCTAAAGCCACATGCTGACTGGGCATCCTCCATCTTGCAAAGTCTTTCCTTGGCACACCTGAACTTTTATCCACATACAAGGCCTTCATCCACAGCTTAATGGAGTACTGCTCTCCTCTTTGAGGCGACACCCCTGTCTCACACCTTGTTCAGCTTGACGCTGTGAAAACCAAGGTCTTCAAGATCATTGGAATTTCCCACAATGAAGCAGAGTCTCTGGGTCTGGGCCTCTCACTTTCCCATCGCAGACAGGTTCGTGGTCTCTCTGTCTTCTCTCACCTCTTACCTGGTCTTGCACACTTTGCCCTTTCTGTGGTCTGGCCTCCCCCCGGCCCCAACCCACCAAGTTTCTGCAGGGCGCACACGCACACGGTGTGCCAGTAATCTCCGATGGTGAAACTCCCAGAATCCTGAATCACTGCTCACTTCCATTCATTCGGTCCTTTTCTTCCCCCCCACCTGTCGAACTGACTTCCTCAGTCTCTTCATTGTCATTCCACCCTCCAGGACTTCAACATAGCTGTTCACCACCATCTCAGATAATCCCCCATCCAAACATGATATTTTCTACCCCTATTAACCCTCCCCAAGCCCACTTCTTTCCAAGTTTCCAGTTTTTTTTGCCAGAATACCAATACACAATGGCTTGCTTTTTGAAAGGTATCATGAGATTTTTTTTTACAGAGCCAACATGGGAACATCAACGAGTGAACATAAATGGATGGGACAGCCATCTTAATGCTCCTTCTGAAGGGCAGTACACTCGGTGATGCAACGCCCTGCCTGGGAATCACCAGGACGACAGTTTATAGTCGGGTCAGGAATAACACCCAGGCAAGAAGTCTCAAAGGAAGTTTGCATTATCTCAGAACCATATACAATGTTCGCCATTGGGGCAATACGAGATTCCTTCCTCTTCTCATATGCAATTGTATATTGAAGGCTGCAATGACTGCTTGCTCATGGCAAACAATATATTTTTGAACAATGGCAAGTGTGGTAAATTTCTGTAATAACTGTGGATGAAAATAGTGGTAATTGGAGTCATGGTCAGGGGGGTAAAAAGACCCTGAGCACCTGCACCTGGCAGCAATGATAAAAGCTCATGCTCATTTCAAAGGCACAAACACTGATAAAATCTGGCAAGCAGTTGAACCTCTTTCACAATCCAGAGAACTGTTGTTCTCTCACTGTTGCACTGCAATACAAAGTGAATTGTTCCTTGAACTGCTGAAGGATCCACAGATGAAGACAAATAAAACATGACTGGGAAATTGCAATTGAAAAAAATCAATCTTGGGACCAGCAAATGGATAACAAATACTTGGTGTGTTTTTCAACGCTGAACAATGTTATGCTCTTATCATTATTGTTGTTATTACTTTTGTTTTTGGAATTAGGCCTTTAAAAATGGCTTTGATTACATGGAACGATGTTCAAGCTGTGATCAATACACCTGACCAAGACATTTTTCCAAGGTGGAAAAATTCCATAAAACATGGGAATTCCTTCAGATTCTTTGCAGTCGAGTCTAAAACAACATAGGCTAAGGCCACTAAGCAGTGTGAAAATAAGGTGGCCTTGTGATACAGTGATACTTGTGATACAATTAAGGGTTCGGAAACACCACTCGTAATACCGTCTCCCTCCATCACCAGGAGCGGCACACAAGGTACACATTTATGCAGAAAATTTCCATCAGCCCCACCTTCTGAATCTCTCGAGGAGTAGGTGGTGAAGAAAAATGTAACTATAATTTACCTTCACCACTCACCACTTCCTCTTTAACCTCGATTTTTCACAATTTTTCTGAATCATCCACTCCTCCCTCCCCCTTCCCCCTAAATCCTCATCTTGTGTATGAAATATTCTGATCGGCTGTTGTGAGATGAGGCAAATGCTTAAGCAAAGCTTTTTTTCGTCGTTCAATGTGTGAAATGCAATTGATACAGTATGTTGTTGTGAGTTTCTTTGAACTTTGATACATAAATAGATTTAGACTCCAGTGGAAACATCTCCATTCACTATGGAAACAGTCTCAGTTCTGGACTTATCAGACTTTATAAAAATGATGGGCTTGCTGCAGTATAATTCCCAGGAGAGAAGAAAAACAAAGTTCACAGACAATAGGAAACCTGCATTCCATGGAATTACCCACACAGCTCTGTGTAAAATACGATTTTCTCGCAGAGTAGACATGCATTCCATTCCTGTGCACATCAATGCAACCCGCAGCAAGCTCTATTGAAAGTGCCACTGCCATGTAGATTAATTAGGTAAAGCAGTGGCTGATCCTGCCTGCAGTGGGGGTAAGGGTGAGGTGAAGCTTCATTGGCAGCCTCATTGCACAAGGCTGTTCAGGAACAACAACCACCAAAGCAGCCTGCTTAGAAGGAAACAAAAGGAAACGTTGAAGATGGAGAAACATGCGGGTGCTTGAGCAATGGGTTGAGATATAAAAATGCATTAATGGATACAGGATGAAATTTCCTTTGGAACAAAATAATCAATCATGTTTTAGACCAAGGCAATGCTTGGTTCCCTTTGTAGTTGGTGGAACATCAATAATTTGTTCAATTAATAATACAGGGAGGCACCATATCTGATTGTGTCTTAATATTTTTTTTTAGAAACAAAGCATAAACGTCCAATTTCGAACCGAAGACTTATGAATGGTTCAAAAGAGAATACGGAATACTCCCATAGCTTTCTGCAAAAGGAATTAAAAGAAAATTCTTATTCATCCCGACTGGATTCCAAGACTCCAACCTAACCCAGACAATTAGTTTCCCACTGCTTTCAATTAAAGCAAATTGCCAGGGGTGAAATATTTGGTGACAAAATGACTGGGTCCTCATCAATGTTTTCCTTTTTTTCCCCCCCTGTAACTTTTGATCAAGTGATAATAATGTCCTTTGTTTTTTTTGACATTACATTCTCTCTTTTTGGAAATTTCAGTAGAGATCTCTCACTGGATTGCACAAGTATAGTTGAGGCTTTCTCTCGGATGATTCATCATTATATTGATTCGTCAATCCAATTTGATGTAAATTATGTCATTGATGATATGTTGGGTCATGCAAATTAGACATCATGCTTGCTTTTCCTGGTATCCACCACATCTGAAGGACAGAGCTACCATAGAAAAGGTACCGTATAGTGATACAAAATATATTTGAGGACTAGGTGCCCCCAGGGCCTCCGAAAGCCAGAATAGGCCCCAAGACAATACTGGTGTCAGGCCCCCTTTATCTGCCCCCCTTCAATTTTTATTTTTTTTAACAACCTATACGGAGCTTTCCGTATTTTTGTCATCAGAAACACGCCATTTTTTAAGGGAAATTGGGGTGTTATTCACATCCCTACATACAAATTCGTTTCTTAACCCATTTCATCCGGATGGGGGTGTGGCCAACATTCCTGTGTTCATTTTCGTCATTATGTCATTATCGCGATTATCATTATGTATATTGTTCCCATAGTAGCCTATTTTATGAGGGAGGGTGTTACTCACCATGGCAATGGCATGCCAGGGAGCGATTTTTTTTTTCCCCAATGACAGTGTGAATGGGGAGGCTCTCATTGGTTAAACTCCACATTACATCACATATTTCATCATTACATCCTGTCCCAATTCCTTCTATTGACCATGGATGCAACTTCACGATTTTGGCATGGGTGTAAGGAGGCTATTTCGGTACATAACTAAATGTAATGCTAACCCTAAATACACAAACTCCAACACTAACGACGCTAACCCTAACATGAAAGTTCGATGATGGTATGTTCGAAACATTAAGAAATTGAAAACGTATTACAAAAGAGCGAATTATTATGCATAAATTATATTTAAAGGTAATTACAATAACAACTAGAGGGGAGCACTCGGTAGAGTGCAAAAACCTCCGCCGCCAATACTGCGGTCACTTAAGTGAACCTGATATCCTATTCATTGTAGGTCAAAACGGATAAGACTCTACTGAACCACGATTGAATAAACTAAACTAGATCGACGCACATGTAGAAATGCCAAAAAAATAAATCGAAATTTTTTGAAAAAAGTGAAAAATTCTGGGTTTTTCTCACAATATATTTTTTTTTTTGGGGGGGGGGGGGGTTGGAAATCACTTAAACATGTAGAAATGCAAAAAAAAAATTCAAATATTTTTCAAATAAAATCGAAATTTTTTTGAAGAAAAAGTTGCAAATTTTTTTTTCTCTAACAAATTTTTTTTTTTTTGTTTGGAAATCACTTAAACATGTAGAAATGCAAAAACAAAAATTCAAATATTTTTTAAAATGGCGCCATAGCGGCCATATTGGACTTTGGACCAGGTCCAAAATCTAATGGCATGATCCTTGGACCATACCTAATCCCCCACCAAGTTTCGTCGAAATTCGTCAGGAGTTTTTCCTTAATACTGTTCACAAACAAACAAACAAACAGACAGGGTGAAAAAGTAACCTCCGTCCATCTTCGATGGCGGAGTTAATAGAAAAAGAGCAATCAGAGATTGCAGACCCTCGCCAGACTTCTTTTATGTCGGTGTTGTGTGGTGTGGTGTTTGTGTAGTTTTGTGGTGTATTTTGTGTGGTGTTGTGTGTACTGGTGTGTTCCGTCATTAATAAGAGACATAATTAGAACTGCAACTTTATAATTGCTGGCAGTGATGACCGGTACCAAGACGTCCCGCTTTGATGCAACCCCGCTTTGATTGGACACCTGACCCTGACCCATGACGTTTATTATTATTCAATTGAATTTAGAATGGGATCAAAATAAATAAAATTCAATTCAAATGGAAGACGAAATTGGGACAGTCCTGCATTGGAGTAATCAGAAGGAAACTAAACGAGCAAAAAGAAAAAGATGAAGTCATCAGGAGGAACCTGGAGAAGACTTTGGTTTCTCCTGCTACTCCTCTACCCTCAAACCCATCCAAGCACAGCCAAGTGAGCCTTATTCAAAGAAAATATATATTTTAAAAATCGAAAAAAACCACAATTTTTTAAAATAATTCCAGCTGCCAGACAATGTGTCCAATCAAGTTGAAAATTTTAAAAATGAATTACCATCATTACTAGAACACAAATGTGAAGTTTCACGTCGATTGACGAAGCGGTTCCAGAGAAAACAATATTTAATATTCTTCTTAAAGCTAATATGGCTGCTAAACCATGTGACATCAATTATTCCTTCACAACTTTGTACACGCATACCTTGGGGAACATTTACGTGAAATTTCCCCTCGATCTGTACAGCTGTTCTGGAGAAGAAGATTTTTTATATGTTTTTGGGTAAATCCAATATGGCTGCCAAACCATGTGCCTATGATGTCATGTGTGTGAATCGTTTGTTCCTCATGGATAGTTGGTCAAATGTATAAAGTTTCACCTCAATCTGTTCAGCATTTCAGAGAAGATTAAAAAAAAACAAAAAAAAACTGCTGAATCACATGACCGATGAAATAAACAAAAAATCATTGTGGACAATTTTATCCCGAGATGACCCTCAAAAATTTTCATACTGATAGGATGTTGCATTCTACATATGAAATTATGACGTCATAACGAAGGCACCTATGATGTCATAAAAATCACACTCATTCCTCATGAGTACTTGCTGTTTGCCAAGTTTCAATTTTTTCCTTGGTTCGGTTTCAGAGATACAGAGGTCCAATCTTTTTTGTTTTTCCAACATGGCTGCCACACCACGTGACCTATGCCATCATAATTGTCATTAAAGCATTCTTCATGAGTAGTCGCACCAATATTGAAAATTTTGTCTCAATCCGACAAGCGGTTGCGGAGAAAAACACGAAAGTTCTGTGCAGACAAACAACCAAACAGACAGACAAACAAACAAACAAGCAAATGAAAAATCACTCATGGAGTGACAACTTGGTGAAACAGAAAGGCACTCGGTAGTGCACATCCCTCCATCAGGCTGAATACACCCAACGTGTCCACCAAGTTTCATCCGAATCCGTCCACAACTTTTTGAGATATCGTGCAATGTTGTTTTTAGCCCCACATCTCAATGGTGAAGAATCCGTTAAAAATTAAATAATTGTCGTTTCCAGATCTGGATTCGGATCTTCACGAAAATCGAATCAATTCTTCCTAGTGGCACTCCCAACCTGTCCACCAAGTTTCATGTGAATCCATCTGTAACCTTTTGAGATACCATGCTATGTATCGTTTTTGGTCCCATCTCTCAACGGTGAAGAATCATTGAAAAAATTATCAGATCCGGATCCGGATTTGGATCTTCACCAAAATTAAGCGTTGCTGTCCTTGGCCGGTCACCGACACACACACATAAATTCAGAACGATTGCTTGAAAACTGTGGCCAAAAATCGTGTGACAAACAGACAGACAGACAAACACGACAGAGACATGACAGAATTAAATAGACACCATGATTTTTTTAATTATTTATTTATTAACATTTGAAGTACATTTGATCCATTTTAATACATACACTAGTATTTTTGTAGACTTGCCATTTGCAGATTTCAACGCTTTTACTCTTTCAGCACAGAACCAACAAGTTCTGAAATTTTCTCTTGTGGGATTTCTGGCCAGGCTTCACGCAAGTAGGTTTTGCTCAATTCCTATTTCTGGCCTTGCCCATTCTTTGGTCTTTTTTTGCAGTGTGACATGGAGCTCCATCTTCCATGAACAGTGTGTTTTTGACCATCTGACCAGTGGAGAAGACAGGGAGACATCCATCCTCAAGGATAGAAATGTGTATCTTAGAGTTGATGTTGCCAACACACTCCACAAGCTCTGACCGACCAGCACTCCAGATTGCTCCCCAC
>CM068958.1:117562589-117575083 GCA_035128595.1 Eptatretus atami | reverse complement strand
ATCTCCCTCTACAAGCCTCTCCCAATCTTTTAAAGGGTTGAAACCTAAATGATGAATGACTCCCAAATGATGATAAGGGTCATTGAATCAGTTTATCAGTCAATTAATTGTTTTCATCATAATTATTGAACATCGGTAAAAAAAGCAAGTTTGCCTTCAGAATGGGTGGTTGTAATTGGGTTATGTGCCTTGGTTGTTGTACATCTGATTGTTTAATCACACGTTTCGACCAATATTCAATAATTAGGATGAATGCAATTAATTGAAAGAATTCTTCAGATCTCTCCTTCCTTTTCTTTTCTCCTCACTCAGTGTGTGTCTCTCTGTCTCTCTGTCTCTCTGTCTCTCTGTCTCTCTGTCTCTCTGTCTCTCTGTCTCTCTGTCTCTCTGTCTCTCTCTCTCTCTCTCTCTCTCTCTCCAAGCTCGTAATTGGCAGCGATTTTAAGGTTGTGGCATTTAGCTACAAATAACTTCCACAGAGACCCAAATGCATGATGGTTTTGTTTATGCCTTTATCCATGTCTCATTAAAAAAATGTGAATTCTGGGAAACATGACATCCTCACAAAAAAATTAAGCAACAACCTTTAAACTGTATAATCAACTATGGATTCAGAGTTCAGAAATGTATTTGTTATGTGTATGCAGAACCTTGCCGATTGAGAAAAGAAACCCATTGAGGAAATTGGACATGCCAAATGTAATATCACAATTAGCTCAACTGAGCAACCCAGGAAATACACGCGGAATCGCATCTCCCACACAATCTGTGTAAGTGACAAGTGACTACAGAGGACCGATGTCAATACCCTCAATAAATTGGCTACCCGTGTGGTATAAGGCAGTTTCGGATTGCTAGGCATCATTTAACTCCAAATGTTTTGGCTCATGCCATCTGGATGGTTCAAAGGGGAATGATTAAGGTGGCCATTTCTTCCCAGCCCAATGGACATTACAGTGTCATTTCTAGGGTACTGACAAATTATATAGTCAGAATAGAAAATACGCAGAGACCTCGCTAAGATCACCCAAGGTATACATCTCATGAGACAAACACAATATACATTAACTTGTTCTTATTCTTCTAGTATTAATATTATTATTTTGTTCGGGGAATGTGAGTTGGCCTTTTTGGTATGCGGCATTTTTAAGTCCCAGTCTAAAGTTGTCGAGATATTCAAGAGTCAATCAAACCAGTGTGGACTGGCACCAACATTAGGCTATTTGAGGAGGAGCAGGCAAAATACTTCCTCCTTCAAGATTCAGATTTTTATTCACAACTATGTAATGACATAGTATTTCTCCGGAGGCAGGCCTGCTTTCCAGAAGCTTAAGATCCTAATCCTTAATATTGCTGTCTTCTGCTTGATTAAAACCCACAACCTTTGGAATTCTCGTTTCATTTCCTGGCCACTATATTACTATTCTCACATATCTAATTGATAGACATCAGAAACGGATTAAGAGTTAACAAAAAACAGACTTAAGATAGAGACAGTGTGATTTACAAGTAAATATGACAAGACACTGTAAGATGCAGAATTCACCTTTTTGAAGGTAAGTTTATATTGCCCTTTGACTGAGCTTCATCGCAGGAGATACCAATGATTGTGAAGGCCTTGGTTTCCACTGTATCAAGCTGAGCAAAGTGTGAGGCAGGCCCGAGACACTGCATTGGGGCACTCCAGCCTTGACAGGAAGAGAAGATGAGAGTATCCCATCGAAAGCCACGCATTGGCTATGAGAGTAGAGTAAGTCAGTAAGCCATATGTGGAGTTGGCCGTGGATGCCATAGGCAGAGAGTTTGGAAAGCAAGGTGGGATGCCAGACTGTATCAAATGCTCAGGATATGTCTGGAGAGATGGCCCTGATCTCATGTCTGCGATTGAAGGCCTTCATCCATTGTTGGGAGAGCAGAATCAGCATGTACAGGGTTAAGTGACCAAGTCTGAATCCAAACTGATGGTCTGAGATTAGGCCGTTGGAGGAAAGGAAAGATTTGATGTTGACTGCGATGATGGATTTCATTATGCTGTTGATGATTGTAAGTAAGTTGATAGGTCAGCTGGAGTTAAGAGGATCAGTTTAGGATTGGGTGAACAGAGCACAAAGAGGATGTGGAAGAGCAGCAGAACCGGCTTTCAGGACACGTGCACTGATGCCGTCCAGGCCAGTTTCAGAATCAGTCAAGGTTTGCTCGGAACCTCTCCACCTTCTCAGGTAAAAAAAAGACAGAGTCCATGAGCAGTTGAGTGTGACTGGGCATGGTTGGTACAGAGAGCGAGGGGTTGTTTGAAAGTTGAGTCTTATGGTGCGCCTGATGTTTTCTGTCTTTCCTGAGAGTAGATACATACTTGCTGCAGGCCTTTCGGTGTGATCTGAGATTGCCTTCAGTAATATTTGCCTCCCAGGAAGAGAAGGCAAGTCGTTTCAAGGCAACTGTCTCACTGCAGGATTCAGTATACCTGAATTCACTTTCACTTCATTCACTGCAGATTCAGGTGGCAAGAAGCGTATGACAACTGAAGACAAGAAGAAATAAATAGAAACACAAGATGAACCCAAAATATATTAAGCCAAATTATCAAAGTATGCAAACTTGCTTGTGGAGTGAGCTGAATGATTCAATATGTATCAAACAGAAATGCACAACTTCGTTTTCACGTCAGATCAAATGATTACTACATTACAAACAACATCACAATGAAAAAGTGACAAAAACATGACAACACAACAAAGCATACACTGTGTTGAATGTATGTTGCATTCAACATACTCTTTACAAAGTACGATGTTGCTTTTATTTGACACCAGGATTACCAATACATACATGTCAAATGGGCGTTTCAGTCGTCATAATGTGATATGCCATAACACCATTGTCAGTCAGAGATTAATTGATTTTCCTATTAACTTGATAATCTCCTCCCTCTACCCACATCGTCTAAGTTGATCAACTCCATCCAAAAATCAATGTAGAGTTGGCTGCAACTGTTTTCCCTCCATTTTCTCATTTGTGTTGGAGGTTTGAGTTAGAAAGAGAACTATTGCTGCCAAAATAGTCCTTTAAAAAGCAAATCACTCTGATGTGCCTGAAGCAAGTCAACTCAAACCTCACAAATAAATAACTCAACATGCCTTGCTTATGTAATATAGGCTCATGGAAGAGCAAGGTGACTGGGGTGAAAAAAGACAATGTGCTAACAGTTGGGGGGCAGTGGAACAACAGACGCAACACAGTAACCTCTGAGTAAGACAGGTATATTTAAGGGGAGGGGTGTTAATTTGTGTAGAAACGATCGTGTATATTAATGGAAGATGGCCTTGGGTGGTGGGGTATTGCCAAATTGAATCCCAAGAATGAATCATAGCATGGTTGAACTAACTTAAAGAAGGTGATTCCACAAATGAAAGAACAGAGGAACAAAGGAGTGTGGGTGAGCAGTGAAACTGTATTTTTAAAGTTTCAAAAAGAAGGGAGGTTACGAGAAGAGAAATGCACTCCGGCAGGTACGGGGAGGGTCGGAGAGTAATAAAAAAAAAAAGAGAGAAGAAGAGGACACCAACCTGTCTGTGATGACTGAGCAGCTAGTATTATGATTGTGCTTCTTTATTGGAGATGCCAATGATATTGAAAACATTGTATCCCACAGAGTATGAGAGAGGTGTGAAATTGGAGTACCACTACATCGAGATAAGTAGTACTCTATTGAGTGATAGACAAAGGCCAGTTGTAGGTTTTCAGACATACCAGGGAGGACTTGGCATGATAGAGGAAGTATGCAACTTGCTTTGGAGGCCAGCATTGCTGTATTATTTGCTAACGAGAGGTGGTGGCTGAGGTTGAGGCCTTGGGGTTCAAGACACTTGAATCTCTTCAAGTGTTTGATCATGTAAATAGAAAGTGTGATTGTTATATGAACCTTCTGGAGAGACAGGGTGAGAAATTTTAGATTTGCCCAGAATGAATGTTTGAAATCTCAGACAAGCAAGTATCTTGTGTTTTCCAGACTAGTAGAGTGGGAAGTAACTGCTGCCAGTCTCTCAGGATAATGCATCATCGTATTAAATACTATGGACTCAAATGCAAAGAAGAAAGAGGTTTTCATATCATCAGAGAGGTCATTTATGTTGATGAGGAACATGAGAAACAGGACTGAGCCAAGGTTTCTCCCTGAGGGAACTCTAACCACCTTATGAGAGAGTAGGTGAAAGGATTTTTTTTTAAGCCCAAAACTTGCGTAAGCCCGGCTGGGAGTTTATATTTTGAGTGGTCAGACCGTCTGTCTGTCCGTCCATACAACCATTGCCTCCCTCCACCATAAAATGACTGGACGCATATATTAAATATTTGGCACATGTATGTATTAACATCTTGACATGAACGTCAAATGATTTTGGGATCGGAGGTAAAAGTCATGGGACACACGATTATATTTCCCAATTTTGTCAATTAAAAAAAAAAACATCATTGGGCAGAATAGTACATGATGGTATATGCTTTCGGGAACAACTATTTATTGATTACACTTTCCCATCTCAACGACCAAAACAGAACTTAGAATTATTCATATACTTATACACACTTTACCATAACCACTACCAACAGATAAGTCTAATGTTTTCATTTGTACACACTTTAAAATCTCCGATGTGGACATATAACCTTGAATTATTTGTTAATTTATATACACTTGTGGGAATTAAATTGTGTGAATTGTTCGACTCTGTATGCTGTGACATAACAATCCAGACATAAAACTTTCAACTCACAACACCTCGGAAATGCAGATAGCCGATATCCGAAGATCACCAAGAAGAAGACAGAGGAGTGCAGATCTGTTGATATCTAACCATGGTACTTCAATGTGAAGAGTCACTGCAGCGTGGCGATGCCCAATAACGAACTTGACATACAAATGTGACGTCCAGGTGGCCGAAAGTAGTAGGCACAAATAAATCAGAGTAACGGGTCTTGTCAGAGTATTCTCGACGTGAAAAAGGCGGGAAAAAATATCAAAGCAGAATGGCCGAGTTATCAAGAAAAAGAACAAGGCAGAATGGTAGTTTGGTTACTTATAGAATGTCACGTTAAAGCCAACAGCATGAAGTCCCCATATCATTTGCTTTGTGAGAACAACCCAATGACAATTTCAAAAAGATCCCGTTGAGTCGTCATCAGAAACCTCTGAACTCCAGAAACACTACTATCCGCAACCTCATTCAAGAAGGAACTTCTCTATTCATTGTCAAGTGTAACCAATAAGAACTGACGACAGTGCCTTCAGAAAGTATTCACACCCCTCAACTTTTTTCACATTTTGTTGCGTTACAGCCTGCATATAATATGGATTAAATTTAATTTTTTGTCACCGATCGGCAATCCACACAAAATACCACATAATGACAAAGTGAAAACATGTTTTTGGAGATTTTTACAATTAATTAAAAATGAAAAGCTGAAATGTCTTGCGTCAATAAGTATTCAACCCTTTTGCTAGGACACTCCTAATTGAGCTCAGGTGCATCCAATTTTCTTTGATCATCCTTCAGATGTCTCTACAACTTTATTGGAGTCCACCTGTGTCAAACTCAATTGATTGGACATGATTTAGAAAGAAACGCACCTTTCTATGTGAGGTCCTACAGTTGACAGTGCATATCAGAGCAGAAACTCCACCAGGGAGTCCAAGGAACTGTCCGTCGAACTCCGATATATAACTGTGAGGAGGCATAGATCTGGGGAAGGGTATAAAACAATTTCTAGAGTGTTGAACGTTCACAAGAGCACAGTGAGCTCCAACATTAGGAAAATGAAAGAATATGGAACTACCCAGACTCTTCCTAGAGCGGGCCGTCCAACTAAACCGAGAAACCGGGCAAGAAGGACCATAGTCAGGAAGGTGACCAAGAAGCCAATGACCACTCTGACAGAACTACAGAGTTCCTTGGCTGAGATGGAAGAACCTGCCAGAAGGACAACAATCTCTGCTGCACTTCACAAATCTAGGGTTTTTGGGAGAGTGGCCAGACAGAAACACTCCTGAGAAAAAGGCACATGACAGCATGCCTGGAGTTTGCAAAAAAGGCACGTGAAAGGCTGAGAGCATGGGGCAAAAATATTCTGTAGTCTGATTAGACAAAAAATAAACTCTGACCTGAATGCAAAACGCTATGTCTGGTGGAAACTAAGCACAGCTCATCACCCATCAAACACCATCCCTACCATGAAGCATGGTTCTGGTAGCATCATGCTATGGGGATGCTTTTCAGTGGCAGGGACTGCGAGACTTGTAAGGATAGAGGGAACAATGAATGGAGCCAAATACAGGAAAATCCTTGAGAAGAACCTGCTTCAGAGTGCAAAAGATCTTGGACGGCAGCAAAGATTTACATTCCAACAGGACAATGACCTTAAACATACAGCCAAAGCAACACTGGAATGGCTTCTGAACAAGAACGTGAAAGTCATCGAGTGGCCGAGCCGAAGCCCAGACTTAAAACCCATTGAGAATCTGGAAAGACTTGAAGATTGGTGTTCACCTATGCTCCCCATCCAACTTGACAGAGCTTGAGCAAATCTGCAAGGAAGAAAGGGAGAAAATCCCCAAATCCAAATGTGCAAAGCTGACAAAAACATACCCAAGACGACTCAAAGCTGTAATAGCTGCTAAAGGCGCTTCTACATAATATTGACCCAGGTGGTTGAATACTTATTCACGCAAGATATTTTATCTTTTCATTTTTAATTAATTTGAAAATTTTCTAAAGAACATGTTTTCACTTGGTCATTATGGGGTATTTTGTGTGGATCGGTGACAAAAATTTAAATTTAATCCACACAACAAAATGTGAAAAAATCAAGGGGTGTGAATTCTTTCTGAAGGCATTGCATGAATGCTAACCAAGGCCTTTTGCACATGTGGTGTGTGTGTGTGTGTGTGTGTATGTGTGTGTGTGTGTGTGTATGTTTACAGTGACTCGTTTCTGCTTGTCAGGCAACATTTTAACCTGCAATGCTTGCATGAAATCGATATATTAAAATCGTCTTTTAAGTATAATTTTCAGGATTTCGACAAGAGTGGCCATTTCAAAATGGTGATAAATTAATTGTTCTGTTCCTAAATGCAAATCGGACTCACGGAAATAAAGGAAATACTATAAATATCCATGGATGAGAGGTGTCGAGTTCCTATAATTTCCTGTGAATACAAGTGAGTGGTGGCAGTGGATATGACACACACACACACACACACACACACACACACACACACACACAATAATAACTTCTCTTGTGGCCCAGAATCAACAAACAGAAAAAAATGTATGTATATATATATATATAATATATATATATATATATATATATATATATATATTAGGGTGCTTCATAATAGGGGGTAAAAAAATAAAAGTATGAATATTCATGCTCCCTGGGTGTGCCTTTGTTCCATTTGACAGTAGAAACATACACACCAAATATGAAGCAGATTGGAGGATGTTTAGGGGTTCCTCAAGTTGGCACAATATTGTTGAAATTTGCCAAACTGTAACTGACAACTTGCCGTCGAATATGCACAACGCAGTACACTTCACAATTAATATGGTTGTTTGATATTTTAAAAAACCACAGCAGTCATATAGGATGAAAGAATAGTTTTTCTAAGGAGACCGAGATGAGCTTTTTGACATTGCAGTGCAAAATGCCTCTCCATAATGGACATAATTGTGCCAACTTGAGGAACCCCTAAATATCATGGAATTTTGTTCATTTTTGACCTATAAGTTCTATGGGGTATTGGAACAAAGGCAAAATCAGGGAGCAGCAAAAATCAAACTTTCATTTTTTTTGGAACACCCTAATATATATATATATATATATATATATATATATATATATATATATATATATATATATATATATATATATATATTGGCCTCACAGCCCAAACAGTTCCGACTCCACCTCCCTCCCAAACATGATTAATAGTAAATATCATCATTTTAAACTTACCTTGTGCATTGACTAGCCCCAGATATAACTTTCCCTCACTGACAGGGATTATCATGGAGGTTGGGTAGAACACGCTATACACAGCCCGTCCACAGGCCTTGCACTGATCCACGTCCTCGGCAGTTTGCAGTGCTGGAAGCTGCAAGCTACCAGATTTTTGGGTGAGTTGAGAAAGTTATCCAACTCTTCCATTGTGCAGAGGCACACCCCTTTCTCACTCGTACGTTTCCACTTATTTTTGGCTTATTTTATTAGCTTTTTGAGACATATTAGGTCACAATCCTTATCTCACACACGATATACTTTATGTTGCCCCGAACATGGCCATTTCTTGGGGTTTCTACGGATGCACACCAAGCATTCTGGGACAGATTATGTCATTTTCACAGTCCCGTATTGCTTATTTATTCATATACTTTCTCTCTACTACCACCACAAACAGTGAATTGTTTATTTTTATGTATACACTTTACCATCACCGCAACTGACATAATCACCTTTAATAATTATTTATTCTGAAATCTTTTACCATTCTAGAACTGATGTAACACTTTTCATTATTTATTGATATATTAATTTTAACATCTCCATGACCAACACACGACTTTGATTTATTTATTTATAGATACTTAACTGCCATCTCAACGACCAATAAACAAGTTTGAATTATTTATTTATATCAACTTTACCATCTCCACTACAAACATACAACTTTGAATGACTTATTTATTTATATGCACTACCATATCTGCTACCAACATACCACCATTAATCATTTATTTATTTATTTTCACTTTACTGTCTCCACTACTTGTTTTCACCAAACAAAATGGAGTGGGGGCTTTTACTCATCTCCCGCCCCCAGGCATCCGACCATTGCATGCTCAAGGGTTTCCCCAAAGTCTTCCCATGATTCTTAGCCTCACACATTCCACAAGTCCTTGCTTCACGCATGCTGACAGACAGCTGCTGTTAACTCCCTCAGTTTACTTAGGAGAAGATGAGACAGGACCCTTGACCTAACACTCTGCACAAGCACAACCTCCTGCACCTTCAAATCGTCTCCTTTTTTATGGAGCTTATTTGGGCAGAAAAATCGTCAAGGAACATTTTTTATTCACATGTTTGCACAAAAAATGAACAGGATAATAAGTTATAAAACTAAATGTGAATTACACAGTGTCAAGAGCCTTAATTTACCTCCCCATCCCCCTTGTTAGTATAGACAGGAAATTTGCACTTCAGCCAAGATACAAATGAGAGAAAAAAATGACACACACACAACAACATATATATATATATATATATAATATATATATATATATATATATATATATATATATATATATATATATATATATATATATATATATATATATCGAAACATGTGGAGTGTGATGAGCACTCCCCCGATCTCCATTGGACATCGTCCTACACCTCAGCACGGAGGCCTTGGCCTGGCAACTCTGTCAAACAGACAAAGATTACATGGTCAACATCAGTTAACCATCAAACAGAGCCGTGTATCCGGATGTCAGGCTTGTTTGCCCTCATCAGGATGGCATACCGATAAATATCTAACCAATGATGACCACATTTGACGTTTAAACATCAGACTACCAACATCCTGACTGTTATGATCCAGAAACATCCTGACTGTTATGGTGAGCATCATCCGCAAAGAACAACCATCCATCTGCCACTCAGACGATTGTTCCCACGAATGCAAACCATTCAACCAGAAGGTACATGATGCGATCGGCAGGTAAATCGAAACATGTGGAGTGTGATGAGCACTCCGCCAATCTCCATTGGACATATAATATATATATATATACATGTTATACACATTTGAAAAATGGCACAGTACCTTTATAACCATTAATGCTTCAAATTATAGACAGAACAGCTGAGTTAACTTTTTTATACACAGATATCAAGCATCACAGAAAAGTTGTACTGTGCAACAAAGGGCAGGTGATTGACATACTGACAACTGGATGGAAGGGTAGAGGTGGACAAGCCACAAAAAGACAACACTGGCATGAAAAAAATCGAGGTAGAAGTGGAGTGGAACATAGTTGGTGAGAGTATAAGAGAATGTCATTGACAAGAGTAGAAGAAATATGGATCATATAATTATTTTGATGAATGCCATACTTCACTTTGCAATTGCCTAATATAATAGTCAGGTTCAATTTCATGACCAAACCGCTCAAGGATGAGGCAAAACTGGTGTCCTATCCATTACTGCTGCCATAATAAATATACCACGGGAATAAAATTGATTATTTTGAATAAAACCACTATACAACAGCTTTCACAACTTGTTTTATAAATATATGACATAAGCTTTGCAAGAACGAAAAACATATTTGAGGTAAGTGCAATATATAACCAGATCCGACAGGATGGAGCCGAGGTAGCACACTGACGTGCAATAACTGACTCGACTATAAAATGTCGGATTGGTGCTTCGCAGGCAGCGTGTTGCATCACAAATAGTGCCATCCATTGGATGGGTGTTAAACTGGGTGTCCCATCTGGTAACATTAGCTGGTTATCCCGTCTGCAAATTAAAGATCCCATGGTGTAATTTGCAAAGAGTAAGCGAGTTATCGCAGGAAACCTGATCAAATTAAAAATTCCTGCCCAAATCAGCACAAGTCCAATGTCAGGCATGGCCAATCGGTTGGTGAAAAGACGGGATAATCTCCCCCCACAAGATGGGAAGAATTGTGGCTGTGAAAGTAGTAGTAGCAGTAGTAGTAGTAGTAATAGTAGTGTTGGTAGTATAGTCATTGTCATCACAGGGAAAATTTACCAAAATAATAGTACATTTCTTGTTGAACTCAATACCTTATTGTTAGTGCTGGACAAAGCAGCACAATGTTTGATATTTAGACTCGGCATCATAGTAATACGTGGCAAGTATGAAGAAAAGAACACCAAATAAGCACCGGCATGATACTAAATAACATTATTTTATGAAATGTTTGAAAAATTGTCCTGCATCGTCATTTTACAAGACTTTTCACTCTTTAACTGGATAATCACCACTGTTCATGAAAGTGTTTACTTCTATATAAGAGTGAGTGTTGGGGAAACCAATCAGCAATATTTATGATCTTTTATTGTCTCATTTTTCTTGTTCAACAGATAAGATCTTATTTCAAAAACTTTTATTAGTTATTAAATTTCAAAATCTGAATAATATGTAAGAATATGTAAGCTGATTGGTTGCTCAAGGTCATCTGCCATCTGCTTGGAAATCAGCAAACATCACTGCCCTGCATAAAAAAGGTACAAAAACAGATCCCTGCAACTACAGACCAATCAGCCTTCTCCCAATCATCAGCAAGGTTATGGAATCCATCATCGCTTCAGACATTAAATCCTTCCTCTTCTCCAATGGCCTGATTTCTGATCATCAATTTGGTTTCAGACCAGGTCACTCTACCCTGGATATGTTGCTTCTGCTCTCCCAACAATGGATGGAGGTCCTCAATGCCAGACAGGAAATCCGAGCCGTATCCCTGGACATATCACATGCTTTTGACATGGTCTGGCACCCTGCCTTGCTCACCAAACTCTCTTCCTATGGTATCCAAGGCCATCTCCACTCATGGCTCGCAGACTTCCTCTCCTGTCGCAGTCAACGTGTGGCCCTAAATGGAGTTCTTTCATCCTCTCTTCCGATCCAGGCTGGAGTTCCTCAAGGTAGCGTTGTGGGCCCTGTTCTTTTTCTGGTTTTCATTTCAATGATCTCTCCGACTCTCTGGGAAAATCCTCTATATCTCTTTACTGATGACTCCACCCTCTGCCGTACCATCGGTCATCCCTCAGACTGGCAAGCAGCAGCTTCTTCGCTCACTGCAGATATGGATAAAATCACAAACTGGTCCAACACGTGGAACATGTCTTTCAATCCAGACAAATCTCACACTCTCACTATGTCTCTCCGAAAGGACCGTTTAGAACCCCCCCCCCATCCACTTTCTCAACAATCCTCTGGAAGAAGTCCTTTCTTTCAAGCTTCTGGATCTCACTATCTGCCACGACCTTTCCCGAGAAGCCACTTTCAAACTTCGCCTCCAAAGCCAGTCGCCGACTGGGAATCCTCCATCGTGCAAAGTCCTTCCTCGGCCCACCTGAGCTCCTGACCACTTACAAAGCTTTCATCCGCAGCCTGATGGAGTACTGCCTCTCCCTCTGGGCTGGTGCTCCTGCCTCCAACCTTTCTCGGCTTCACGATGTGGAAACCAAGGCATTTTGGATCATTGGCATCTCCCGCAATGAGGCTGAGTCTTTGAGCCTCTCACTCTCTCACCGCAGGCTGGGCGGTGGTCTTTCTGTCTTCTACCGTCTCCTCTCCAGCCTCGCTCCTCTGCTCCCTCTGCAATTTGTCCCCACTACATTTCCGCAGGGTGCTCAAGGTCCGCCAACAACCCCCTTCTGGTAAAACTACCAAAATCACGAAT
>CM068958.1:117525493-117558088 GCA_035128595.1 Eptatretus atami | reverse complement strand
CTAATGCCCGGCTTGATTCCCGCAAACAAAATTCAAACAGCTTGCCTAGTTTCAGAGATAATTTTTTAGGGAATTTCCATTAGCGGCGATATTATGACGTCAACTTTTTTTCTCGGAAGAATTTCCAAAATCAGAGATGGTTACTGCTCTGCGCCGTGCGGCTTTCTGCATATACATGGCAAGTTTCACAAAGATCCGATGAAAACTCTGTTGTTGAAACTAAAAATGTCAAAAAATAGGAATGACGTCATAAAATTATGACGTCATAGTTATGTATCATATGTGCGGTAATTCATCCTTGCTAATGCCCTGTTCGATTCCCGCAAACAGAATTCAAAAAGCTTGCCTAGTTTCGGAGATAATTTTTTAGGCGATTTCCATTAGCGGAAATTTTGACGTCATAACTTTTTTTCTAGGAGGAATTTTCAAAATCGGAGATGGTTACTGTCTGCGCAGGGTATTTTTACATACATATGCCAAGTTTCAGGAAGTTTCGATGAAAACTGGAGGCTGTGAAACAAAAAAGTCCACAAGAAGAAGATGAAGAACAACAACGTGAGTAAGACTTAGAGATCCTCCACGAGGATCTAAAAATGATCTCAATGAAGTGAGGCACTCAATAAAGAAAAATAAAAACTACCTGCTGGTGAGTTCCAGGCAAAATTATTACCTCGTTGCATCAAAAGTGGAATCAATTTGATGTTTCAACAAGGCTTCTGAAACTCTGTCTTGATCTTTCCAACTGCTTGTATCCTCTCCTTACGCACTTATTCCCTGCAATGCATTTTTCACTGTATGTATCCACGACGGGATCAGGAATAAAGGAACAACCCAAAGAGCTCGTATCAAAACCCAGCGCAGCTCATATTTTACTCATCAATAGATCTGAATGCAATGTGAAACGAGTACTTTTGTCGAGATAAACATCAATTTCCCAAGTTTGAAAGGGAAGCTTCATACTGCAGCATTGAACTGTATGAGGTGCGAAGATGAAATGAGTTAGAAGACGATCCTGCACAAAAATTAAAATAAAATCCACGGCAAAACCACAGCAAATTTTTCTGGCAATAAATTAACAGCAACACCAGTACCAAATAGAACACGTCTTTTGACATCAACTTGCAAAACTCCATCTTTCAGATACCTCTGTGCCGTTCAGGCAAGTTGATAATATTATCCGATGTGATGGAATGGTTTTAAAATGATAAATTGCATTATATCGGACGTACATCTCTGCAAATGCAGGTGTATATAGTGGTGAGGTTGACGGGGTTGCTACTCTTCTCCCCCTCCATCCCCCCTCCTCTCCCCCTCCCCCCTCCCCCACGCCGACGAACATCTAAAGTCATCCAGTAAACCCATGAGTAAAGTGCATAACATTATCCGTCTGTAAACATCCACTTATTGCCTTGCAATAAATAGGTTGGGGACTGGGGACTATGAGTAAAAGTGTGGGGAGAGTAGGGGCTCTCGCATGGTTTATGAAGCTGTGTGTTGGTGGGGGGAAGGGGTTGGAGGAGGAGGAGGAGGAGGAGGAGAGAGAGATTTAAAAGAAAAAAAAACCTCACCCGTTTTGCATGCGTAATAAATAGATGGTACCTTGGGATAGAGCATAGCCATTAAATCAAAGTGAAAGTGAAAGGGAGATGAAAAGATTATTTTCGATGAGAATAACTCAATTTAAGCTCAATGAGGATTCAGAGACATTACGGTGAATGGAATTAATGCATATAAATGATGCACAAGGTTCCTGAGTCATGGTTATGACTTCTGGGGTCAAAATATATCATTTGTTTGGATGACTGTGGAACCTTTGCAAATTCCTGAAATTTGTTATCCATGACAAGCAGCTCATTGCCGAATGAATGAAAAGGAAAAGGAAAAGGAGAACTCAATCAAAATTCAAATTAAGCACATTCCCAATAGAATTGTTCGTTTTCCAGCCATTATGTAACCCTCTAAAGAATTACTTTCCAGCAACAGTTCATCAAAAGACCGTCCAAAAGGGTTCACTGATGATGCATTCATGACACTGCCAATCATTAAAGTCGATTCCACCATTGGCAACAATTGCCCCCAAAGCCAGTCCACAAAAGGATGTCACCCTTCTATCTTCATCTTAGGTTGCAAAACATACCTGGCACGAAAGAACAATTTTCAGATTGATCATATTTACCCTCTACTGTACATATAAAAGATGTCTGTAACAGGTGTGTATGTCCGTATAGATGTGTCAACAGAGTGGTCCGTACGTCTTGTTACCGTAACGGTTTCGTGTTTTGTTCCAAACTGTAAATACATTATTCCTTCATGAAATTGTTATATATATTAGTGTTTTTATCCACAAAACAATCCAACTTCATGAACATAGGAGCGGGTTTCAAAACGTTATCGGATCAGATAATCACCATAGTCCCAGAACATCCTGTATATTTTAGAATATACAAGCACTGAACCCGTTGCTTCACTGATGGTAGTAGAACAACATAACTTATACATGTTACAGTCCAGTAACACACTATATGAACAGTCAATTGCAATTTTTTTTTTTTTAATTCCAGAAAGATTTTGTTTACTGCAAACAAAACATCCTTGATTTTGGTAATACCTACACTTATTTGCCAATAAACAATATGATTAATTCGTTTTATGTTCCCAGGGATCAGATGTTACATCGTCTTTTTTTCCAAGTTGCAAAATGAAATTCTCATCGAGTCATGAAAAATACATCACCACAAAGGCCAAGTCTCACGCTAGATGTAACGCTGTAATGACGTCCCAGACATAACACTGCCATCTTGCTAAATCCTTCATCACAACACCTAGCATCTGGCATTCATCCCATCGCCTATGGATGGCGGATAGTCAGATAGTCACATAAATTGGTTGTGTTGTTCAACTGCCATCAGTGAAGTGATGGGACAGGTTAAGTCCTGGACACCGGGATGACGTACATGTTCCTTAGAGGCCTAGCCTAGCGCTAGATGTAATGTCGTAATGACGTCACAGCGAAAAGCATGCGACAGAGAGAGGGATAGATGGATGAATGGAAAAAAAAAATAATATATAGATAAGTATATGTAAATATGCCTGGTGTTGGCTTAATGGCTAAGGTGGTGGGCTTGGGAACCCAGGGTCCTGAGTTCAAATCCTGTTTGGCTGCTGAATTAATACCAGGTGAGGTTGATTCAGCCTGTCATCCTTCCGAAGTTGGCAAAATAAGTACCAGCTTGCTGGGATGATTCAGCCATTTGAGTATCCTGCGTCGGAGTGGCGACCCATCCAGGATTGTGCCCAATAGCCCAGGAGACTGCTTTGGCAGCACTGATGCTCTGTTCAGAGTATGGTCCCAATGGATGGATGGATATGCAAATACTAAGGGAGCTGGCAGGATAACCAAGAGGTATGTATATTTGCCTCTAAGCTGTCTCACCTGGGTTCAAATCCCGACCCAGCTATAAACTGTCATTCTGGGTTTTCACAGGCAGGGTGATTCATCAATGTGTGTGCTGTCCCTCGGATGGAGGTTAAACTGCGTGACCCATTTGCCGAAATTAGTTGGTAAACATTAAAAAAAATCCCATGGTGCCCTTTGGGCAAGCGATTACTGGCACCATGGCCAAATTCCAAGTTCCTGTCCTAACTACTGCTGGGAAGGCAATACCAAACCAAACAGACACAGCATAACCCGTGTAAATAAACTGCTTTGGAAGCACCGATGCTCTGCAACTAAGTGTGGTACATCAGAATCAGAATCAGAAATAGTAAGGAAATATATATTTTTTATTTTGTATCGATACAAAGCAGGAAATGCTGAAAAAGGTGATGCTTCTGCAGGCCATTGTTATTTCCTTGTTTATTTAATAACTTGCAGTACACTAGCACAAATATATTTAAATATGGACATGAATCGCCCACCCACTGCCTATTTAATATTATGCAAAGAAAAGCACGGTCGATATAAAAAGCCAAACATCCATTTCCTATCAATATTAAACAGGCACATGATTGGGCTGCTGTGATATCTTCTGAGATGGCAGGTGTGGAAGCCAAAATCAAGGGGATCACTCCATTAGCCATGTACAAACATCAATGTTGCAGCAACATACAAAGTTCAAGAAGTTAACAACCTCGTCAGACAAATAAACAATATGTATATCTGTTCTAATATAACAGCCCCAAGCAATAGCTGGGTTGTTTGAAGTGACCCTGCAATGGTACCTTCCTGAGAGTCTTCCCACAATAGGTTTCCTATATGTTTCTGCAAATGTATGAAACCAGTCACCTTCCTGGATGCCATTGTTTACCCCTCATGAGTACCAAGATGTTGTCTTATCTGATCGTGGAAGCTGGGATTAGGACAGACACCAGGATGAAAGCATGAGGAGTAAAAAAAACTGCACTCTTCATTCCAGAGAACGGCTGTGTTCATAACAACAGTGCCCATAACGATTGTGTTAATTGCTGTGTTCATAACGACTGTGTTCGTAATGACCAAGAACATCCTCGATGAAATGAAGGTCTTTGCTGCCAAGTTCCAGCATTGTCATTAGGATATGTTTGTGGCTTACATTATAGTTGTAAAGTTATAGTTAGTGAAGTAAATCAAAGTATCAAGCCAATCAGAAATCCCATCGATGCCACTTTCAGCTCCTGGAATGATGAGATCCTACAACACGCCAAGAATGTCGGTAGAGTCTGTTTGCAGGAACCCTTTGCTGGAGATGAGTTGCAATAACACCCCCAGTGAAAGTAAAATATAAAATATCTACATACTCACCAGTCCTAAATAAAACAGCAACATAATGAACATGTAAATATGAATATGTACCGACTGTACATATATGTGTACCAAGCATCACACACAGGTGTGTGGGATGTCCAAAGACAAACAAATGAGATGGACATTTTTTTCAAGAGAATTAAAATGGAAAGAGGGGATTAAACTTCACCTCTCTCCTCACTTCCGGTTCCAGGTTTTGAGATGACAGCTGGTTCTCTCAGGGGTCTCTGCCGACTTTCTCAAATTTAAGTTTCCGATTGTTATTTGTCACGTTTTGACTGTTTATTTTGTTACCTACATGCTTACTGTGTGTTCCTAGTTCGGTTTTGTTTCAAAATTTGTGCTATTTTGTGAGTTTTTTTTGTCGATCTTGTTTAATCGGTTCCCTTGAGGCCTATCCATCTTTCCCGTCTCGGCGCTCAATCGTTTTTATTTGTATTTGCTCCCTATTACCATCAGTTCTTATTTTCTCCACTTTTCCCACCGCCCCTTTCTATGCCCCCCCGCCACCACCCCCAAACTACACCCTCTATTTCTTGTCTGAAATTTTTAAAAAATATATAACAAATAAACAAAAACCCTTTCTCCCTCCACACCTCTCCCCATGTATCCATGAGTACCGACCATCACCTCTTACTTCCCCCATCCAAAACCATGATATTTTCTACCCCCACTAATCCACCCAAACCCACCTCCTTCAAATTCCCTGCTTTCCTTCCTGAAAGTTCCCTGTCGTGTAAGGTCCTGAAAGTCCCTGTGGTGTTCATCTTGTTTACCCCGTGTTCCCCGCCCCACCCCTCTCCCTTCCCGAAATCTCCTCATGTCTCTGTTCCCCACATTTTGTCCTACCCTCTCCCACCCCTCTTGTCTCCCGCCCTCCTGGTTGTGCATTGTGTGTTCGCTCTCATATGAGCCTCGACAATGTATACCAAAAAAAATAAAAAAGTATCCCCCAATCCCGTCATCCCTACTTTACTGACATACTTCTCCCATCAATACGGAAGTGCCTTGATGCCATCTGTATCAAATAAATTGAGAGTATGCAGCAATTTCAAACACATGCTTTAGTGTTATCATCATTATTTTGAAACTTAACGCCAACCAGGTGTGATTTGAGTGGTCCAATTAGAGAAAAATCACAAGGTGAGAAGTCTGGATGGCACAGGGGATAACCTAGAACTTCTCAATCCATCTTCACTCAAATCTTTGTGGTTATATTTGCAATTATAAATGTGAGTATTATCATATAGTGAGGTTAGGCCCTTAGATAACACACATGACCATCATCTGCATATTCTATGTCTTAACTTCATCACATCACAAGTCACTGTGTTAGTGTGCATCAATGGTTTTCCATTGCACAAGAGATATCATGTGGACGAAACCATTTACACCCCAAGATGCTATTGCTATAAGCTTATGTACCAATGTACCATCATGTCACAATCTTCTTAAATAAATAATCTCCTTCCCTCTGGCAGCATTCAAGAGTCTTTTGCAAAGGCCACAAAACTGCCTTTTGATCAAATGTGAGGTCCTTTGGTACCTACCTTGCAATAGCCTTATTTAAATTCAAGTGAGAATGAATGAATGCTTTATGCACTTCCAACAACGACATCCACTTTTTCAGCAATTTCACAAATAGTATTGCAGCAATTTTCCCAAATTAACTGTTAAACATGTTCATTTGTTTGCTTTAATGACAGCAATACATGACTTTTGAATGATGTATTCTGCCCCAGAATGCTCGGTAAGCATGCGCAGAAACCCCAGGAAACGTCGGTGCTCAGGGCATCATAAAGTAAATTGATGCCGGAGATAAGTATTGTTCCATAAAATGGTTCACAAAGCTTCTGAAGTAAGCTGAAAATACTTGGAAAAGTACCAAAGAGAAAGGGTTGTGCCTCTGCACAACGAAAGACTGGGAGAGCTTTCTCAGCTCGCCGAACGGGAAGAGAAGCTCCTGTATTGCAAATAACCGACCATGGAGACCGGTGCAGAACCCAAGTGGACAGTCGTTTGTTACACAACCCTCAAAGGATTGCTACCAATGAATTGACTGTTTATCTAAGTTAGGTGTACAGTGAGTGACTCAACCAATGGGAAGGACATATCAGGGGCTTTTGAATTTGCAGGGTATAAGTTTAAAATGATGATATTTACAATAAATCATGTTGGCAGGGGGGTGGGAGCTGGGTGGGTGCTGTGAAGGCTTTTATAAATATATTGTTTGTTTGTTTCTGGACCCACAAGATAAATTATACTACATTGGAAATCAACACCTCTCAGTCTCATCCACGGATATTTGTCATATTTCCTCTGTTTCCGTGAGTCCGATTTTCTTTCAGGAACACAACAATTATGGTTAACAATCCTACAATTGCCACTATTTGGTTTAAATGGTGAAAACTGTTTTTAAAAAGCGATTCGATTTACAGATTTAGCGCTAGCAACGGCAAGTTAAACGTTCCCGGCAAATTGAACCGAGTCACTGAAAACGCATCCACAGTGCATGTGCAAAAGGCCTCATCTAGCATTCATGTCATTTCAAAAGTTGCGTCTTGGTTATATGTGATAATGCTCAGGCGTTGCTCATCATTTTATGACTTTCAAAAAAAAAAAAATCACTGCGAAAGTTTTAAAACAAAAAACTCCATGAAAGTTATGCTGTCACCACCCACCCACCACCCCCAATATGCACAGATGCAGACACTCATCTCACACACTCAAACAAACAGTACATCTCGCAGCACTCTCTGCCATACCAACTCGCCTGTTTCCATAGACTTCCTTCAAATTCACACTGATCTTCTAACCGCAGCTTCTATGACCTCTTCATACACATTCTTCCTCACCTTCCCACACAAACCGAGCTAAAACAGAAAAGTGTAAAAGATTTACTATCCTCCCACACATCATACTCTCTGCACTCCACCAGAAACAGAAGGCATGGGATGCACCATTCTCTCACCATGCACTCAGTATATAAAAGCAAACATAACACACACACACACACACACACACACACACACACACACACACACACACACCACACACACACACACACACACAACATTGATATTCAAGAGGTCAAATAAATAGTGGAAATGTGATCTGCTTCTGTCATTACAATAAAATACAGGACGTCCACAAATTATGATTCCAAATTCAAAACCATAATTAAAATAAATAATGAAATGGGATAGAACGATGTGGTTTGCTGCATGCCAAAGGACATTTCTCAAAGTTTTATTGACATTTTTTGGGTTTCCAGGTGTCTCCTGTGACACGTGACATCACATTTACAGCAAATGGCATCCCCAAAATAAAAAGAACAGTGTGTTGCCTGGTTTATAGACAACAAATCACAGGTTCAACAATGGAGACTGGTAGCATCCTGCAAAGAAAGGGTGCAGGCTGGCCAAGCACAAGCGGTGAGGAAGTTGAACACATTCGCGAGTCGTTCGAGCGCAGTGTCCACAAGTCCGTTTGGAGTCAGATGATAATC
Source organism: Eptatretus atami (assembly GCA_035128595.1). NCBI lineage: Eukaryota > Metazoa > Chordata > Myxini > Myxiniformes > Myxinidae > Eptatretus > Eptatretus atami. Next base: position 117,549,797 of record CM068958.1, on the reverse strand, counting down.
TTGAATTTAAAAACTTTGAGAAATGTTCTTAAACATGCAGTAAAAACTGCATCATTGTATCCCATTTTAGAATTATTTTATTACAATTTGGATTTGGAACTGTAATTTGTGGAGACCCTGCAATATTTCAGATATACAGCTATGTTAACTTTATACACCCAAGGTTAAATGTAAAATTAAAACACAGTTGTTTACAAATTATTAAGCAAGGTGATCACACATTCAATCTCACTCCAGTATTTATAGTAATAAAAAAATGCTGCTGTTGCGCCATTTTTTTCATTCAACAGAGAAATAGAGCAAAACTTAAGTGATTACAATAGGGGAATCATTATGATGCTCATCTACCTTTATTTGCACAAGCAAACAGCTACTACACCTTTTAAAACTTAGACTGATGCAAACAAGGAAGATGGAAAGCACAGCAAGACTAAAGATATGAATGATAAGAGAACTGTGCTGAGTGAGCTGTGGTAACATGCTTTAAGGAAGCAACAAAAACACTCAAACTATGTCTCAGCAACACTTCAATCAATGTAAAAACATCAACAACAAAAAAAGAGGAAACAGAATATCAGTAAATATTTCAAAGTGAGGATCAATGTTGGCAAATTGAAAGAATATAACTGAGAAAAATTAATTGACACAAATTCACACAATATGTTTCAATGAGAGCGTGCACGAGTCTGCTCGTATATACAATACGTACAGTAAAACCCAGCCGTTTCGGAGGATGTTCCCATCCCAGACCTTGAAATACTCATATATATATATATAGCATTGACAATACTCAGATTCATAATTTTCCGTTTTCTCCTCATTCATGATTTGAAAGCCTAGTGGAGGTAGCCAGTTACCTTGGGGAGGCACATTTATTAGGGAGGAGGAGAGGAGGAGATTGGGACCATACTCTGTGCAGAGCGTTGGTGCTGCCTCAGCAGTCTCCTTGGCTATTGGGTACAATCCTGGACGGGTCGCCACTCCGACACAGTATACTAGCATGCTGGCACTCATTTTTCCGACCTCGGAAGGATGACAGGTCGAGTTAACCCCACCTGGTATTAATTCAACAGCTGAGCGGGATTTGAACTCAGGACCCTAGGATCCAAAGCTCGCCATCCTAACCATTAAGCTAACACCAGGCATATATTAGGGAAGCACACCCAAATTCTCAAAGTGCATCAGAGAAGACATAACAATCATAGAAGTAGATTTATAAACTGTGGAGTTGTAAGAGTTGGCCAACTTACACAGTATCACAAAAGTAATGGCAGATGCAAACATCCCAATGAAACATTCAACACCACAGCCAAACACAAAGAAAATGGTATTCGCTGAAAACGAGGGCATAAAACACCCAGACTCAGTCAATTACTATGCTGCCCGACTCCACTCTGTGGGTAGAAGTTTGGTTCGCATTATGTTGTTTTGATTCTAGCAATTGCAAGCCTGTATCTCCACACTCAATAATTGTACTGTATATGAACACCTGACACACACCTGTGTAGTCCTTGAATAAAGGCAGTTCTGTGGGTAAAACGTTGGACCAAACCTTTGTATTTTGGAAAGAAAGAAAAATAAATCTTGATAACCACACTATTCAAACTTTCACTATCACCTAAGCATTTTGGACAGTCAGTACACTAGTGAAAAAATAAACCGAGCTCTGAGTCGGAGAACATTTTTATAAAACCACAAGTTATAACTGTTGTTTGTTGTTGCTGCACAGATAATTTTATATTAATGAAATCACAGGGTGTTGGATCAATAATCATGGGGTCCTTCAAAGGGGGCATTAAGCCGGCTGTCCAATATGTTTACAATCACTTATCGATGTTGAAGATCCCTCTCTACATTTTGAAAAGACGAGGTCAGTGTGACAGTGACCCTGGCCAAATTTTAATATTTTTCGCCAAGATATACAGGGGGTGGGCACCGTGCCAGAGGAACAGCTGCACCACCATTCAAGATGTAGATGAGCAGGCAGGTGTTGCACATTCTCGGATTTTGAACATTATTAAGAAAATTCGGAAGTCAAAACTCTGTTAAAATCACAATTGCCGACATATCCCACCAGACAGAGAAGGGTGAGTTGGTTGGAGCTTTGCAAGGCAAAAGGAAATCGATATCATCTGCACCAAGATAAGTAACTCGGAAAACTTGTTACGAGTCTCCTCTAAAGGATTGCATTTGAACAGAAACAGGGCCGACACATGTGCAATGTTAGGCCATGTAAATGCAAACCAGTGTTGACACATCAACAGTGAATGCGATATTCAGTTTTAAAATATTAAAAAAGACAGCAATACATTAAAGTAAGGATTATTAGAATTCGTCAAAACGTTTTCCTGCACAACACATTACTTTACCTGTCAGTTATGTTTACCTTGTTACAGCTCAAGTCTGCTCGAGAATGATTCCACAAAGCTGTCCACAGTGATCTTTGGTGTTGGTGGCATCCAGGATATGATTGTTAATGAATTCATAGCCTGCAGGTAACATTCTTATTAGTGCTGGGCCAGTTGAGATTCTACGGCTTAACATTCGTTTTCTGCTTAATAGGCCTGTGGCAGGCCAAGCAAATCAAGGACATCGCGAGCCTGTTAAGTCCACAAAGCACTGCTTGTGCAGCATGATTGAAGCCACTTCCAGTAAATGAAATGGCAAAAAGCTAAAAGTCTTCAACTGTTGTTGGTCAGAAACCAAGGAAAGGTTTCCAAACAAACTTTCTCAGTTGGAGAATGAGTGAATAAAACCACAAAGAAATGTTTAGCCCGTCATTATTTTACAGTACACACCACAGTGTAGTGCAACTAACAAAAAATACTTGCATTTCAAATATGAGCCTCATTGCATAGTGAAAGGTCCAATGCACAATGTGATTTAAAGGTGGTAGGCTGCCCACAGCCACAAGGGCAGTACCACCACCTGTCCCTAAGAAGTCTGCCATGGAACATTGGTTCTGCTGCAAGCTCTTTGGGCAGGCTGCCCGATGGGAGGTTTGGGGGTTATTTCTGCCTTACGAGTTGCTTTCTAGACTATGCTTTCAACGAGCGTATTATGACACAGGATTCGTCACTCCTTGGGTGTTATTTCCCTGGTCTCTGTATATGCTCCGACTGAAGCAAGTGATATTACCATGAAGGATGCATTCTATGCCGCGCTCGAGTCTGTGGTTGATCAGTGCCCCAGGTGAGATACACTTCTAGTCTTGGGGGATTTCAATGCATCGACTGGCACTGATAGGGATAATTATGAAACATATTGGTCCCCATGTGTTTGGAACTGTGAACCAGAATAGCAATAAGTTCCTTGACTGTGCAAGAAGTCGTGAACTTCGAGTGGCTGGTTTATGGTTTCAGCATCCACAAGCTCAACGCTGGACTTGCAATTCCAACGCTGGTGGAGTGGCAAAAGAGATTGACCATGTGCTTGATGATGGTCGCTGGAGGATGATTCACAACTGCAGGGTCGACCGGAGTGCTCAAGTTCCTCAATACTAATGACTGGCTTGTTGTAGCAACTCTGAAGTTGCAGCTCAAATCTGGTAGAATGGTACAATGCCAGCCTAGGCTGGATGTTGGCAAACTCAAGGATGAGAGGATTGCTGAGGAGTTTGCAAACAGGCTGAGTGGAGATTTGGAGGGTCTGGGTGCTTTGGGGGATCATGAAGAGTTGTGGATTACCTTCAAGACGACCATCCTTGATGTTGCCGGTGGTTGTCTTGGAACCCACGATCAGGCAAACAACTTTGTCTCCCAAGGGACATGATACCATTGACCAGAGTCGCAGGGCCAGGCTTAATGGCAGAGCTGAGCTGTTCAGGGAGCTGCAGCATAACACTACATTCGCTGAGGGTGGATAATGAGACCTATATGTGAGAAATCTGTGAAGAGGTCGAGCAGCACCTGTGTTCAAGTGATTCCTATCAGACTTATAGAGGAATTTGTGCATTGCGTTCCTCCAAGTCCATCCCTCTGTGTACTGCAGTTAGAGAGGAGGGTGGTGGGCCCTTGACAGAGGAGTCTGAAGTGAAAGACCACTGGGCTGGTTACTTTGAGCGGCTGTACCAGGCTGTTGAGTTGGATGTCAGGGGTGTTACTATCCCTATGGATGCTATGGATGAGGAGGAGATTGGGACCATACTCTGCGCAGAGCGTTGGTGCTACTGAAGCAGTCTCCTTGGCTAATTAGACTTCGCTGAGGGAGACTCAGATCTCCTTGCTGAGAGTCTTCTTGCTGAGGGAGACTTAGATCCCTACGACTGACCCTCCAATCAACTGTGAACCACTTTCTTTTGTGGAAAAACATGCTGCAGTGAACCATTTGAAAGGAGGCAAAGCTCCTGAGATTTGTGGCATCCATGCTGAACTTCTCAAGGCTGGTGAAAATGGTTTACTCATGTCATTGCATGCAGTTCTGTGCTCAGTTTGGAGCATAGGCATCTTCCCAACTGAATGGAAGAGGGACCTTGCTTGTCCCTCTTTGGAAATGGAAGGGTGATCATCAAGACTGCAACAACTACTGAGCGGTGATGCTGCTCTCAGTGCCAGAAATGGTGTTTGCTCGCATAATTATTGATGGGCTTCACCACCATCTGCTTGAGCACTAGCGCAAAAAGCAGTCAGGCTTTACACCAAAGAGGTCAACGATTGACAGTATCCTTGCTCCTTGGGTCCTCACCGAGCGCAGGCGAGAGTTTCAACAGGGGATGCTCGCAGCCTGTGTTGATCCCTGCAATATGTTGAATTCAATGAATTGTGATGCCCTCTGTAGAATTCTCAGTCTTCATGTGGTGCCACCAAAACTAATCAATCTGATTTATGAACTATACCCTGACACTGAGAGTGCTGTGAGGTGTGGTGGATCAATCTCTGACTTATTTACAGTTGTTACTGGAGTTCATCAGGGGTGTGTACTGGCCCCCACACTTTTTAGTGCTTGTATGGACTGGATTCTGGGGAGGATGTTGGAGAGATCAAGTTGCAGTGCATCGTTTGGGAATGTCAAGATCTCTGACCTTGATTTCCCAGATGATTCAGTCATCTTTGCTTAGACGCTGGATATCCTTATGGGGGCCCTCCAGGTGCTGAATGAGCAGTTAGAGCCACTGGGGTTATGGGTTTTCCAGATCAAAACTAAGATCCAGGCTTTCAATGACATCTTGGATGCTGCTATTTTGTCTGTACCTGTTTGTGGCGAGGTTGTTGAGGTCACAGAGAGAGAGTCACTTGGCAGTGATATTCATGTCTCCACTTGTTGTGAGCCAGAGGTTGATAGAGACTTCTGGGTTGTATCTGGGGAGTCATGGATTCAATGGTTCATGGGGTGTGGTGCTGTCAGTCACTGTGCAGGAGGATGAAAGTCCGAGTCTTTAAGTCCTTGATGCTTCCAGTCTTGCTTTATGGATTTGAGACGGACTCTGAGAAAGCATCTGAGATGGAGACTCAACTCCTTCGGGACCAGGTCTCTTCAGAGAATCCTTGGCTATTCTTGGTCAGACTTTGTGGCCAACGAGTGGTTGCTGAGGGAGACTCAGATGAAGTTTGTTGCCTGTCTAGTCCGTGAGTGTCAGCTGCAGCTGTATTGAAATGTGGATCGGTTTCCTGATGCTGATCCTCCTCAACAGATTCTCTCAATGAGGGAGCCTCATGAGTGGAGGAGGCCAACGGACCGACCACGTGCCTCGAGGTTGCAGCAATTTAATCGACATCTCAAGGAGATGGGGATTGGCCAGGCATCTACCTGGGGGATGGCCAGGTGGAGGCCTCTGGAGTACCAGCTGAAAGTGGACGCAGCAATGAGCTGTTCTGGCACATGCTCCCATACCTGACCTGACCTGAGTTGTGTTCCTGCTTCTGAAGTGCCTATTAGAGGGTACCGGGGGATTTGATATTCCTACAGGCTTGCCCGCAGAAAGCCAGAGTCCCAAACCCAGGTGTAGTGCCCTGGGAGGCTGCCTCATCATCTGGCGCATAATCTCGGTTCTACTTTTGTGCCATTTCACGAATGGAGCCGCATCGAGCATGGGATCCTGGGAGGCCCTTTCTGAGGCCAATACTTGGGAATGTTGGTGCTATCTGGAATGCTCCTTGTTTGTCTGCAAAGTTCCCTGAAGCCCCTCACATCCTCTTCTCACTTTTTTCTCCCATTATGTGTATAACAACATAAATAATCAAGATTTTACTATGGACCATTCCTCTGTAGAACTCCCAACCTGCTTCAGGCAAATCACTCTCTCTTTTGCCAACATCAACATCTTCATTCCAACCTCAAATCTGTTCCAATTATCTTGGCCAGATATGTTTCTTACTGGGACTCAGATTGCTGAACCAATCTTTACCACCCACTCCCAGTGCACTGGCTATATCATCTCCCACCGTTTCTGCTCCAAAGCTGGTGTATGCTCAAATGTCCACTTCAATATCTCTGCTACTCTCCTTCCTGATCATTTTGAGTTTTCCATCCCTGATTTTCAATTTCTTTGGCTCAAAACCTCAATAAATTAATTTTCTGCCTCGACCACTCTCTGACTTTGACAAGTACATAAAACTCTTTCACCCACCACCTCACTTACTGTGTTGAACAAATACAACAATCCTCTCCATCCTCGAAAATCCTAATTGATGGGGATTTCAATATCCACAACTCCCTCTGGCTTTTCCACTTTACCCACAATGACCAGGCTTGGACTGAAACCGAAACCTTTGGAATCCTCAATGCCCTCTGCCAAATCATCTCTGAGCATACCCACAAAAAAATGACTGCTCCGCAATAGCTCCAACACTCTGGATCTTTTTCTCACTTCATTTTTTAACTAATAACCTTGTTGTTGCACCTGTTGGATCCTCTGAGCACTGCCTCATTGCCACATGCCATCCCTTCTCGCACTATCAGTATTCTCAGTGTACTTCCCGCATTCGAAGGCATTATAACTTTGCCAACTGTGATGACCTTTGCCAATGTTTTTTGCAAACAACTCCTGTCAATACTCCTGTTTCTTTGCTGATCCTTCCACTATAGCAGACCAAAACACTGAAATCATCTTTCTCGGTATGAAAACCAAGTGGTTTTCCCATCATTATGTTTCCTCTGTCTCCTTAAAAATGCACAACTTCATAATCTGGAAAGCTTCACCTCCAGATCATAGTTGTAGTGCTTATATATGTTGCTGCCCACAACTGCAAGCGCATTCTCTCCACAGCCAAAGCCACCTTTAACCAGCAGGACTCTGACAAGCTCTCCTCTCTTCCCAGCAGCAGTCATGCCTTCTACTTATTAGCCAAGCGCATTTCCACCGACTTCTGTGAGTCTTCTTTTCCTCCTTTCAACAACTCTGAGGGCTCTGTTTCCAGCTTTCCTCAATGCAAAGCCAACATCTTTGCCTCTCAGTTTGTAACCAACTCTACTCTGGATGACTCCAATACTCCTCCTGCTTTTCCTAAATCCAACTTTTTTTATGCCTGTTGTCAAATTTTCCACTTGCAAAGTTCACCAGACCCTGCTCTCACTTGTCATCAACAAACTCACTGGTCTGCATGGCATTCCTGCTGTTGTCCTCTAACACTGTGCTCCTGAACTTGCACCTGTTTTCTCCAAGCCTTTCAAACTCTCTCCTATTCTACCGGTATTTACACAACCTCCTGGAAACACACCTATTTATGCCCTGTCCTGAAAAAGGGTGGCGACATGTCAGATCCCTCCAATTCCCATCCAATCAGCTTGACCTCCAATATCTCCAAAGTCATGATGTCTCTAATCAATAAACAACTTCTAACCTACCTCAACTCCTGCTCTCTTCTCAGTGAGTTTCAATATGGATTCTACAAAACCAATTCCATTGGTGACCTCCTGGGCTATGTTGCCAATGAATGCTCTTCAGCTCTCAAGAACTTTGGAGAAAGTATAGTTGCAGCGTTGGACAATAGCAAAGCCCTTGACAGGTTCTGGCACAAAGAGCTCCTAGCAAAGCTCGCAATGTATGGTATTCAGCCTCAACTCATCTCCTGTTTTTTTTTTCAGCTTTCTTCTGGTGTCCCTTAAGGTTCTATCATCTCACTCTCCTTCTTTCTTCTTTTCATCAATGACCCTTTGTCCATTTCTTTGATGACAAGTCTACCCTCCACTCCTCCATCAGTTATAAATACCGGTAAATAACCTTCCAGTCCCTTTCTGACAATTGCCTTTCAACTGGTGATACCATCTTTTCTCTTCAGAGAAAAGGCTTCACCTCCCACTTCTTCATGGACTTCACCTCCCACTTCTTCATGGACTTCACCTCCCACTCGCTTCTCACCCTCCACAAATCCCAAGTCAGAGCAATGATGGAATACTGCTCCAATGTCTAGAGCAGCACGTCTCCATCAGTCATCGGTAATCTACATTGCATCCAAGCCAAGTCTGCACAACTGATTAACGATCCTACTTCGTCAAGCCATCTCCAACCTTTGGCTCACTGTCGAACAGTTTATTGCCTGTAGTTCTTCTATTGCTACAACCACAGTCAGTGTTCTGTTGACCACTTTGTACATGTTCCTCCTCCTCGCTCTGTTCATAACATACCAAAAAAAAAAATCAGTATTAAAAAAACTTAATAAATGGTATATCACCAATAAATCGAAGAAAGGTGTTTACAATCTTTAAATGCCGGACATGATTTCAAAAGCTTTGATGCACTCGGCGTCTCGACTAAACATGGAACAGGAACAGTGAAACGCATGACGTCAAGATGTATCAGGAAGTAAGTCCAGTGGGATTTAACTTTTAAACCTCAGAATCCAAGCTCATCAACTCCGTACAAGCAATCACATTTTTATTTGCCCTCGTGGCTGGTTTTAAAGCAATTGCCAATTAGTTATTTATTTGAATCAGGTGTACTTTAAAAAGCCTGTGCTGAGTCGGTGATCGGCGACAGTCACACCGGTATGACAGCGATACCTGTATGATTGTGACACCGGTATGATCTATGAACTAGTTCCCATTCCAAAATAAGATACATCTTCAATTTGTATGTAGAATAGACTTCCAGTTCCCACCTGTTGTTTCGAGTGATGGGGGAGGGAAATGGCATTGAGTTTAGTGTGTTTCATTCCCGAGTAATGTCCCCTGTCCCCCGAGTCTAGACTCTCCCCACTTTTGTCTTTTAGTTGAACAATCCATCTTTCAATCCTTCTTTAACTACAGCTACCCATCCATCGCCGGTCCCTCGCCCTTTAACTTCCAAAAAGTGACTCACAAACTCTTCAGTACTCACGATCCTGCCCTTTTTGCCTTTCAAACCCTTTAATTCCCATAGGAAACTTCCCTCACATGAATCCACCCATTTGTTCCTCCATCTCAAACCCCTCTTCTCGTCCTTCCAACTCCCGACCCCCACTTCACACCATTCCTTCAAGCCCCCCCTGTTCGTTCCACATCTGAAACCATCTCACCACCACAACCAGTCACTAACAGTAATTACCCTATTAGCTCAGTTCCCTCAGTACAGTGACCCGATCCAAATTACCCACTTAACTCATCACCTATCGGCTATAATATACAAAGGATCCCTCAGCGTGTGCAAGTCATGATGGAATTAAATAAATTGTAAACCACTCCTTCCCAATTCCATATCCAGGTGATGCATGTTGACGTCATCGCCAGGCACCCAAGGACTGGAGTACTCAGTTTTTACACCGTTTGTTTGTTTTCTTGCTTTTTTGTTACTTGGCAAAAAAATGTTTTGCCAAGTATGTTGGTCTGTCGCGTTTGTTTGTCTTTTTGTCACACGATTTTTGACCACAGTTTTCAAGCAATCGTTTTGAAACTTTTTGTGTGTGTAAGTGACCGGCAAAGGACAGCAATGCTAAATTTTGGTGAAGATACAAATCTGAGAATTTTTTAAGGTTATTGTTCGCCATTGAGAGGTCGGGCCAAAACTATTTATAGCACAGTATCTCAGAAGGTTATGGATGGATTCACAGGAAACTTGGTGGACAGGTTGGGAGTGCCACTAGGAAGAATTGGTTCAATTTTGGTGAAGATCCAAATCTAGATATGAGAATTATTTAATTTTTAACTGATTCTTCACCATTGAGAGATGGGGCTAAAAACGATATTGCATGATATCTTGAAAAGTTGAGGACGGATTCTGATGAAACTTTGTGGTCAGGTTGGGTGTGTCAAAAGGACTAATTGATTCGATTTTGGTGAAGATGTGAATGAGGATCCTGATTCGAGAATTTTTCAAGTGATTCTTCACCGTTGAGAGATGGGGCCAAAAACGATATATAGCACAATATCTCAAAATGTTATGGATGGATTCACACGAAACTTGGTGGACAGGTTGAGTGCCACGAGGAAGAATTGACTCAATTTTGGTAAAGATCTGAATTGAGATCTGGATACAATAATTATTTAATTTTTAAATGATTCTTCACCATTGAGAGATGGGGCTAAATATTACATTGCATAACATCTCAAAAAGTTTAGGATCGATTCAGATGAAACTTGGTTGACAGGTTGGGTGTGTGACAAAGACCAATTGTTTGGATTTTGGTGAAGATCTGAATCCGGATCTGGATTCGAGAATTCTTCAGAATGATGATTCTTCACCATTGAAAGATGTGGCCAAAACCTGTGTATCGCATGTCATCGCTAATAGTTGTGGACGACTTGTGACAAAACGAGGTGGAAGAGTTGGTTAGGTGACAAGAACAAGCCAATTCGATTTTGGTTAAGGTCTGGAATCAGGTCCGACCTATCAATGGCATACAAAATGTAAACTTTTCAGCCTGGCAGAGGTATGTTCTTTACTGGGCGCCGTTCCATTAAGTTGACACTATGAGTGATATTTCATTTGTTTGTTTGTCTGGGAAATATCTCAGCCATCCTTTTAGCTCGGTAGCTGAAATTTGGGGACAAAAGTGAAAATGTGCTTTGGTGAAATTGTATTATTATTTTTTTGATTAATCAATTAATTGATGAATTACATAATTTTAATCCATTTATTAATTACTTATTTATTTTATTTCTCATCCTGGCACTATCTCTGGCACCTTTTGAGCTCGGAAGCTGATATTTGTACACAACAGTGAACAAGTGATTTGGATATAAAAGGGTATTTTTCATTTATTGATGAATCAATTAATTATTTAATTGAATGATTCATTATTTAATTTACAAAAAGTTACAGATTCGGATGAAACAATGGTAGTTTAGGTATGCTATTAGCCAATTCATTAAGAAATTAATTGTGTTCCGATTACTATTTAATTATTTTAATTATGCAATTAATCAATTAATCAATCAATTGTTGTACACTGCTCCCTCCCAATTCCGACTCCATGTGCTGCAAGGGGGCATCGCCAGGGCGCCTCTGGAGGATTTTTTTAATTTTTTATTTGACGTGGGGGCGGTGTGCTTTGAATGTACCGAACTTGTTACCCTCGCCGAAGAATTCAGAGAGGGTATTGCATTTGGGTCCGTTTGTTTGTCTGTCTGTCTGTCTGTCAGTTTGTTTGTCCACACAGATCTTTTGTGTTTTTCTCCGCAACCGCTTGTCGGATTGAGACGAAATTTTCACCATTGGTGCGACTACTAGTGTAGAATGTTTTAATGATAATTATGACGTCATAGGTCACGTGGTGTGGCAGCCATATTGGAAAAACAGAAAAACTTTGGACCTCTGTATCTCTAAAACCGCACCAAGAAAAAATTTAAACTTGGCACATCGCAAGTACTCCTCATGTAGAATGAGCGTAATTTTTTTTTAATGACATCATAGGTGATCAGTATTACTCCAGGAGCCAAGGGGTGTTCGCATGCTAAAAAGGGCCCCTAAGTTACCCACTATTTTCTGAAAAAGCATCACCTGGGGCATCATTTTAGCGAGGGTAGACATTCTGTATCCCGGCAGTAATCTTGCTAGGGATGGTTTTGTAGCTATCGACCATACTGAAAGTTTCCGCAAAAATTTGGGGTAGGGGAAATTCAAATCTTCATAACTCAGTAAGGAAATGAGCTATTTGCATGAAATACCCTCAAAATGTAGCTTATAGGGTATGCTACAAGATGAAAGTAAGAAAGATAAAATTGGGTCAAGGTCAAGTCACCAGAGGTCAAGCAATGACCTAATTTGACACTTGCTTAAAATCTGGGCCTTTAAAACTTAAAATTACACCACATCCCAGTTGTAAACTGTTTTATTCTTTTATTTGCAGATTCTAGTAGAGTACTACATAGGAAAGTTTTTTAAAAATTATTTGAAGAAAACATGTTTTAACCCTCAGGCCCAAGACGAAAATATTGGAAAATCGCAAAAATGCTTTTTAAGCATTTTACCGCTAAACAATTTGATATGATGAATTTTTCAAATAACCAAAGAAAATCAGTTGCCGGTGACACAGGGCTATCATGCAAACCCACAGGAGTAAAACTAAACCAGTAAAAACATCCTCATTGCTGTTTCACTGAAGTTTCACAACCTAGGAAAGTTTCTTAATGAAAGTGGAGCTGACATTCAAACCACCGTGAAATCTGATTGATCTATTCTGCATGATGATCTATCCTACATTCTTGCACCCCTTGCCTGAAGCTTGGCATTGACAGTAAGGGCAGCACCTGATGCCACGCTTCCCGCAGGAAAAACTTTTTGTTGCACATGAAGTGCATGTGCATGGCATCGGAAAGTGATCTGGCAGCAAAATTTGATCCCGCACTGGACGCAGTAGGCCATCCTGTTCAAAGAAACCGAAGTCTTTGGGATCAACATGTGGATTATCCAAACAGTGTGTCTGCATGTACGACACATAGACAGCCCTCTGAATATGGCCTCTGATCAATCTGCTGGTTGGTGGAAGGTCTAGGATTGTTTTGGAACTGTGGTGGAATACGTGGTATCTGAGGTGGTCCATTGTTTGACAATCACTTGGAGCTTTCATGGATAGACCTGCACCAGAAATTCTTCCACTAGGTTGAAATCTGTATCATATGGATTCCTGGCAAAGTTCTGGAGAAATTTCTCAGGCTTGGCCTTCAAACCGCCGCTTTCGTTCCGAATTTACTTGTTGAGTCACATCCAGTCAGGTGATGAAGTGGGATGATAACTTTGCACTTCTCTGGGCCCATTCTAGTTGCAACGTATGGAGGGGAATATATCTTGTGGTGGTTGCATGCCAGCCTTTATCCACAATTCCTTTAACCCATGTGCCTTCATAATACTCCAGTGATGCAATCCAAGAACTACCACATCTGTGTCATTAGAAAGCAGAACAACTCGTTCTGCCCGCAGTTGGTAGCATTAAGTGCATGTGGGATTGTTCTCACATCGGCTTCTTCAATGTCGAGATCCAAATCTGGCACAGGGGTTGGGTCACTGCCATTGAAAATGCCCTGACATGGGTCAATATTGGGTGAGAATCCAATTCCACTCAAAACGATATCAGTCATTGGCCTTGGGTGTGCTAGTACATCGTTTCTCAGAGTCCCTGGAGCTTTGACTTGTTCGCAGATGATGCCCAGAAAGCGTCCATAGAAACTGGCAGTGGTGTCTCTTCACAAATGACATTCAAATCAATTGGACTGCACCTTTGTCTTCTCTGACGTTCACTGTCTTTACGGAGCCTTCCACGTATGTATCGAAGACGAAGTCAATACGATTGGAATCTTTACTCAGTCCATATGCCATCTGTAGGAACCGTGCACAAAGATCTCCAAACGTCTTCAAGGATGATGGTTTCATTTGGCGTAAACAAAACATCAATCAACGATGCTAGCAGTTTTCACTTTTTTCCATTCATCTGGGGGCAGATAGTCTTTCTTCTTGTCTAAATGCTCATCCTCCAAGCCTTTGCAAAGTTCACTTTTATTTGGCTTCGACATAAGTCCTTTCTCATCAAACAGGTAGCTTTCTCAATTAAGTCATGCCTCAGCAGTTCCTTCATATCATAATTTCTCACTCTAGCAATGTCAAATATCTTTTGAGCTTTAGCAAGTTTTTTGCTTTCCTGTTCTCCAACCTGCTGCTTTCCTTTCTCTGGTTTCATTGATTTGAATGTCTTCAAGTTATTCCTGTGGATTGGGTCAAACAGTGATTTTTCCTTTTTGACCAACCGTTCACGGCGGAACTTGTCATAGAGATCGCTGGATTTCGTCTTGAATTCAGAAGGTCATCACGGATTTCACTTGACACAATTTCTTGGGTAAGAATGTTGTGCAACTTTGGCTGCTCCACCTGAATGTCTGCTTCAGATACACCTGCTGGGTTTTCATTCTGTTTGATGTATTCTATTACATCACGAGCTAACTTTTCAGAGTTCAACGTAGCCGAGACATTGAACTCATGACCAACTGTAAGTTCAGTACTTGGGAGTGAAACACCACTGATCTGCCGTTGAATATTGACCACTGCCAACATTTCATGATATATTATCTCCCACTGAGCAACGAATTTCTCTTCTTGGTGCTATCTATGATTCCACTGGCATCTCTTGTGACCTATTGATGGTCTGTTCTAGGCACATGTCAGCTCCAATCGCATTGAACTTTCCAGCAGTCCTCTTTATGCTGAACTTTCCGGCAGCAAAGTTCTCATACACGTCTGTTGCATCCTTCTGCAGTCCTCGCATATCCTCCAAGTAGACTGATGCCCATCGGTAATAGTTGGTGCGGTCACATCCTGCAAAGATTGGCAGGGCGGCTGGATGCTTTGAAGGTGTAACTGCCAGTTCCCCTCCCGGTCTGCTCTGACGAGGTCCTTAAGGATAGAAACCATCTCAACGAATGTATCCCAGAAGACAAAGGTCTCAGAGTTTTCCTAGATCTGACCGAAAGGCATTGAAGTCATCGATCATGCGCGAGGAGTCTACAAATCTATCAAGAAGACGTTTGCTCCGCTCTCTGTCTTTTTCAGACACTGCATCTTTTAGTAGCTTCAGCATCTCCAGTTCATCCATGTAAGCTGACGTACCCTTGCACTGAAAACCTCGCCCACTGTAATCTCTCAATGCTCTCAGCCAAAAGCATCAATCCTTTCAATGAACGAACATAATGTGAACCATCTATGACAGATCGTACTACATTAGGACCAAAAGCCTTTGACTCTGTAAGGATAGTTTCGCCCCACTTCCATCTATGAACTTTCCTATTGCACCCATGAGCACCTTTATCAAGTGAAAGACCCTAAAACTAAGACTATGTTTTCAAATTCCTGTGGGTTTTGCATTGTAATTTGTCGAGCAAACTGATAGACCCCCTCGTCACATGCCACCGGGAGGTGGGTCTGCTCTAGTTTCCCAAGAATTTCCTGGAAGTTTTTTACGCAGTGTACACCGTTGCATGTTCTGTTACTGGATAGGGTAGTACCGGTAAGAACCTACTATCTTTACAGGAAGGTTCTCATTAGTGACCAAGAGTTAAAGGCACTCCAGGACGGCATGGTCTGCTTTTCACAGGTCTCACCGACCTCATCATCACGCAGGTCCATCCTACCTACTACCCAGGCTACATCCTTTGCCCTAACCTGCTTATATTCACCCTCATTCATCTTGAAATGCTCCTCAGGAACTTCATACAAGGTTGAAAGAGTTGGTTTCTTTGATACCTTGTAGTATTTCCTGAGAACCTGGCAACTTAGTTCTTCTTTAAATTGCCGATCCCTGTGTGATACATTTGTCTCTGACCTTTTGGGCTTACCATTCATAGTTTCAGGTTTGTCCTGCATTAGGACCATTACCGTATCATGGCTACCCCCTATCCCGACAACGTGCCTTCCTCGTGATCAAAATTATCGAAAGCCCCATGGTAAACTCTTTACTATCAAAATTACTAGGAAGAGGGGCCCCACCCTGACTGGATTCAATAACATATAATGCCATGTCAGAATGATAACGCAGGATTTCATCGTAACTTACCGCCAGCCCAAACCTATTGAGACTTGATACCAATAATTTGGACCTACAGGCATTGTAAACGGCTTCAGAATTCAGCATATGAAGGGGGGTACGTTTTCTACCATTGTTCAAAATGAAAAATATCACTTGGAACACAGACAAGATCTTATCATGCTTAGCAGTTTGAGTCAATTTCAGAGTCTTCCAGATTTGCCTCAGCGCCTTCTCCATCATCACAATCAATATCAACATCAAACAATCCTGAGAAGAAATGTCCAACCTGATCTGGAAGGACTATAGCATTGTAAGCATCCTCTAATTCAGTAGTCACAAAATTTGTCATCAAGTTCAAAGTCATGTTTCATAATGCACTGCCGTAACAACTGCCGCAACGTTTCAAAACATCTGCGTTCAAGTCACAATCATTTCCACCTGACATGCCTGATTGTACCTGCGGTGTATTAGCACCCACTCTGAAAACATAGTGGGCAACCTACTAGAACCTGGAGGCGAAAAGAATGACAACTCTTTTTTGTACACACTGATTAGGTACATTTTCACATCTCTGTTTGTGAACTTGTAGTTCAGTTGCTTTTCATTAGAGAAATGTTGCAACGATCGGCTACAAATGACATGTCGTGACATTTCCCAGAGTACAATCCAGGTTCTATATCTTTCAATACATCCTGAAATATCCAACTTCCGCTGACCAGCTGCTTGCGACCCTGAGAGTTTTTCTCCTTTTCTTATATAGTTCCGAATACATGTCTTATGGCTATACAGGTCAGCTCCGAATACTGCATTTGCATTTCTGCAAGTCTGAAGTTTTGGTATATACCTCGTCCTGCAGAAGCAAAGCTGCTTTCAGGAAGGCATCGGCCCTCCCTTTTTCTGAGATGCGATATTTTGAGTAATCATTGTTGTGTTTGGCATTTCCACATATCACACACTTTTGTGAGAAAATGTCAACATCATCAGGCTTACATGCAGAGTCTCTAGGCGCAGTTGATGATCTCCTAGACCTAGAATCTGAGTTAGATGACCCTGCTGTGTACTTGGATCAGGAGATTCGGGACGACTACAGCCTGCTAACCCAATCCTATCAAGGGTCTTTTTCAGAGTATATTGTTTATAACATTCATTACTAACATGGTAAACAATTTTACATTTGTCGACCTGCTGAAGTCTATCATACACAACATCCTTTCGAATAGATGCTGCTTGAACAATCCGTTCTGTGCCCGTATCACTGCCTGTAGTATTAAGGTGTGGCTGATCCGTCTGACAAATGATGCATTTTTCTATATCAACAGGTGTATGTGGGCTTGGTGATGGTGTTGATCTCCTCAAGCGTTTAGTTGGTAAACTAGCCATCTCACACATGCACAGTGACCTGAAATCAACAGAGGAAATTTTCTTACTACTGATCCGACATTCATTTTCAATGTGTACGCAATCTATCTGTGAAAACTGTACACGTACTTAAGATACTCATTCTGACATGCAATGCAACATCTTCTCATCTCTTCACATCAAATGCCCAATAGCTTTAAATTACATAAGAGAGTACCCACCCATGGGAGGCTACATGATGTATTTTAATCTAATCTATCCATCTACTCACCTAGAAATGCATGATTTTCATGAAGAAAACTTTGGAACTCTGATGAGTGGCTTCACGGACACAACCAAAAGTACAGCGTAGAAAGTGAGGATTCCCCATAAAGGTGCTGACTCACTGATTCTCAGGCCCCAATGGCCCAATGCACAGGGAGTAAGGTCAGGTCACAGGCAGTAGGATAAAAACCTGTGAATGATAAGCTGAAATACGTTCAACACCATTCATTCAGCGCCTACCTCCTACCCCCTACCCCCTGCCCTTACCCCAGGGACCCCCTGTTCCCCTCTAAACAAACATTATGATAAGTTTCTTACTATTTAATCCTGTGTTTTATAAAGATTTAGGGGTTTATCTCTTTTGATACACTTTCAAACAGCCCACATAACTTGCCTAAAATCTTGAAAAATTGCATTTTTGGCATTTTTTCGATATTTTGACTTGAAAATAAAAGGGTTAAAGTGTGTTTTTTCTTCAAATAATTTTAAAAAACTTTCCTATGTAGTAGTCTACTAGAATCTGCAAATAAAAGAATAAACAGTTTACAACTGGGATCTGGTGTAATTTAAGTTTTTAAAGGCCCAGATTTTAAGCAAGTGTCAAATTAGGTCATTGCTTGACCTCTGGTGACCTTGACCTTGACCCAATTTTATCTTTCTTACTTTCATCTTGTAGCATACCCTATAAGCTACATTTTGAGGGGTATTTCATGCAAATAGCTCATTTCCTTACCGAGTTATGAAGATTTGAATTTCCCCTACCCCAAATTTTTGCGGAAACTTTCAGTATGGTCGATAGCTACAAAACCATCCCTAGCAAGATTACTGCCGGGTTACAGAATGTCTACCCTCGCTAAAATGATGCCCCAGGTGATGCTCTTTCAGAAAATAGTGGGTAACTTAGGGGCCCTTTTTAGCATGCGAACACCCTTGGCTCCAGGACTATATGATCAGTATTTCATACACCGGTCATTATGAAAGATTTTGAGGGTCATCTAGGGATAAAAGGTACACAGAAAAAAATTCATGACGTCATCATCGGTCACGTGATTCGGCAGCTATATTTAAAAAAATAAATAAAAAAAAAAATAAAAAAAAAAACTTCAAAATCTCTGAAGTGGCTAACAGATCAAGGCGAAACTTTACACGTATGACCGCCTGTCCATGAGAAACAAAAGATTCTCACAAATGATGTCATGAGTCACATGGTTTGGCAGCCATATTGGATTTACCCTAAAAAAAATCTTCTTCTCCAATACGGCTGGACAAATCGAAGGAAAACTTCACACAAGTGTTCCCAAACTTCCGGTTCTGGGTTTGGAGCATTGGCAGGTCTCCTTGGGGGCTCTGCGACAATCTCAAAGTTAAGTTTCAGTCGTTATCTGTCCCGTTTTAACTGTTTATTTTCTCACCTACATGTTACTGTGTTGTTCCTCGTTCGGTTTTGTTTCAAAAATGGTGCTATTTTGTGAGATTTCGTCGAACTTGTCTTACTGGGTGCTTTGAGGCCTATCCTTGAGGCTTGAGGCCTACCCTTTGTTCCCCTCGGTGTACGATCGTGTTTATTTGTTTTTTCTCCCCATTATCTTCAATTTCTATCTTTCCACTTTCTTAACGTCCCCAATCCCAACTAATCACTCTATTTCTTATCTAAAAAATAAATAAATAAAAACGCTACCCTTCTCCGATTCTTCTTCTTCTTCTTCTTCATCTCCTCTTCTTCTTCCTCAATTTTTTCTACAACACTTCCATGACCTAATCTGTTGAAAACTCTCTCAAACATTAATAATAACTAGCATAACCCGCGCTCTGCGCGACATGTTGGGGTGGGTGTGTTTGGAAAGGAACTGATGCAGAGTATCAGTAGTAATTTTACTTTAATGCGTAAGTGGAATACGATTTACTGTTTCAGAACCATTTTATTTACGTTTTTTTGTACCATGCACCTCATATGGTCTTTGAGATAATGTAAGCCGAATATCACGTTACTCGAGCGCAGAACAAAGTCGAAGATAGCGCGACACGAAACCACAAACTCGGAAATAATATATAAGATAACAAAAACGACCTCTTATAATGCTTCATCTTCCTCTTTCACATGTGTGGTACTCTTTACTGTATCAGAATGCACTACTCCTGCTATTTAAACAGACTGCTCTCAATTCGACCTCTCCTTCATACCTTTCCTAAAAAATCCAACTGTTACAGCGTTTCTTCTCCATTCTCTGAATTCGCCTTTATTGCATCCCTCAAGAAATGTGTTTAATCGCATAACTGACCTAAAACTTTTTAAAACCCCAGTTTGCTATGAATGTTCGCTTTCCATCAACCATTCTTTTTTCCAACTTCAGTGCCAACTCACTCCTCTCACCCCTCACTCTCAAAGCAACCATCCACTCTTCTCCTCCAAGCCTCCCTCTCACCTCTCTACATCAATCACTCCCCCTACTCACCTTCTCCCCACCATCCCTCCTCCCTCTCCACTCATCCTCACTCACCTTCCAAGTTGCCCCCCCTCCATCCACAAAGCTGCCTCCTTACACTGCCCTCTCACCTCCATCTCCTCAAATCCTAATGCCTTCTTCCCCCTCTCTTGTCCCCCCTCTCCCCCAGCACCACAGAGCCTTTTCTCTCTCATTCAGCCCCCTCCCTAGCTATTCTGCAATCCCCCACACTCTTTAAACAACACTCCTTACCTCCCCCCCCTTGTCCCTTGTCCTACCCTCCCCCTCCCCCCACCCCCTGCACCCAAAGCCTCTTCCCTACCTCTTCATTAAAAGTATGGACCTCAAATATCCGGGGCCTTCGCTCAAACCTTTCAGATCTTTCCATACAGGCTGCCACTGACAAACCAGACATAATCTGCCTAACAGAAACTTTCCTCCCCAAGACGTGTCTGACTCCAAGTATCTCTCCCTGATTACTCCCTCCTCCGGTTTGACAGACCTGAGCCTCGCCTGGTGGAGGAGTTGCTCTCTGCATCAAAGACTCTATTCCTCACTCTCCATGCACTGCCCTCACTCCCCACACCCCCAGGAATACCTCTGGCTACGGCTTCACCCTCAACTCCCACCTCATGTTATATGTGTACTGTACCGTCCACCTAACAGTGATGACTCCATCTACACCTCACTATCTGAAAACATGGACCAACTTCTATCTTCTCATCTAAACTCTCTCTTCCTCATATGTGGCGACTTCAATTGTCATCATGCCAGTTGGCTAGGTGTGGGTACCTCTCTCACCTGTCATGGCACCTCAGCAAAAGCTTTCTGGGACTCATTGGGACTGACTCAATCGGTCAACTTCCCTACCCGGATCTCAACCAATAGTACTCCATCTCTTCTGGATCTGATTTTGACAAATTTCCCTGACATTATCTGCTGCTCTTCCTCCGCTCCAATCGGTTCTTCTGACCACGTCCTTGTAAAATGGACATCTCTCTGGCTATTATCAGAGAACCACCTCACCGCCGTCGAGTCTGGCATTTCACTCAAGCCGACTGGCAGGGTCTCCAAGCAGCCCTCAAACTTATAGACTGGTCTCCTATCTCTACTTTCTCCAACATCAACTCATCCTGGGAATTCTCTCAAAGAAACTTGCTCTCCCTCATGCACAGATTTATCCCCTCTCGTCTTCAGTTGTCCTACCCTTCCTCCGCCGTTGGTTCACTGAAGCTTGTGGTGAGGCAGTTGTCCTGAAACAACTTGCCTTTGCCTCATGGAAAGCAAACCCAACTGAGGGCAATCTCAGTTCCTTCCATAAAGCTCGGAACAAGTGTGTATCTACCCTCAGGAGAGCCAGAAAACAAACATCTTTCTCATCTTAAGTCTGAACTCTCAAACTCTCTCCCTCCTCAAAATCCTGGTGGCGTCTAATCAAATCTGTTTCTGGTGTATGTTCCCCCTCCATCCCCTCCCTTACCTCAAATGGCAGAACTACTGATACCACACATGAAAAAGATGAATGCCTAAACTCGGTGTTTGCAGCTAAATCTTGTGTCCAAAACCCATCACTTTCTCTACCCACCTTACCCAGTCGCACCCAACTGTCCCTGGACTCTGTGTCCTTTTCTCCTGACAAAGTGGAGAGCTTGCTGTCAAACTCGACTCAGATTCTGCAACCGGTCCAGACGGCATCAGCCCACGTGTCCTCAAAGCCTGCTCTTCTGCTCTTGCTCACCCTCTCTCCGTTCTATTCACCCTCTCATTTTCTCAAGGCCATCTGCCATCTGCTTGGAAATCAGCAAACATCACTGCCCTGCACAAAAAGGTGCAAAAACAGATCCCTGCAACTACAGACCAATCAGCCTTCTCCCAATCATCAGCAAGGTTATGGAATCCATCATCGCTTCAGACATCAAATCCTTCCTCTTCTCCAATGGCTTTATTCTGATCATCAATTTGGTTTCAAACCAGGTCACTCTACCCTGGATATGCTGCTTCTGCTCTCCCAACAATGGATGGAGCCTCAATGCCAGACAGGAAATCCGAGCCGTATCCCTGGATATATCACGTGCTTTTGAACACGTCTGGCACCCTGCCCGACTCACCAAACTCTCTTCCTATGGTATCCAAGGCCATCTCCACTCATGGCTCGCAGACTTCCTCTCCTGTCGCAGTCAACGTGTGCCCTAAATGGAGTTCTTTCATCCCCCCTTCCTGTCCAGGCTGGAGTTCCTCAAGGTAGCGTTCTAGGCCCTGTTCTTTTTCGGTTTTCATCAATGATCTCTCCGACTCTCTGGAAAATCCTCTATATCTCTTTGCTGATGACTCCACCCTCTGCCGTACCATCGGTCATCCCTCAGACCGGCAAGCAGCAGCTTCTTCGCTCACTGCTGATCTGGATAAAATGTCAAACTGGTCCAACACGTGGAACATGTCTTTCAATCCGGACAAATCTCACACCTCACCATGTCCTCTTCGAAAGGACCGTTTAGAAAACCCCCCCTCCACTTTCTCAACAATCCTCTGGAAGAAGTCCTTTCTTTCAAGCTTCTGGGTCTCACTATCTGCCATGACCTTTCCTGGGAAAGCCACATTTCAAACCTCGCCTCCAAAGCCAGTCGCCGACTGGGAATCCTCTGTCGTACAAGGTCCTTCCTCGGCCCACCTGAGCTCCTGACCACTTACATACTTGTCCGCAGCCTGATGGAGTACTGCTCTCCTCTGGGCTGGTGCTCCTGCCTCCCACCTTTCTCGGCTTCCCGCTGTAAGAACGAAGGCATTTCGGATCATTGGCATCTCCCACAATGAGGCTGTCTTTGGGCCTCTCACTCAATCACCGCAGGTTGGTCGGTGGTCTTTCTGTCTTCTACCGTCTCCTCTCCAGCCTCGCCCCCCCCCTGCTCTCTCTGCGATTTGTCCCACCACATTTCCCGGGCGCTCAAGGTCTGCCAACAACCCCCTTCTGGTAAAACTACAAAATCACGAATCACTGCTCACCTTCACTATTTCATTCCTCTTTTTTCCCGCCTTTGGATAAACTCCCTCACTCTATTCATTCCCATTCTTTCCTCCAGGCCTTCAAAACAGCTGTTCACCACCACCTCTTATCATCCCCCATCCAAATCCTCGATCTTTTCTACCCCCGATAATCCACCCAAGCCCACCTCCCTCAAATTGCCTGCTTTCCTTCCTGAAAGTCCCTGTAATGTCCATCTTCTGTTCCCATGTTCCCCGTCCCATCCCTCTCCCTTCCACAGATCTCCAAATGTCTCTGTTCCCCACTATTTTGTCCTTCCCACTCCCTCCCCTCCTGTCTCATGCCCCCTTGATGTGCGTTGTGTGTTTGCTCTCATACGAGCCTCGACAAGGTATACAAAAAAAAAAAGCCATAGGTGTACAAGTGGCACATCGCAAGTACTCCTCATGGGGAATGAGTGTGGAATTTTTATGACGTCATAGGTGCCTTCGTTATAACGTCATAATTGCATATGTTGAACGCAACATCAGATCAGTACAAAAATTTTTGAGGGTTATCGAGGGATAAAATGGTCCACAAATTTTTTTGATGACGTCATTGGTCACGTGATTCGGCAGCCATATATATACTGTATATATATATATATATATATATATATATACATATATATATAGTTATATATATGTATATAATATATATTATTTTTTTAACCTTCAAAAACCTTTATGTTTTTTTTTACCGGTATGACCCCACCGGTACATCGATATCGAAAAAACAATCATACCGACACAGCATACATTCCACCATAAACCGGAAAAGACTAGAACGGCACTCTGTGGAGTGCATACCTCCGCAGGCTGAACAGTTTCGTTTTGTCTCCCACTGATAGGCCGGATCTGATTTCGGACCTGAATCAAAATATAATCGGCTTGTTCTTGTCACCTAACCAACTCATCCACCAGGTTTCATCCAAATCTGTCCATAACTTTTGGAGATATAGTGCTACAGTAGAATTTTGTTTTTGGCCCTCTCACTCAATGGTGAAGATTCACTTAAAAATAATAATATCCAGATCCAGATCGACACCAAAACCTAATCAATTTGGCCTTGTCACACACCCAACCTTTGCAACAAATTTTCGTCCGAATCCATCAATAATTTTTTGAGATATCCTGCTCACAGACAGGCAAACAAAAGCAACAAAAGCAGACAGTGTGAAAAAAATAACATCCGTTCACCTTCATTGGTGGAGGTAAAATATGGAAATAAATATATGAAAACTGTCCTGACAAGTATGACATCAAGTCTGCTTCAGATTGTGAAAAGCCTTGATGGGCTTTTAAATTTTTCAATTCTGACAAGGTGACATTGAGTTTGATTATGGCATCACAAGA
>CM068958.1:117499963-117525468 GCA_035128595.1 Eptatretus atami | reverse complement strand
AAGAGGAGAGGGATTGAATAGGTCAGTCTCTGTGGGTAACGTTGAGCGCAAACCTTTGTTTTTGGAAAGAAAGAAAACAAATCTGATCAACCACTATGTCAACTTTCACTATCACCCTACAGCATTTTGACAGTCAGATACACTCGTGAAAAATAAACCGGAGCTCTGAGTCGGAGAACATTTTATACACAACAAGTATAGATGGGTGTGTCTGTTGTTGTGCCTTCTCGCACAGATACATTTTATATTGGATGAATTGGATGCAGAGGGTTGTGGATCTAATTAATCATGGGGTCCTATCAAAGGGGGCAATTAAGCCGGGCTTGTCCAATATAGTTTACAATTCCACTTATCGATTGTTTGAAGATCCTCTCTACTACATTTGACAAATGACGAGGTCAGGTGTGTACAGTGTACCGTGGCCAAATTTTAATATTTTTCGCGTAAAGATACTCAGGGGGTGGGCACCGTTGGCCAGAGGAACAGCTGCGAACCATTCAAGATGTTAGATAGCAGGCAGGTGGTTTGCACATTTCTCGGATTTTGAAACATTATTACGAAAATTTCGCGAAGCCTCACCAAACTCTGTCTAACATCAACAAATTGCCGAATAGTCCACCAGAACAGAGAAGGGTGAGTTGGTTTGGAGACTTTAGGCAAGGCAAAAGGAAATACTGATATCAGGCTGCATCAAGATAAGTAATCTCGGGAAACTTGTTCTCGAGTCTCCTCTAAAGGATTCGCATTGAAAAGCAGGAAACAGGGCCGAACACAATGTGCAATGTTAGGCCATTAGTAAATGCAAACCAGGGTTGACACGATCAACAGTGAATGCGATATTCAGTTTTAAAATATAATAAAAAGACAGCAATACATTAAAGTAAGGATTATTAGAATTCATCAAACGTTTCCCTGCACACACAATTACTTTAGTCCTGTCAGTTTATGTTTACTTGTACCAGTCCAAGTAACTGCTCGAGAATGATTCCACAGAAGCCTGTCCACGAGGTGTGATTCTTTGGTGTTTGGTGGCATCCAGATATGATTGCTTCAATGAATTCTAGCCTGCAGGTAACATCTTATTAGTTTGCTGTGGTGTTCCAAGTTTGAGATTCTACGGCTTAACATTCTGTTTACTGCCTTAATTAGGTGTGCTGGGCAGGTCCAGCCAAATCAAGTTGACATCGCGAGCTCTGTTAGTCCAGGCAAAGCATGCTTGGCAGCATGATTGAAGTGCCCACTTCGCTAATTCGAAAGTGCAAAAAAGCTAAAAGTCTCACTGTTGTTGGTTCAGAAGACCAAGGAAAGTTTCCAACGAAATTGTCTTTCTAAGTTGGAGAATGAGTGAATAAAATCCCACAAAGAAATTGTTTTAAGCAAATCTCCCACCGTCATTATTTTACAGTACACACCACAGTGTAGTGGCAACTAACAAAAATACTTGCATTTCAAATATGAGCCTCATTGCATATGTGAAAGGTCAATGCGACAAATATGATGATTTTAAAAGGTGGTTAGGCGGCTGCCCCCACAGTCCACAAAAGGGCAGATCTAGCCTTTCATATGGGCTCTCTAACTGAAGTCTGTCCATGGAAACATTGGTTCTGCTGCAGCTCTTATTGGTAAGGGCTGGCTGATGGGAGCGCCTTTTGGGGTGTATTTTCTGGCGCTTGTAGCGAGTTTGCTTTCTTTTAGACTATGCTTTCAACGAGCGTATTATGACACAGGATTCGTCACTCCTTGGGTGTTATTTCCCTGTCTCTGTATCATGCTCCGACTGAAGCAAGTGAATTACCATGAAGGATGCATTCTATGCGCGCTTCGAGTCTGTGGTTGATCAGTGCCCCAGGTGAAGTACACTTCTAACGTCTTGGGGATTTCAATCATCGACTGGCACTGATGGATAATTATGAAACATATTGGTCCCCATGTGTTTGGAACTGTGAACGAGAATAGCAATTAAGTTCCTTGACTGTGCAAGAAGTCGTGAAGTTCGCAGTGGCTGGTTTATGGTTTCAGCATCCACAAGCTCAACGCTGGACTTGCAATCAACGCTGGTGGAGTGGCAAAAGAGATTGACCATGGTGCTGATGATGGTCGCTGGGATGATTCACAACTGCAGGGTCGACCGGAGTGCTCAAGTTCTCATACTAATGACTTGGCTTGTTGTAGCAACTCTGAAGTTGCAGCTCAATCTGGTAGAATGGTACAATGCCAGCCTAGCTGGATGTTGGCAAACTCAAGGATGAGAGGATTGCTGAGAGTTTGCAAACAGGCTGAGTGGGATTTGGAGGGTCTGGTGCTTTGGGGATCATGAGAGTTGTGGATTACCTTCAAGACTACCATCTTCGATTTTGCCGGTGGTTGTCTTGGAACCCACGATCAGGCAAATAACTTTGTCTCCCAAGGGACATGATACATTGACCAGAGTCGGCAGGGCCAGGCTTAATGGCAGAGCTGAGCTGTTCAAGGAGCTGCAGCATAACACTGTACATTCGCTGAGGGTGGATAATGAGGCCTATATGTGAGAAATCTGTGAAGGGTCGAGCAGCACCTGTGTTCAAGTGATTCTTATCCAACTTATGAGAATTTGTGCATTGCGTTCCTCCAAGTCCATCCCTCTGTGTACTGCAGTTAGAGCGGAGGTGTGGGCCTTGACAGAGGTCTGAAGTGAAGACGCACTGGCTGGTTTACTTTGAGCGGCTGTACCAGGCTGTTGTATTGGATGTCAGGGGTGTTACTATCCTATGGATGCTATGGATGAGGAGGAGATTGGGACATACTCTGCGCAGAGCGTTGGTGCTGCTGAAGCAGTCTCCTTGGCTAAGGAGACTTCGCTGAGGGAGTACTGATCTCCTTGCTGAGAGTCTTCTGTAGGGAGACTTAGATCCTACGACTGACCCTCCAATCAACTGTGAACACTTTCGTTGTGGTGAAACACATGCTGCAGTGAACCATTTGAAAGGAGGCAAAGCTCCTGAGATTTGTGGCATCCATGCTGAACTTCTCAGGCTGGTGAAAATGGTTTACTCATGTCATTGCATGCAGTTCTGTGCTCAGTTTGGAGCATAGGCATCTTCCAACTGAATGGAAGAGGGACCTTGCTTGTCCCTCTTTGGAAATGGAAGGTTGATCATCAAGACTGCAACAACTACTGAGGCGTGATGCTGCTTCAGTGCAGACAAGGTGTTTGCTCGCGGTAATTATTGATGGGCTTCCACACATCTGCTTGAGCACCAGCGCAAAAAGCAGTCAGGCTTTACACCAAAGAGGTCAATGATTGACAGTATCCTTGTCCTTGGGTCCTACCGAGCGCAGGCGAGAGTTTCAACAGGGGATGCGTGAGCCTGTGTTGATCTCGTGCAAGATGTTGAATTCAATGAATTGTGATGCCTTCTGTAGAATTCTCAGTCTTCATGTTGGTGCAACCAAACTAACAATCTGATTTATGACACTATATGCTGACACTGAGAGTCGTGTGGAGGTGTGGTGGATCAATCTCTGACTATTTCCAGTTGATACTGGAGTTTCATCAGGGTGTGTACTGCCCACACTTTTTCAGTGCTTGTATGGACTGGATTCTGGTGAGGATTTGGTTGGAGAGATCAAGTTGCAGTGCATCGTTTGGGAATGTCAAGATTCTTGACCTTGATTTCCCAGATGATTCAGTCATCTTTGCTTAGATGCTGGATATCCTTATGGGGGCCCTCCAGGTGCTGAATGAGCAGTTAGAGCCACTGGGGTTATGGGTTTTCCAGATCAAAACTAAGATCCAGGCTTTTAATGACATCTTGGATGCTGCTATTTTGTCTGTACCTGTTTGTGGCGAGGTTGTTGAGGTCACAGAGAGAGAGTCACTTGGCAGTGATATTCATGTCTCCAACTGGTTGTGAGCCAGAGGTTGATAGAGACTTCTGGGTTGTTCTGGGGAGTCATGGATTCAATGGTTCATGGGGTGTGGTGCTGTCAGTCACTGTGCAGGAGGATGAAAGTCCGAGTCTTTAAGTCCTTGATGCTTCCAGTCTTGCTTTATGGATTTGAGACGGACTCTGAGAAAGCATCTGAGATGGAGGACTCAACTCCTTCAGGACCAGGTCTCTTCGGAGAATCCTTGGCTATTCTTGTGTCAGACTTTGTGGCCAACGAGTGGTTGCTGAGGGAGACTCAGTTATGAAGTTTTGTTGTTGCCTGTC
The DNA here is from genome assembly GCA_035128595.1 of Eptatretus atami. Lineage (NCBI taxonomy): Eukaryota > Metazoa > Chordata > Myxini > Myxiniformes > Myxinidae > Eptatretus > Eptatretus atami. The sequence continues at coordinate 117,521,275 of CM068958.1, read as the reverse complement.
TAGTCCGTGAGTGTCAGCTGCGGCTGTATTGAAATGTGGATCGTTTTCCTGATGCTGATCCTACGCAACAGATTCTCTCAATGAGGGAGCCTCATGGGTGGAGGAGGCCAACGGACCGACCAGTGCCTCGAGGTTGCAGCAAGTTAATCGCATCTCAAGGAGATGGGGATTGGCCAGGCATCTACCTGGGGGATGGCCAGGTGGAGGCCTCTGGAGTACTAGCTGAAAGTGGACGCGCAGCAATGAGCTGTTCTCGACATGCTGCTCCATACCGACCTGACCTGAAGTTGTGTTCCTGCTTCTGAAGTGCCTATTAGAGGGTACCGGGGGATTTGATATTCTACAGCGCTTGCCGCAGAAAGCCAGAGTCCCAAACGCAGTGTAGTGCCCTGGAGGCTGCCTCATCATCTGCGCATAATCTCGGTTCCACTTTTGTGCCATTTCACGACTGGAGCCGCATCGGCATGGGATCCTGGGAGGCCCTTTCTGAGGCCAATACTTGGGAATGTTGGTGCTATCTGGAATGCTCCTTGTTTGTCTGCAAAGTTCCCTGAAGCCCCTCACATCCTTTCTCACTTTTTCTCCCATTATGTGTATAACACAACTAATAATCAAGATTTTACTATGGACATTCATCTTTAGAACTCCCAACCTGCTTCAGGCAAATCACTCTCTCTTTTGCCAACATCAACATCTTCATTCCAACTTCAAATCTGTTCTTCCAATTATCTCGGCCAGATATGTTCCTTACTGGGACTCAGATTGCTGAACCAATCTTTACCACCCACTCCAGTGCACTGGCTGTATCATCTCCACAGTTTCTGCTCCAAAGCTGGTGTATGCTCAAATGTCCACTTCAATATCTCTGCTACTCTCCTTCCTGATCATTTTGAGTTTTCCATCCCTGATTTTCAATTTATTTGGCTCAAAACCTCAATAAATTAATTTGCTGCCTCGACCACTTCTCTGACTTTGACAATTACATACTAGAAGGGCACTCGGTCGAGTGCATACCTCCGCCAGTAATTCCTGATCCACGAGAACATATCGAGCCCATTACAATTTTGAAATATCATGCTATATACCTTTTTTGGCCCCATCTCTCAATGGTGAAGAATCACTTAAAAAATTAAATAATATCGTATCCAGATCCGGTTTTGGATCTTCACATGCAATGATTGTTTGGAGTCACACACCCAACCTGTCCACCAAGTTTCATCCGAATCCGTCCACAACTTTTGAGATATCATGCTATATATCATTTTTAGCCCCATCTCTCAATGGTGAAGAATCACTTTAAAATTCTGGAAGTCAGATCTGGATCTTCACAACATCTAAGCAGTTCGTCCTTGTCACACACCAAACCTGTCCACAAGTTTCATCTGGATCCGTCCACAACTTTTAAAGATATCCTGCACACAAACAAACAGAGAGGGGTGAAAACATAACCTCCTTCACCTTCGGTGGTGGAGGTAAACTCTTTTTCACCACCACCTCACTTACTGTGTTGAGCAAATACAACAATCTCTCCATCCTCAAAATCCTAATTGTTGGGGATTTCAATATCCACAACCCCTCTGGATTTTCCACTTTACCCACAATGACCAGGCTGGACTGAAACCGAAACCTTTGGAATCCTCAATGCCTCTGCCAAATCATCTGAGCATACCACAAAAAAATGACTGCTCCGCAATAGCTCCAACACTCTGGATCTTTTTCTCACTTCATTTTAACTAATAACCTTGTTGTTGCACCTGTTGGATCCTCTGAGCACTGCCTCATTGCCACATGCCATCCCTTCTCGCAGTATCAGTCTATCTTCTCGCATTCGAAGGCATCATAACTTCGCCAACTGTGATGACTTTTGCCATTTTTTGCAAACAACTCCTGTCAATACTCCTGTTTCTTTGCTGATCCTTTCACTATAGCAGACCAAAACACTGAAATCATCTTTCTATGTATGTTCTCTTCACAACCCCATTCATCAAATGCAGAAAAGCCTCACCCCCTCCCCCCCACCCCAAGTGGTTTCCCATCATTATGTTTCCTCTGTCTCCTTAAAAATGCACAACTTCATAATCTGGAAAGCTTCACCTCCAGATCATAGTTGTAGTGCTTATATATGTTGCTGCCACAACAACTGCAAGTGCATTATCTCCACAGTCAAAGCCATCTTTAACAGCAGGACTCGGACAAGCTCTCCTCTCTTCCTAGCAGCAGTCATGCTTCTACTTATTAGCCAAGCGCATTTCCACCAACTTCTGTGAGTCTTCTTTTCCTCTTTTCAACAACTCTGAGGGCTATGTTTCCAGCTTTCCTAAATGCAAAGCCAACATCTTTGCCTCTCAGTTTGTAACCAACTCTACTCTGAATGACTCCAATACTCCTGCTTTTCCTAAATCCAACTTTTTTTGGCTGTTGTCAATTTCCACTTGCAAAGTTCACCAGACCCTGCTCTCACTTGTCATCAACAACCTCACTGGTCTGCATGGCATTCCTGCTTGTGTCCTCTAACACTGTGCTCCTGAACTTGCACCTGTTTTCTCCAAGCCTTTCAAACTCTCTCCTATTCTACCGGTATTTACAACACCTCCTGGAAACACACCTATTTATGCCTGTCCTGAAAAGGGGGTGGCGACATGTCAGATGCTCCAATTCCCATCCGATCAGCTTGACCTCCAATATCTCCAAAGTCATGATGTCTCTAATCAATAAACAACTTCTAACCTACCTCAACTCCTGCTCTCTTTCCAGTGAGTTTCAATATGGATTCTACAAAACCAATTCCATTGGTGACCTCCTGGGCTATGTTGCCAATGAATGCTCTTCAGCTCTCAAGAACTTTGGAGAAAGTATAGTTGCAGCGTTGGACAATAGCAAAGCCCTTGACAGGGTCTGGCACAAAGAGCTCCTAGCAAAGCTTGCAATGTATGGTATTCAGCCTCAACTCATCTCCTGTTTTTTTTTTCAGCTTTCTTCTGGTGTCCCTTAAGGTTCTATCATCTCACTCTCCTTCTTTCTTTCTTTCATCAATGACCCTTTGTCCATTTCTTTGATGACAAGTCTACCCTCCACTCCTCCATCAGTTATAAATACCGGTAAATAACCTTCCAGTCCTCTTTCTGACAATTGCCTTTCAACTGGTGATACCATCTTTTCTCTTCAGAGAAAGGCTTCACCTCCCACTTCTTCATGGACTTCACCTCCCACTTCTTCATGGACTTCACCTCCCACTTCTTCATGGACTTCACCTCCCACTCGCTTCTCACCCTCCACAAATCCCAAGTCAGAGCAATGATGGAATACTGCTCAAATGTCTAGAGCAGCACGTCTCCATCAGTCATCGTGTAATCTACATTGCATCAAGCCAAGTCTGCACAACTGATTAACGATCCTACTTTCGTCAAGCCATCTCCAACCTTTGGCTCACTGTCGAACAGTTTTATTCCTGTAGTTCTTTCTATTGCTACAACCACAGTCAGTGTTCTGTTGACCACTTTGTATATGTTCTCCTCGCGCTCTGTTCATAACATACCAAAAAAAAAAATCAGTATTAAAAAAACTTAATAAATGTATATCACCATAATCGAAGAAAGGTGTTTACAATCTTTAAATGCCGGACATGATTTCAAAAGCTTTGATGCACTCGGCGTCTCGACTAACATGGAACAGGAACAGTGAAGACGAGTCAAGATGTATCAGGAAGTAGTCCAGTGGGATTTAACTTTTAAACCTCAGAATCCAAGCTCATCAACTCCGTACAAGCAATCACATTTTTATTTGCCCTCGTGGCTGGTTTTAAAGCAATTGCCAATTAGTTATTTATTTGAATCAGGTGTACTTTAAAAGCCTGTGCTGAGTCGGTGATCGGCGACAGTCACACCGGTATGACAGCGATACCTGTATGATTGTGACACCGGTATGATCTATGAACTAGTTCCCATTCCAAAATAAGATACATCTTCAATTTGTATGTAGAATAGACTTCCAGTTCCACCTGTTGTTTCGAGTGATGGGGGAGGGAAATGGCATTGAGTTTAGTGTGTTTCATTCCCGAGTAATGTCCCCTGTCCCCCGAGTCTAGACTCTCCCCACTTTTGTCTTTTAGTTGAACAATCCATCTTTCAATCCTTCTTTAACTACAGCTACCATCCATCGCCGGTCCCTCGCCCTTTAACTTCCAAAAAGTGACTCACAAACTCTTCAGTACTCACGATCCTGCCCTTTTTGCCTTTCAAACCTTTATTTCCCATAGGAAACTTCCCTCACATGAACCACCATTTGTTCCCCATCTCAAACCCTCTCTCGTCCTTCCAACTCCCGACCCCACTTCACACCATTCCTTCAAGCCCCCCTGTTCGTTCCACATCTGAAACCATCTCACCACCACAACCAGTCACTAACAGTAATACCCTATTAGCTCAGTTCCCTCAGTACAGTGACCCGATCCAAATTACCCACTTAACTCATCACCTATCGGCTATAATATACAAAGGATCCTCAGCGTGTGCAAGTCATGATGGAATTAATAAATTGTAAACCACTCCTTCCAATTCCATATCCAGGTGATGCATGTTGACGTCATCGCCAGGCACCCAAGGACTGGAGTACTCAGTTTTTACACTGTTTGTGTTTGTTTCTGCTTTTTTGTTACTTGCAAAAAATGTTTTGCACAGTATGTTGGTGTCTGTCGTTTTTGTTTGTCTTTTGTACACGTTATTTTTTGACACATCATTAGAAAGTTTTCAAGCATTCGTTTGAAACTTTTGTGTGTGTAAGTGACCGGCAAAGAGACAGCAATGCTAAATTTGGTGAAGATCACAATCGAGAATTTTTTAGGGTTATTGTTGCCATTGAGAGGTCGGGCACTTTATATACTATGAAGCTAGGTATTCAAGAGGAGATTATGGATGGATTACAGGAATTGGTGGCAGGTTGGAGTGCCACTAGAGAGAAGTTCAATTTTGGTGAAGAAATTATATGAGATTATTTAATTTTAACTGATTCTACATTAGAGATGCTAAATATTGCTGATATCTTGAAAAGTTGAGGCGGATTCGATGAAACTTTGTGGTCAGGTTGGGTGTGTCAAAAGGACTAATTGATTCGATTTTGGTGAAGATGTGAATGAGGATCCTGATTCGAGAATTTTTCAAGTGATTCTTCACCGTTGAAGATGGGGCCAAAAACGATATATAGCACAATATCTCAAAAGGTTTATGGATGGATTCACACGAAACTTGGTGGACAGGTTGAGTGCCACGAGGAAGAATTGACTCAATTTTGGTAAAGATCTGAATTGAGATCTGGATCAATAATTATTTAATTTTTAAATGATTCTTCACCATTGAGAGATGGGGCTAAATATTACATTGCTAATACATCTCAAAAAGTTTAGGATCGATTCAGATGAAACTTGGTTGACAGGTTGGGTGTGTGACAAAGACCAATTGTTTGGATTTTGGTGAAGATCTGAATCCGGATCCGGATTCGAGAATTCTTCAGAATGATGATTCTTCACCATTGAAAGATGTGGCAAAACCTGTGTATCGCATGTCATGCTAATAGTTGTGGACGACTTGTGAAAACGAGGTGGAAGAGTTGGTTAGGTGACAAGAACAAGCCAATTCGATTTTGGTTAAGTCTGGAATCAGGTCCGACCTATCAATGGCATACAAAATGTAAACTTTTCAGCCTGGCAGAGGTATGTTTTTTACTGGGCGCCGTTCATTAAGTTGACACTATAGTGATATTTCATTTGTTTGTTTGTCTGGGAATATCTCAGCCATCCTTTTAGCTCGGTAGCTGAAATGTGGACAAAAGTGAAAATGTGCTTTGGTGAAATTATTTATATTATTTTTTTGATTAATCAATTAATTGATGAATTACATAATTTTAATCCATTTATAATTACTTATTTATTTTATTTCTCATCCTGGCACTATCTCTGGCACCTTTTGAGCTCGGAAGCTGATATTTGTACACAACAGTGAACAAGTGATTTGATATAAAAGGGTATTTTTCATTATTGATGAATCAATTAATTATTTAATTGAATGATTCATTATTTAATTTACAAAGTTACAGATTCGGATGAAACAATGGTAGTTTAGGTATGCTATTAGCCAATTCATTAAGAATTAATTGTGTTCCGATTATTATTTATATATTTTAATTATGCAATTAATCATTAAATCAATCAATTGTTGTACACTGCTCCCTCCCAATTCCGACTCCATGTGCTGCAAGGGGGATCGCCAGGCGCCTCTGGAGGATTTTTTAATTTTTTATTTGACGTGGGGGCGGTGTGCTTGAATGTACCGAACTTGTATGCTTCACCGGAATTAGAGAGGGTATTGCATTTGGGTCCTTGTTTGTCTGTCTGTCTGTCTGTCAGTTTGTTTGTCCACACAGATCTTTTGTGTTTTTCTCCGACCGCTTGTCGGATTGAGACGAAATTTTCACCATTGGTGCGACTACAGTGTAGAATGTTTTAATGATAATTATGACGTCATAGTCACGTGGTGTGGCAGCTATTGGAAAACGAAAACTTTGGACCTCTGTATCTCTAAAACCGCCACCAAGAAAAATTTAAACTTGGCACATCGCAAGTACTCCTCATGTAGAATGAGCGTAATTTTTATATGACATCATAGGTGATCAGTATTACTCCAGGAGCCAAGGGGTGTTCGCATGCTAAAGGCCCTAAGTTACCCACTATTTTGAAGAAAGCATCACCTGGGGCATCATTTTAGCGAGGTAGACATTGATCTGTACGGCAGATTTGTGTGATGCTTGTACTATCTTTCTCCGCAAAATTATTTTGGGAGGGGAGGAAATTTCATCTAACTCGGTAAGGAAATGAGCTAATTTGCAACTTACATTCTAATTAGTGGGTGTAGCTACAAGATGAAAGTAAGAAAGAATAATTGGGTCAAGGTCAAGGTCACCAGAGGTCAAGCAATGACCTAATTTGACACTTGCTTAAAATCTGGGCCTTTAAAAACTTAAAATTACACCACATCCAGTTGTAAACTGTTTTATTCTTTTATTTGCAGATTCTAGTAGAGTACTACATAGGAAAGTTTTTTAAAATTATTTGAAGAAAAAACATGTTTTAACCCCTCAGGCCCAGACGAAAATATTGGAAAATCGCAAAAATGCCGTTTTTAAGCATTTTACCGCTAAACAATTTGTATGATGAATTTTTCAAATAACAAAGAAAATCGTTGCCGGTGACACAGGGCTATCATGCAAAACCCACAGGAGTAAAACTAAACCAGTAAAAACATCCTCATTGCTGTTTCACTGAAGTTTCACAACCTAGGAAAGTTCTCTTAATGAAAGTGGAGCTGACATTCAAACCACCGTGAAATCTGATTGAATCTATTCTGCATGATGATCTATCCTACATTCTTGCACCCCTTGCCTGAAGCTTGGCATTGACAGTAAGGGCAGCACCTGATGCCACGCTTCCCGCAGGAACAACTTTTTGTTGCACATGAAGTGCATGCATGGCATCGGAAGTGATCTGGCAGCAAATTTGATCCCGCACTGGACGCAGTAGGCCATCCTGTTCAAAGAACCCGAAGTCTTTGGGATCAACATGTGGATTATCCAAACAGTGTGTCTGCATGTACGACACATAGACAGCCCTCTGAATATGGCCTCTGATCAATCTGCTGGTTGGTGGAAGGTCTAGGATTGTTTTGGACACGTGGTGGAATACGTGGTATCTGAGGTGGTCCATGTTGATTGAACTTGGAGCTTTCAATGGATAGACCTGCACCAGAAATTCTTCCACTAGGTTGAAATCTGTATCATATGGATTCCTGGCAAAGTTCTGGAGAAATTTCTCAGGCTTGGCCTTCAAACCGCCGCTTTCGTTCCGAATTTACTTGTTGAGTCAATCAGTCAGTGAGAGAAGTGGGATGATAATTTGCACTTCTCTGGGCCATTCTAGTGCCAACGTATGGAGGGGAATATATCTTGTGGTGGTTGCAATGCCAGCCTTTATCCACATTCCTTTACCCATGTGCCTTCATAATACTCCAGTGATGCAATCCAAGAACTACCACATCTGTGTCATTAGAAAGCAGAACAACTCGTTCTGCCCCGCAGTTGGTAGCTAAAGTGCTTGTGGGATTGTTCCCCATCGGCTTCTTCAATGTCGAGATCCAAATCTGGACAGGGTTGGGTCACTGCCATTGAAACCCTGACATGGGTCAATATTGGGTGAGATCCAATTCCACTCAAAACGATATCAGTCATTGGCCTTGGGTGTGCTAGTACATCGTTTCTCAAGAGTCCTGGAGCTTTGACTTGTTCGCGATGAATGCGCCAGAAAGCGTCCATAGACCTGGCAGTGGTGTCTCTTCACAATTACATTCAAATCATTGGACTGCACCTTTGTCTTCTCTGACGTTCACTGTCTTTTACGGAGCCTTCCACGTATGTATCGAAGACGAAGTCAATACGATTGGAATCTTTACTCAGTCCATATGCCATCTGTAGGAACCGTGCACAAAGATCTCCAAACGTCTTCAAGGATGATGTGTTCATTTGGCGTAAACAACACATCACATCAACGATGCTAGCGTTTTTCACTTTTTTCCATTCATCTGGGGCAGATAGTCTTTCTTCTTGTCTAAATGCTCATCCTCCAAGCCTTTGCAAAGTTCACTTTATTTGGCTTCGACATAAGTCCTTTCTCATCAAACAGGTAGCTTTTCTCAATTAAGTCATGCCTCAGCAGTTCCTTCAATCATTTTTCTCACTCTAGCAATGTCAAATACTCTTTGAGCTTTAGCAAGTTTTTTGCTTTCCTGTTCTCCAACCTGCTGCTTCCTTTCTCTGGTTTCATTGATTTGAATGTCTTCAAGTTATTCCTGTGGATTGGTGTCAAACAGTGATTTTTCCTTTTTGACCAACCGTTCACGGCGGAACTTGTCATAGAGATCGCTGGATTTCGTCTTGAAATTCAGAAGGTCATCACGGATTTCACTTGACACAATTTCTTGGGTAAGAATGTTTGCAACTTTGGCTGCTCCACCTGAATGTCTGCTTCAGATACACCTGCTGGGTTTTCATTCTGTTTGATGTATTCTATTACATCACGAGCTAACTTTTCAGAGTTACGTAGCCGAGACATTGAACTCATGACCAACTGTAGTTCAGTACTTGGGAGTGAAACACCACTGATCTGCCGTTGAATATTGACCACTGCCAACATTTCATGATATATTATTCCCACTGAGCAACGAATTCTTCTTCTTGGTGCTATCTATGATTCCACTGGCACTCTTCTGTGACCTATTGATGGTCTGTTCTAGGCACATGTCAGCTCCAATCGCATTGAACTTTCCAGCAGTCCTCTTTATGCTGAACTTTCCGGCAGCAAAGTTCTCATACACGTCTGGTGCATCCTTTGCAGTCTCCGCATATCCTCCAAGTAGACTGATGCCCATCGGTAATAGTTGGTGCGGTCACATCCTGCAAAGATGGGCAGGGCGGACTGGATGCTTTGAAGGTGTAACTGCCAGTTCCCCTCCCGGTCTGCTCTGACGAGGTCCTTAAGGATAGAAACCATCTCAACGAATGTATCCCAGAGACAAAGGTCTCAGAGTTATTCCGTAGATCTGACGAAAGGCATTGAAGTCATCGATCATGCGCGAGGAGTCTACAATATCAAGAAACGTTTGCTCCGTTCTCTGTCTTTTTCAATCTTCATTCTTTAGTAGCTTCAGCATCTCCAGTTCATCCATGTAAGTGACCTTGCCACTGAAAGAACCTCGCCACTGTAATCTCTCAATGCTCTCACGCAAAAGCATCAATCCTTTCAATGAACGAACATAATGTGAACATCTATGACAGATCGTACTACATTAGGACCAAAGCCTTTGACTCTATAGGATATGTTCCGCCCCACTTCTATTATATTTTATCCCGAGCACCTTTATCAGTGAAAGGACCCTAAAACTAAGACTATGTTTTCAAATTCCTGGGGTTTTGCATTGTAATTTGTCGAGCAAACTGATAGACCCCCTCGCATTGCCACCGGGAGGTGGGTCTGTCTAGTTTCCACAGAATTTCCTGGAAGTTTTTTAACGCAGTGTACACCGTGCATGTTCTGTTACTGGATAGGGTAGTACCGGTAAGACCCTACTATCTTTACAGGAAGGTTTCATAGTGACAAAGAGTTAAAGGCACTCCAGGACGGCATGGTCTGCTTTTCACAGGTCTCACCGACTCATCATCACGCAGGTCCTACCTACCCCAGGCTACATCCTTTGCCCTAACCTGCTTATATTCACCCTCATTCATCTTGAAATGCTCCTCAGGACTTCATACAAGGTTGAAAGAGTTGGTTTCTTTGATACTTTGTAGTATTTCCTGAGAACCTGGCAACTTAGTTCTTCTTTAAATTGCCGATCCCTGTGTGATACATTTGTCTCTGACCTTTTGGGCTTACCATTCTAGTTTCAGGTTTGTCCTGCATTAGGACCATTACCGTATCATGGCTACCCCTATACCCGACAACGTGCCTTCCTCGTGATCAAAATTATCGAAAGCCCCATGGTAAACTCTTTACTATCAAAATTACTAGGAAGAGGGGCCCCACCCTGACTGGATTCAATAACATATAATGCCATGTCAGAATGATAACGCAGGATTTCATCGTAACTTACCGCCAGCCCAAACCTATTGAGACTTGATACCAATAATTTGACCTACAGGCATTGTAAACGGCTTCAGAATTCAGCATATGAAGGGGGGTACGTTTTCTACCATTGTTCAAAATGAAAATATCACTTGGAACACAGACAAGATCTTATCATGCTTGGCAGTTTCTGAGTCAATTTCAGAGTCTTCCAGATTTGCCTCAGCGCCTTCTCCATCATCACAATCAATATCAACATCAAACAATCCTGAGAAGAAATGTCCAACCTGATCTGGAAGGACTATAGCATTGTAAGCATCCTCTAATTCAGTAGTCACAAAATTTGTCATCAAGTTCAAAGTCATGTTTCATAATGCACTGCCGTAACAACCTGCCGCAACGTTTCAAAACATCTGCGTTCAAGTCACAATCATTTCCCCCTGACATGCCTGATTGTACCTGCGGTGTATAAGCACCCACTCTGAAAACATAGTGGGCAACCTACTAGAACCTGGAGGCGAAAAGAATGACAACTCTTTTTTGTACACACTGATTAGGTACATTTTCACATCTCTGTTTGTGAACTTGTAGTTCAGTTGCTTTTCATTAGAAGACATGTTGCAACGATCGGCTACAAATGACATGTCGTGACATTTCCCAGAGTACAATCCAGGTTCTATATCTTTCAATACATCCTGAAATATATCCAACTTCCGCTGACCAGCTGCTTGCGACCCTGAGAGTTTTTCTCCTTTTCTTATATAGTTCCGAATACATGTCTTATGGCTATACAGGTCGCTCCGAATACTGCATTTGCATTCTGCAAGTCTGAAGTTTTGGTATATACTCGTCCTGCAGAAGCAAAGCTGCTTTCAGGAGGCATCGGCCCTCCCTTTTTCTGAGATGCGTATTTTTGAGTAATCATTGTTGTGTTTGGCATTTCACATATCACACACTTTTGTGAGAAAATGTCAACATCATCAGGCTTACATGCAGAGTCTCTAGGCGCAGTTGATGATCTCCTAGACCTAGAATCTGAGTTAGATGAGCCTGCTGTGTACTTGGATCAGGAGATTCGGGACGACTACAGCCTGCTAACCCAATCCTATCAAGGGTCTTTTTCAGAGTATATTGTTTAACATTCATTACTAACATGGTAAACAATTTTACTATTGTCGACTGCTGAAGTCTATCATACACAACATCCTTTCGAATAGATGCTGCTTGAACAATCCGTTCTGTGCCCGTATCACTGCCTTGTAGTATTAAGGTGTGGTCGATCCGTCTGACAAATGATGCATTTTTCTATATCAACAGGTGTATGTGGGCTTGGTGATGTGTTGATCTCCTCAAGCGTTTAGTTGGTAAACTAGCCATCTCACACATGCACAGTGACCTGAAATCAACAGAGGAAATTTCTTACTACTGACCTCCGACATTCATTTTCAATGTGTACGCAATCTATCTGTGAAACTGTACACGTACTTAAGATACTCATTCTGACATGCAATGCAACATCTTCTATCTCTTCACATCAAATGCCCAATAGCTTTAAATTACATAAGAGAGTACCACCCATGGGAGGCTACATGATGTATTTTATCTAATCTATCCATCTACTCACCTAGAAATGCATGATTTTCATGAAAGAAACTTTGGAACTCTGATGAGTGGTTCACGGACACAACCAAAATGTACAGCGTAGAAAGTGGAGTGATTCAATCCATTAAGAAGGTGCGTGACACGTGCAGCTCGCATGGTCTACCAGGGGACGCCCAATGGCCCATGCCGAGGGAGTTAACAGGGGTAGGTGTAGAGGTCACACGCCGTAGGCGATGAAAACTGTGAATAGATAAGCTGGAAATATGCGTTCAACAGCTATCACGTATTTCAGCTTACTATGCCGTGCCTACCACTCCTACCCTATCCTTTCCTGCCCCTTAACCCTCGCAGGGACCCCCTGTTCCCTCTAAACGAAACATTATGGATAAGTTTCTCTACTATTTTAATTCGCTGTTGGTTTTACTTATAACGATTTACGCGCGGGTTTTACATTCTCTTTTGATACACACTTTCAGAGAGCGGCCGAACTAACTTTGCCTAAAATCTGTGAAAATTGGCTATTTCTGCATTTTTAATTGATATTTTGACCTTGAAGATCTATTAAAGGGTTAAGTGTGTCTGTTTTTCTTCAATCTAAGGTTTAAAAAAGATTTGTGCTATGTAGTACTATAAATCCTGCAATAGATAAACAGTTAACGAATGGAATCTGGTTGGTATTTTAAGCATGATTAAAGGCCAGTATATTTTAAGCAGATGAGAGTTAGTGGAATTATTAAGGGCAAATATTAAGAAGTGACAACTATGAATCATTTGCATGACCTCTGGTTGGATCTTGACCTTCGACCCAAGCATATTATAATCTTTCTTACTATTCATCTGTAGGCAATATGGGCCACTTATAACGTCTACATTTTGAGGGGTATTTCATGAGCAAGATAGTTCATTTTCCTTACCGAGTTTAGATAAGATTTGTGAATTCATCCCGCTACCATCCAAATGTTTTGCGAGAAAGATTATCCAGTAATGGTCGATTAGCCTACATAAACCGCATCCCGTCGCAAGATACTGCCGGGTTACAGAATGTCTACCCTCGTCTAAACATGATGCGATGCCAGGTGATGCGGACCCCATCTTTTCAGAATAAGTGGTTAACTTAGGGCCTTGTTTTCGAGCATGCGACACCCTTGGCACCTAGGAAGTAAGTACTGAAATCACGTTATTTCAATACATCCGGTCTTCATGTTGTATAGTAAAAGATTTTTGAGGGGTCATTCTTAGGAAAAACAAGGTACACAGATAAAAATTCATGACGTGCAGTATCGAGGGGCTCAACACGTGATTCGGCAGGCTATATATTACACAAAAATAAATAAAAAATAAATAAAAAAAAAAAAAAAAAACTCGTTCAAAAGTCTCTCGAAAGTGGCTTCACAGATCAGATTCACTATAGCCGTCCTGAAAACAAGCTACAAAGTTCTACACTAACGTCACATGACCGCTGTGGACCCAATTAGGATGAAAAATATCAATAACATTGTTGCTGATCAATATTTAGACCATATGTACTAAAAACATCTCTCTCTCCAATACGAGCTCTGGACATATCGAAAGGAAACTTCACACAAGTGTTCCCAACATTCCGGTTTGGCGTTGTGAGCATTGGCAAGGGGTCCTCTATGAGGGGCTCCGCTGCCGTACAATCTCAAAGTTAAGTTTCCGAGTCCGTTATCTGTCCCGTTTTTAACTGTTTATTTTTCTCACTACATGTTACTCATCTGTGTGTTCCTTTACGCTCGGTTTTGTGTATATAAGCCTTTGTTAAAAAATCGTGATGATTTATTTGAGATTTCGTCACAGAACTTGTGTCTTACTGGGTTGCTTAAGAGGCCTATCTTAGCTTGAGGCTTTTATGCATGTAGCCTAACAAACTTTTATCCTCGTGTACGATCGTGTTTATTTGTTTTTTCCATTTCTTTCAATTTCATATTTTCACTTTTTCTTGAACTCTCAATCCCCTATATCTATTCTGTTCTATGGCCATCACCTTTACAACTAGGACTTCCATTTCTTATCTTAAAAATTAAAATACATAAAAGCGCTACCCCTTTACTCCGATTAGCTTCGTTCTCTCTTCTTCTTCATCTCTTCATTCTCTCAGTCTTCCTCTAAACTTCTCATGTGTATTTCTAACTACACGTTCCATGCACCGACTATGTTGAAGAACCTCTCTCAAACCGATTCAATATAGACATGTCATAAACCCGCATGCTTCTGCGCGACATTGTTGGCGGTGGCGTGTGTTTGAAGATAAGGTAAAGTATATGATTGACAAGTAGTGAATATTATTGTAATTTACTTATGCAGTAGGACAATTAGTATTTTCACCTGTTATCAGAAACATTTATTTACGTTTTTTTGTACCATGCACCTCATATGGTCTTTGAGATAATGTAAGCCGAATATCACGTTACTCGGCGCAGAACAACAGTCGAAAGATAGCGCGACACGAAACACAAACGTCGGAAATAATTATATAGAATAACAAGAAGCTGATTTCCTTCTAATGCTAGCGATGTTCCTCTTCACTAGGTGTGGTATCTCTTATAACTGTATCAGAGTGCACTTATGCTTCCTGCTATGTTAAACAGACTGCTGTCAATCGAACCTCTCCTTCATACTTTGCTAATAAAAATACCAACATGTTTACAGATATACTTGCCTTTCGTCTATCCATTCTTGCTGAATTCAGCCTTTTATCTGGCATCCCTCTACAAAGAAATGTGTTTAATCGCATAACTTGACCTAAAACATCGCTTTTTCTCATAAACCAGCACATTTGCTACTTTGATTGTCTGCGCTATTCCCCATCAACCATTCATTTTATTTCCAACTTCAGTGCCAACTCAACTCACTCTCACCCTCCGAATCTCAAGAGCAACATCGCCACTACTCCAGTCGCAAGCCCCTTCACCCAGTCATCAAACTCCCATCACCGTTGCTCAGCCAATCCCTACTCATATCCTTCCAAGTGCCCCTCATTCAAAGAGCTCTCATTACGAACTGCGACCTCTCACGTCCATCTCTGAAATAAGAACATCAACTGCTTCGTCCCGCCCTCTGCCACGTCCTCTCACTCATACCATGCAAGAACCACAAGCCTTTATTCTCTACATCAGACCTCGCCTGATGCTACCTCAATCCCATTCGCTCTTTAACTAACATTCTTTCTCTTATTACCGTCCCCCTCACTCTCCTTCCCAAAGTTGCCCCCTCCCTCCATCCACAAGCTGCCTCCTTACACTGCCCTCTCACCTCCATCTCCTCAAATCCTCAACTGCCTTCTTCCCCTCTCTTGTCCCCCTCTCCCCAGCACCACAGAGCCTTTTCTCCTCCTCATTCAGCCCCCTCCCCTAGCTATTCTGCAATCCCCCACACTCTTTAAACAACACTCCTTACCTCCCCCCCCTTGTCCCTTGTCCTACCCTCCCCCCCCCACCCCCTGCACCCAAAGCCTCTTCCCTACCTCTTCATTAAAAGTATGGACCTCAAATATCCGGGGCCTTCGCTCAAACCTTTCAGATCTTTCCATACAGGTGCCACTGACAAACCAGACATAATCTGCCTAACAGAAACTTTCCTCCCCAAGACGTGTCTGACTCCCAAGTATCTCTCCCTGATTACCCCTCCTCCGGTTTGACAGACCTGAGCCTCGCCCTGGTGGAGGAGTTGCTCTCTGCATCAAAGACTCTATTCCTCACTCTCCATGCACTGCCCTCACTCCCCCACACCCCCAGGAATACCTCTGGCTACGGCTTCACCTCAACTCCCACCTCATGTTTATATGTGTACTGTACCGTCCACCTAACAGTGATGACTCCATCTACACCTCACTATCTGAAAACATGGACCAACTTCTATCTTCTCATCTAAACTCTCTCTTCCTCATATGTGGCGACTTCAATTGTCATCATGCCAGTTGGCTAGGTGTGGGTACCTCTCTCACCTGTCATGGCACCTCAGCAAAAGCTTCTGGGACTCATTGGGACTGACTCAATCGGTCAACTTCCCTACCCGGATCTCAACCAATAGTACTCCATCTCTTCTGGATCTGATTTTGACAAATTTCCCTGACATTATCTGCTGCTCTTCCTCCGCTCCAATCGGTTCTTCTGACCACGTCCTTGTAAAAGTGGACATCTCTCTGGCTATTATCAGAGAACCACCTCACCGCCGTCGAGTCTGGCATTTCACTCAAGCCGACTGGCAGGGTCTCCAAGCAGCCCTCAAACTTATAGACTGGTCTCCTATCTCTACTTTCTCCAACATCAACTCATCCTGGGAATTCTCTCAAAGAAACTTGCTCTCCCTCATGCACAGATTATCTCCCTCTCGTCTTCAGTTGTCCTACCCTTCCTCCCGCCGTTGGTTCACTGAAGCTTGTGGTGAGGCAGTTGTCCTGAAACAACTTGCCTTTGCCTCATGGAAAGCAAACCCAACTGAGGGCAATCTCAGTTCCTTCCATAAAGCCGGAACAAGTGTGTATCTACCCTCAGGAGAGCCAGAAAACAACATCTTTCTCATCTTAAGTCTGAACTCTCAAACCTCTCTCCCTCCTCAAAATCCTGGTGGCGTCTAATCAAATCTGTTTCTGGTGTATGTTCCCCCTCCATCCCCTCCCTTACCTCAAATGGCAGAACTACTGATACCACACATGAAAAAGATGAATGCCTAAACTCGGTGTTTGCAGCTAAATCTTGTGTCCAAACCCATCACTTTCTCTACCCACCTTACCCAGTCGCACCCAACTGTCCCTGGACTCTGTGTCCTTTTCTCCTGACAAAGTGGAGAGCTTGCTGTCAAACCTCGACTCAGATTCTGCAACCGGTCCAGACGGCATCAGCCCACGTGTCCTCAAAGCCTGCTCTTCTGCTCTTGCTCACCCTCTCTCCGTTCTATTCACCCTCTCATTTTCTCAAGGCCATCTGCCATCTGCTTGGAAATCAGCAAACATCACTGCCCTGCACAAAAGGTGCAAAAACAGATCCCTGCAACTACAGACCAATCAGCCTTCTCCCAATCATCAGCAGGTTATGGATCCATCATCGCTTCAGACATCAAATCCTTCCCTTCTCCAATGGCTTTATTTCTGATCATCAATTTGGTTTCAAACCAGGTCACTCTACCCTGGATATGCTGCTTCTGCTCTCCCAACAATGGATGGAAGCCCTCAATGCCAGACAGGAAATCCGAGCCGTATCCCTGGATATATCACGTGCTTTTGACACAGTCTGGCACCCTGCCCGACTCACCAAACTCTCTTCCTATGGTATCCAAGGCCATCTCCACTCATGGCTCGCAGACTTCTCTCCTGTCGCAGTCAACGTGTGGCCCTAAATGGAGTTCTTTCATCCCCCTTCCTGTCCAGGCTGGAGTTCCTCAAGGTAGCGTTCTAGGCCTGTTCTTTTTCGGTTTTCATCAATGATCTCTCCGACTCTCTGGAAAATCCTCTATATCTCTTTGCTGATGACTCCACCCTCTGCCGTACCATCGGTCATCCCTCAGACCGGCAAGCAGCAGCTTCTTCGCTCACTGCTGATCTGGATAAAATGTCAAACTGGTCCAACACGTGGAACATGTCTTTCAATCCGGACAAATCTCACACCCTCACCATGTCTCTTCGAAAGGACCGTTTAGAAAACCCCCCATCCACTTTCTCAACAATCCTCTGGAAGAAGTCCTTTCTTTCAAGCTTCTGGGTCTCACTATCTGCCATGACCTTTCCTGGGAAAGCCACATTTCAAACCTCGCCTCCAAAGCCAGTCGCCGACTGGGAATCCTCTGTCGTACAAGGTCCTTCCTCGGCCCACCTGAGCTCCTGACCACTTACAAAGCTTTTGTCCGCAGCCTGATGGAGTACTGCTCTCCTCTGGGCTGGTGCTCCTGCCTCCCACCTTTCTCGGCTTCACGCTGTAGAAACGAAGGCATTTCGGATCATTGGCATCTCCCACAATGAGGCTGTCTTTGGGCCTCTCACTCAATCACCGCAGGTTGGTCGGTGGTCTTTCTGTCTTCTACCGTCTCCTCTCCAGCCTCGCCCCCCCCCTGCTCTCTCTGCGATTTGTCCCCACCACATTTCCGCAGGGCGCTCAAGGTCTCCCAACACCCCTTCTGGTAAAACTACCAAAATCACGAATCACTGCTCACCTTCACTATTCATTCCTCTTTTTTCCCGCCTTTGGAATAAACTCCCTCACTCTATTCATTCCCATTCTTTCCTCCAGGCCTTCAAAAACACTGTTCACCACCACCTCTTATCATCCCCCATCCAAATCCTCGATCTTTTCTACCCCCGATAATCCACCCAAGCCCACCTCCCTCAAATTGCCTGCTTTCCCTCTGAAAGTCCCTGTAATGTCCATCTTCTGTTCCCATGTTCCCCGTCCCATCCCTCTCCCTTCCACAGATCTCCAAATGTCTCTGTTCCCCACTATTTTGTCCTTCCACTCCCTCCCCTCCTGTCCATCCCCCCCTTGATGTGCGTTGTGTGTTTGCTCTCATACGAGCCTCGACAAGGTATACAAATAAAAAAAAAGCCATAGGTGTACAAGTGGCACATCGCAAGTACTCCTCATGGGGAATGAGTGTGGAATTTTTTATGACGTCATAGGTGCCTTCGTTATAACGTCATAATTGCATATGTTGAACGCAACATCAGATCAGTACAAAAATTTTTGAGGGTTATCGAGGGATAAAATGGTCCACAAATTTTTTTGATGACGTCATTGGTCACGTGATTCGGCAGCCATATATATACTGTATATATATATATATATATTATATATATATATACATATACATATATAGTGTATATATATATGTAGTATATATATATATGTATATATATTTTTTAACCTTCAAAAACCTTTATGTTTTTTTTTACCGGTATGACCCCACCGGTACATCGATATCGAAAAAACAATCAATACCGACACAGCATACATTCCACCATAAACCGGAAAAGACTAGAACGGCACTCTGTGGAGTGCATACCTCCGCAGGCTGAACAGTTTACGTTTTGTCTCCCACTGATAGGCCGGATCTGATTTCGGACCTGAATCAAAATATAATCGGCTTGTTCTTGTCACCTAACCAACTCATCCACCAGGTTTCATCCAAATCTGTCCATAACTTTTGGAGATATAGTGCTACAGTAGAATTTTGTTTTTGGCCCTCTCACTCAATGGTGAAGATTCACTTAAAAATTATAATATCCAGATCCAGATCGACACCAAAACCTAATCAATTTGGCCTTGTCACACACCCAACCTTTGCAACAAATTTCGTCCGAATCCATCAATAATTTTTTGAGATATCCTGCTCACAGACAGGCAAACAAAAGCAAACAAAAGCAGACAGTGGTGAAAAAAATAACATCCGTTCACCTTCATTGGTGGAGGTAAAAATATGGAAATAAATATATGAAAACTGTCCTGACAAGTATGACATCAAGTCTGCTTCAGATTGTGAAAAGCCTTGATGGGCTTTTAAATTTTTCAATTCTGACAAGGTGACATTGAGTTTGATTATGGCAATCACAACGAGCATTTGAGAATGGTATTGTGCTGATGTACAATGGGTATGTTGCTGGAGTTAAGTGCAGTAAAAAGAACTCCATGAAATAAAAGGGCACACAAACCAATTTGCTGCCAATTGCAAAGCTGGTGAATTACAATAGTACACATTTTAAGTCTAACACCCCACAATATAAAGAATCCTACTATTAATTTGCAATTGGTCACTGGCTTTGACACCAATACAAATATTAATTATGGACTCTGGGCATCAAAAAGCTGCATGTATCGAACAGTTTCAAATAGAACACCTCCACCACCATTAGAGAATTTACATTGCATCAGATGTGGCAATAAATGCGAATTGTTGCTCCCAGCTTGCCTACTCCATGACAGAAGACGCCATTTACATTTTTCCCCCTCCCTTACTTCCCTGTTTGGAATCCCTTGAAGGCACGGGCAACTTGCTGGCATCGCCAATGGAGAAAAATGTAATATACTAAATTTTGCAATGAAAATGAGATGGATAAATGTGTAAATGCTTGCAGAACTTACACATTGAATGAAAGTGCCATCAATGAACAGTGAATCTACCGTTCTGCAGACATCTGTGGGATTGTAGTCACACATTGCTACCGACAATTATTACAAATGAGAATTACACGTGAGCAAATAGGCACATCACAGATTAACACAACACGCTAGCTTTAATAAAATAAATGGGAACACACAACCGGAGTTCACTACAGATTTCGTTTCAAACACACATTGCATATTAATGACATGCAATAACTTTTTTTCTTCTAATTAATCTCAAGAAAAATGCAAGCAATTAAAATAGTTTCCTTACGATTATTAATGGCTCGTATAACAAATAATAAAACTGCTGCACCACAGCCTACTGCTTCGGTTTATTGTTGGACATCCTCAGTTGTCAATGCCAGAGCACTCACACGGCACACACACAAACCAGCTGTTTTCAAATGACGACAATTATTGCGTATTTTCCTTAAACATATCAAATAAAGAAATTATTTGCAGTGTTCCACATTGTATGCAAGTATTGTTCATCGAGTTGCTCATTGATCGAATGAGTAAAGCCTTGTTGATTTGCTATCACTGGTGTGGGTTTTATTCCCATGGTTGCTCAGTGGAAATCCCACACCAGGCAATGGAGTGGAGACCTGTCTTGGATTGATTTTCAGCCAGGGAAACATAGTTCATATGACTTGTCATGAACACCCCCAACAGATTAAGAATATGGAGCCTCCTTTCTCCTCCAATTTTTCATAAGGAAACACTGTGCCTCCTACTGGTGGTATCTGAAAAATGTCACTTCATATTTTTAAAATGGACCATAAAAATTACATGTTTATTATATGCAAGTCCCAAATGCTGAAAGAGCAGAGTGATTATTAATTTTTCAGTGTCTTCTTCAATTTCAACTCACTTACAAGCACCAAAGGGAACTTCTCATTGAAAAAAAACAAAAAACCTAATATTTATTATTCTCATTAA
>CM068958.1:117489963-117494963 GCA_035128595.1 Eptatretus atami | reverse complement strand
CGTGTAAGAATGTGTAGCTCTTGTTATTGTCAGAGCTTGCCACACATTTAGCATGCTCTGATAGAAACCAGAGAGGGGGGATGTGTCGATTTTGGAAAGGTCCATCAGGAAAAGAGAGTGGTCATAGCCTAGCCTCCCAGCCTGTTGCAAAAGGTGACGAGCGACGTTGACCCATGGTGGAGAGGGTTGCATGTATAGCATGCGAAGAGCAACCGAGAGTCGAAAGGCCATTAGCTGGCCTCTTTATGTCGACCAGGCCTTGTCCTCCATCGGTCAGTGGTAAACTGAGGACCCCGGGTCGCAGCCAGTGTTTTCCGTCTCAGAAAAAGGACACGAAGCACTTCTGGAGCTGTTGAAGCAACACCCTGGAGGATGCAGCACGAAGAACCTGTGCCATAAAGGTAGAGGCCACCAGTGTGTTGATGACCAAGACCTTCCACAATATGACAGTTGTGTGATCAGACCTTTCCATTTTTGCAGTTTACCCTCAACAAACTCAAGCAGACCAGCCCAATTTTTTTCTAACTGTGGTATTATTACAAAAGAACACTCCAAGGTATTTCACACCATCATTGGCCCATGAACAGTGGATCAGGAAGTCTTGGCGCCAAGTAGCACAACGGACCGAGCCAAAGGGCGCTCATTTTTGTTCCAATTTACTTTGGCTGAAGAAGCCTTTTCAAATAATGGACAAACAATGATGAACGATGTTAACGTCATTGATATCTTGTACGAATACACACACGTCATCGGCGTATGCCAGGACTTGATGGGCCGTTCAAGCTGGGACAAACTAACCCGTTAGTCTACAGCGCAAAAGAAACCAGTAGGGGTTCGATGGAGAGAGCATAAAGCAACCCAGAAAGAGGGCAACCTTGTCTAATTCCCTTGTTAATAGACAAAGGTGCAACAAGTTCATTGTTTATCTAAGCACACTATAAATATTATTGTATAGTATTTTAATAATAAGAGATGAAGGTTGAACAAGTCCAAACCGCTCAAGTACTTCGAAAAGGTACCGATGGTCAACACGGTCAAAGGCTTTCTCCTGATCAAGGAGAAGAAGTCCTAAATCTTTAGGGCTTTCCTTGCACAGTTCAATGATGTCTCTTACAAGGGAGATGTTGTCATAGATGGAACGTTTTGGGACACAGTAACATTGGTCTTCTTTCAACAACGAGGATAAATAAGGAGTAAGTCGCGATGCCAGGGCTTTTGAAAATATCTTAATTCCGTACATAACAGGGAGATAGGACGCCAATTTTCAATACTCAGCATGTCTCCCTTTTTTTGGGATGAAGGTAAGAAGAGCTCGTCGGCAACTCTGAGGTAGCTCTCCAAGCTGGCAGCTTGCGTTCAAGGTGTTAATGAGTTCTGGACCCAATCAGTGCCAAAACTTCTTTGTAAAATTAGGTTGTAAGTCCATCCAATCCAGGTGCTTTCCCAATGGTAAGGCCATGCAGGGCAGTGCCAAGTTCATCCAAAGTAATGGGTCTTTCCAGTTGGGGAACGCCCATCGGCACACAACACTGCAGGCCTACGGAGATAGAGGCGACACTGACGGATTTATTTGTTCCATTGAATATATTTTCGAAAAGTATTCCTTCACGAAAAGTTTGATTTCTGATTGTGTAAAGGTAATGGATGAATCTGCCAATTCGCAGCTGAGAAAGCTGCTTACTGGGAAGACGTTTCTCTAAGGAAAGGAAGTACTTGGTTGGTAGGTCTGCCTCATTCAGGTGTCGCACCCTCATCCGAACTAAGGCACCACATGCATTCCTCTCGTTATTTCCTTTAATAAGGACTGTTTCTCAGTTAAGGATTTTTGTATGTTACTATTATTTTGTCCGATGACCCGTTGGAGTTGTAAAATCTCTAACTGTAATATTTTCTTTACTTCATGATCAGCCTTGTTGAGAACAAGGACAAATGTGTCCAAGAGCCACGTCCTAGAAGGTTTTGTCTTCACCAGAAGAAGAAGAAGAACAAAACAACAAACAACAACACAACAACAAGAACAAGAACAAGAAACAACGCGGAGCTCTCTTAAGGCAGCGTTCGCAACGCGACGGCGGCTAAAAACTGATACTGTTGACAGAACCCTTTAATATGAAGATTATATTTCGCAATGATGTTTGCAAAACGTTTTGCGGTACGATGGTTAGGGGTTCCGGCCCGTTCCGGTCAAAAATGAAGCATTAACGTACAGTTAAAATCGCCACCAATAATTAGACAAGTCTGCAAATCCAGTGTTTGCAGGAATTTTCTCAGTTCGGCAAAAAAGGAGATCCGCTCGTCATTTTTGCTTGGAAGCGTACACATTGAGAATTGTGAACTTCACCTGATTGATAGAGAAAGGTCACGGAGGCAAGGTGTCCATCAATAATACTCATAAATTTAAGGCAGGACGGATGGAAATGTTTCCGAAGACAAAACATGATGCCTGCCTTCGACGAGGATTGTTACTGAAGAAACATTCCTTTCCATAAATAGTTGCCACTGAGCCTGAACAGATCGGACAGCATGGGTCTCTTGTAACAAAGCTATGTCAAGACCGTTGACCTCTACCAACTGTTTAATTTGGATCTTGCGGAGCGACTCCCACCACCATTAACATTTATTGTTCCAATCTTGAAACTGGCCATGAGGAAAATAATAGCTTCGAAGAATAAGATCAGAAGTGGGATAAATTAATTAGAATCCCTTTTCGCCTTGGTGATCAATTTTTTTAAGCGGTGGACAGTGTGTCTGGTGGAAACCAAATAAGTCAGGCTTACGTACGATAGCCTGAGCACAACTCAAGGAAGGACGGTAGATCTGGAAAGTATTCCGTCAGGTTTATATTGCGTTTCCTGTATGTATTTTGAAGAAGAGTCTTATTTGTTCAGGGGGGGGGGGTAGGACCTTGACTGGTGAGCTTCTCCACCGTTTCCAACCTGACTGTTCTGTTTGCTTCCTCCAGGTCAGATTCGTCAGAGTCAGTTTTGGTTTCCGAGTCAAAGAAGCTTGTACTGTCCTGCCATATCGATACTGTCGTCAGTATTGACACAACGGATCTGTACTGGTTACCACGTCTATGTGCTCTTCCATTATGGGAACACCTCCTGGTGAAGTAACGGAAATAATCGGGGGAGTTGATGAAACAGAAACAGCATCAGTGGATGTAGCGATATCGCTTCCCTCGACCGTAACGGTGTTATCGACCTCCAACGGCGTGGAGGTGTACAGTACTTTGGGGTCTCTCGTAAAACATGCATTTTAACATTTCCTGCGTTTCCAGCTTCACCACGTGATGGACTGGGAGCAGTAACAGGGTTAATATTGGTTTCACTATTTCCCGCTGACAAGGATTCAGGGTTAACATTTACCGAAGTGACAGCAGGTTCATACTAGTGGTCTGTGTATCACCGTCAATGGACTTTCCAATAGGAGAGTTTTAACGAGTGAAACAGTTTTGTTTACTTCGATAACAGGTAAAGCGGTCTCTGTAAGGGAGACGTCTCTGTCCTCACCGGCAAGTAGGGTAAACTTGTTGGTCGTAGGTACCGGGTCCATTCCGGGTCCACACCGGGTCCATTCCGGTAAACATGGTCGAGTGACGTCAGTCACAACTGCGGGAACATTACCGACAGATTCCTCGTTTGTAAATGCTCCCTTCTTCTGGTTAACGACCATCAGGTAAAGTCTTTCTCTTCCTTGATGAACGATGGTGAAACCATCCAAAACATTCGTTTCTGTTTGGACGATCGGACTGGAGAGGACTGGGCTTATTACCAGACACGGGATTCGCTTCCTTTCACAGTCGAGGAAGAAGAAGAAGAAGATGTATTCTTGTTGACGGAGGTTTTGTTTCAATCGTTTGACGAAGTCGCCTTTGGGCAAGATGTTTCAAGTGTCCGAAATTACCACATTCGAAACATTTCAGGGTGTAGTGGTTACTAAACTTGGTAATCATGTTATTAATTTTGAGTTTTAAAACTGATGTTCAGGTTCTTTCAGCGTTAGAGGGAGGAAGCACCACATAAGCTTGTCTCCGAAAGACATCACATGCTTCGTCCGATCGTCCTGGCTACGTAAAGGACAATATGTGATCTGAGAACCACAGAAACCATAACGAGATAGTTCGGAGATCATTGTCTGATTCTTCAGGAAGGAGGAACGTTCGAGATCATGACCTTCACGGCCGGTGTGTCCAGAGGGAGATTAAACATTACCTGTATTACTGGTGCAGTTAATACAGGTAAGAGTGGAGAAATGTAGACTATGTGGAGGTACTCGCTATTACCTTCAGAAATGATTTTCGTTGTGCAGATCACCAATCTGGATGAAATTTGGATACTTAAGAATTTTAGACGCTGAGTCAAAATCCACTTGTTTCCACGTCGAGATGTGACACAATTGGTCATTTTTGGCAATTAAAGATACCCCGAACATTAAAGCACGATTTTGACACAGAAATGAAGAATCAAGGAGTAGACTGATATGTACGTCAAAGAAAACTCTTGTAAGGTCTTAAAATGATACAATATGTTTATACAGAGCCTATTCACTGTTATTAAAGATGGTTTATAATTAAAGGTCGTAAACGAAGCAGTTACATATTTTTACCGGCCGAAAAGTCTGGACCGACCAGACAAGCCTTTGAGTTGACCAGGCAACTTTTTGGCTTAAAAGCGAAAGCCCCCCCAAACGCTATTAAAGGTACAAACCTTGAGGGCTTATTAAAGGCTTAAGCCCCTACAAATGGCTTCAGGCCAAGTTGGCTATTAAGGTAGTTAACAATGATCTATTAAAGACAGTTTAACAGCGCCTATTTAAAGGACAGTTACATTGTTGGCCTCTATCGGATTAATCAAAGACAAAGAGACTGCCGCGATAGCCTGATTGAAACAGTAGAGACCTTACACAAGATTACTGTCTTAGAACTCCAGTATTTCTTGCCCTCTGAAGCGGTTGCTGAACAGTGACTCTGACTGCCTGTTATTCAAAACTCAAGTCCA
>CM068958.1:117477478-117488963 GCA_035128595.1 Eptatretus atami | reverse complement strand
TCTGTTTTTCAGATTTCTTACAAAAAGGCATTATCACAAGCAGATTTGAAAAAATGGTGTAACAAGTGAATTAGAAGGCAGATCCAGTGTACTAGTCTCCATGGAGGTCACCATCGTGGTGGTACAGGAGGTGATAAAAACCTTTACCAGTTAGGGGAAATAAGGGGAGAACAATGGTAAGAGGTCTCTCCACTCGAACCTTCTGCTGTGTATTGCGTGCAAAATAAATTTACACAACCCAAATAAAGGTCTTTTTGTTGGGAGGCCATTGAAGCCTACGTTAAAAGGGGACAAGCGAAGAGAGCTGGCAAGAGAAAAAACACATACCGAGTTCAGGAAAGGTGTAGAGAGAAGGTATCGAATGTGCAATTTTGTTCATGCTTTGCTGGTCATTGCTCCCAAGCAGGTGCAAGCTGTGTGTTATGGTCCAAAGCACACTTACATAGATATGCGCTGCCACGATTCGAAGAAGACTCGCCACCGAACCAGGCTTGCCAATGCATCACGCTCGATCCAGCTGCCTGTTTGGGCTGAGAAGATCTGCCGACAGATTTAACGCCCTTGTCGTAAAGCGTTGAACCTAAAACACCTATCAGCAGGGCATACATGGAAAAAGAGTTGTAGAACAAAGGGTTCTTCCGAAACATCTGTTTCGTTGTAAGAAGTTGTAGCTCTGTTTTGTCAGAGCTTCCACACATTTAGGCATGCTCTGATAGAAACAGAGAGGGGATGTGTCGATCTTTGCGAAAGGTCCAAGGAATAAGAGAGTGGTAATAGCCTAGCCTCCCAGCCTGTTGCAAAAGGCTGAACGAGCGACGTTGACCCATGTGGAGAGGTTTGCATGTATAGCATGCGAAGAGCAACCGAGAGTCGAAGGCCATTAGCTGGCTCTTTATGTCGAACCAGGCCTCTGTCCTCCATCGGTCACCCTGTGTAAACTGAGGACCCCGGGTCGGCAGCCAGTGTTTTCCGTCTCAGAAAGAGAGGACACGAAGCACTTCTGGAAGCGTTGAAGGCCAAACACCCCTGGAGGATGCAGCACGAAGAACCGTGCCATAAGGTAGAGGCCACCAGTGTGTGATGGACCAAACCCTCCAACAATATGACAGTTGTGTGAATCAGACCTTTCCATTTTTGCAGTTACCCTCAACAAACTCAAGCAGACCAGCCAATTTTTTCTACTGTGGTATTCATTACCAAAGAACACTCCAAGGTATTTCACACCATCATTGGCCCATGAAGTGGATCAGGAAGTCTTTGCGCCAATGTGCACAACGGACCGAGCCAAAGGGCGCCAATTTGGTTCAATTTTTACTTTGGCTTGAAGAAGCGCTTTTCAAATATGGACAAACAAGATGAACGATGTTAAGTGCATGATAATCTTGTACGAATTACACACACGTCATCGGCGCTATGCCAGGACCTTGATGGGCCGTTCAAGCTGGACAAACTAACCCGTAGTCTACAGCGCAAAGAAACCAGTAGGGGCGATTGGGAAGAGCATAAAGCAACAGAAAGAGGGCAACCTTGTCTATTTCCCTTGTTTAGACAAAGTTGCAAACAAGTTTCATTTGTTGTATCTAGCACACTATAAATATTATTGCTATAGTATTTTAATATAAGAGATGAAGGTTGAACAAAGTCCCAAACCGCTAAGTACTTCGGAAAAGGTTTACCGATGGTCCAACACGGTTCAAAGCATTTCTCCTGATCAAGGAGAAAGAGTCCTAAATCTTTAGGCTTTCTTGACAGTTCAATGATGTCTCTACAAGGGAGATGTTGTCATGATGGAACGTTTTGGGACACAGTAACATTGGTCTTCTTTCAACATACGAGGATAAATTAAGGGTAAGTCGCGCCAGCCAGGGCTTTAAAATATCTTAGTATTCCGACATAACAGGGGAGATAGGACGCCATTTTCAATACTCAGCATGTCTCCCTTTTTGGATGAAGGTTAAGAAGAGCTCGTCAGCAACTCTGATAGCTCTCAAGCTGGCAAGCTGCGTTCAAGGTGTAATGAGTTCTGGACCCAATCAGTGCCAAAACTGCTTGAAAATTACGGTTGTAGTCCATCCAAATCCAGTGCTTTCCCAATGGTTAAAAGGGGGGGGCCCATTGCAGGGCAGTGCCAAGGTCATCCAAAGTAATGGGTCTTTCCAGTTGGAAACGCCCATCGGCACACAAACACTGGCAGCCTACGGAGATAGAGGCAAAAGGGGACCCAAACTTTTTTTGAAAACGGGAGTTATTTGTTCCATTGAATATATTTTCGAAAAAGTATTCCTTCACGAAAAGTTTGATTTCTGATGTGTAAAGGTAGTATGGAGATCTGCCAATCGCAGCTGAGAAAGCTGCTTACTGGCGAACGACGTTTCTCTAAGGAAAGGAAGTCTGGTTGGTAGGTCTGCCTCAGTTCAGGTGTCGCACCCTCATTCCCGAACTAAGGCACCACATGCATTCGCCTCGGTTCTATTCCTTTAATAAGGGACTGTTTCTCATTTAAGGATTTGTATTGTTACTAGTTATTTGTCCGATGACCCGTTGGAGTGTAAATCTCTAACTTGTAATATTTTCTTTACTTCTGATCAGCCCTTGTGAGAACAAAAAAAAAAAAAAAAAAAAAAAAAAAACGGGACAAGTGTGTCCAAAGGCCACGTCCTAAAGGTTTTGTCTCACCAGAAGAAGAAGAAGAAACAACAACAACAAACAACAAACCAACAACAACAAAGAAACAAGAACATAACAACGCGGAGCTCTCTTAGAGCCAGCGTTCGCACGCGCGCGGCTAAAAAACTGATCTGTTGACAGAACCTTTAATCATGAAGATTATATCGCAATGATGTTTGCAAAAACGTTTGCGGTACATGGTTAGGGTCCGGCCCGTCGGTCAAATGAAGCCATTAACAGTACAGTTAAAATCGCCACCAATTAATAGACAAGTCTGCAAATTCCAGTGTTTGGCAGGAATTTCTCCAGTTCGGCCGAAAAAAAGGAATCCGCTCGTCATTTTGCTTGGAGCAGCACATGAGAATTGTGAACTTTCACCCTGATTGATAAGAAAGGTCACGGAGGGCAAGGTGTCCATCAATAATAGCTCAAAATTTAAGGCAGGACGGACTGAAATGTTGTTCCCGAGACAAACATGATGCCGCCTTCGACGAAGGAGTTGTTACTGAAAAACATTCCTTGCTCCATAATAGTTGCCCTGAGCCTGAACAGTCGGACAGCATGGTCTCTTGTAACAAGCTATGTCAAGGACGTTGAACCTCTACCAACTGATTTTAATTTGGATCTTGCGGAGCGGACTCCAACACTATTAACATTGTATTTTCCAGATCTTTGAAATCCGGCCATGAGAAAATAATAGCTTCGAAGAATAATCAGAAGGGATAATGTAATTAGAAATCCCTTTTTCGCCTTGGTGCAATTT
This sequence comes from Eptatretus atami, assembly GCA_035128595.1. NCBI lineage: Eukaryota > Metazoa > Chordata > Myxini > Myxiniformes > Myxinidae > Eptatretus > Eptatretus atami. Next base: position 117,485,533 of record CM068958.1, on the reverse strand, counting down.
TTTAAGCGGGTGGACAGTGTGTCTGGTGGAGAAACCAAATAAAGTCAGGCTTACGTTACGATAGCCTGAGCACACTTCAGGAAGACGGATAAGATCATGGAAAGTATCTCCGTCAGAGTTTATATTGCGTTTCCTGTGATGTATATTGTAAGAAGAGTTTATTTGTTCAGGGGGGGGGAGGGCTGACCTTGACTGGTGAGCTTACTCCACCGTTTCCACCATGACTGTTCCGTTTGCTTCCCAGGACAGATTCGTCAGAGGTTTCAGTTTTTGAGTTTTCCTGAGGTCAAAAGAGCTTGTACGTCTGCAATATCGATATGTGTCAGTATTGACACGGACTCTGTACTGTTATACCACGTCTTATGTGCTCTTCCCATTTGGAACCCTCCTGGTGAGTAACGGAAATAATCGGGGGAGGTAGATAACAGAAACAGCATCAGTGGACTGTAGCGATATCGCTTCCTACGAGCTCGTAACGGTGTTATCGACCTCCACGTGCGTGGAGGTGTAGAGGTACTGTTTGGAGGGTCTCTCGTAAAACATGCAATTTTAACATTTGCCTGCGTTTCCAGCTTCACCACGTGATGGAACTGGAGCAGTAACACCGGTTAACTATGGTCCTGCATATTCCGCATGAACAAGGATTCAGGGTACACATTTACCGCAAGACAGCAGCTTCATACTAGTGGTCTGTGTTATCACCGTTCAATGGACTTTCACAATAGGGAGAGTTTTTAACGAGTTGAAACAGTTTTGCTTACTTCGAAACAGGTAAAGCGGTCTCTGTAAGGAGACGTCTCTCCTCACCGGCAAGTAGGGTAAACTTGTTGGTCGTAGGACCGGGTCCATTCCGGGTCCACACCGGTCCATTCCGGAAAAAACAGGTCATGACGTCAGTCACAACTGCGGGAACATTACGACAGATTCCTCGTTTGTAAATGCTCCCTTCTTCTGGGTTAAACGACCATCAGGTAAGTCTTTCTCTTCCTTGTATGAAACGATGGTGAACCATCCCAAACATCTTTTACTTGTTTGGACGATCGACTGAGAGGACTGGCCTTATACGACACGGGATTCGCTTCCTTCACAGTCGAGGAAGAAGAAGAAGAAGGAGTATTTTGTTGACGAGGTTTGTTTCATCGTTTGACGAAGTCGCCTTTGGCAAGATTGTTCAAGTGTCCGAAATTACCCACATTCGAAACATTTCAGCCATGTGTCGTGTTACCGAGTACTGTAATCATGTTATTAATTTTGAGTTTTAAAACGATGTTCAAGGTTCTTTCAGCGTTTAGAGGGAGGAAGACCACATAAGCTGTCTCCGAAAAAAGACATCACAGTGCTTCGTCCAGCACGTCCTGGCTACGTAAAGGCAACATGTGATCTGAGAACCACAGAACCATAACGAGATAGTCGGAGATTTGTCTGATTCTTCAGAAAGGAGAACGTTCAGATCATGACCTTCACGGCCGTCGTGTGTCCAGAGGGAGATTAAACTTACCTGTAATAACTGTGCAGTTAATACAGTAATGAGTCGGAGAATGTAGACATGTGGAGGTACTCGCTATTACCTTCAGAAATAATTTTCGTTGTGCAGATCACCAATCTGATGAAATTTGCATACTTAAAGAATTTTAGACGCTGAGTCTCAAATCCACTTGTTTCACGTCGAGAGTTGACACAATTGGTCATTTTTGCAATTAAAGATACACCGAAATAAAGCACGATTTTGACACAGAAATGAAGAATCAAGGAAGACTGATATGTACGTTCAAAGAAAACTCTTGTAGGTCTTAAAATATACAATATGTTTCTATACAGAGCCTATTCACTGTTATTAAAGATGTTTATAATTAAAGGTCGTATAACGAAGCAGTTACATATTTGTTACTGGCCCGAAAACGTCTGGACCGACAGACAAAGCCTTGATGACCAAGGCAACTTTGCTTGCAGCCACACGCTATATAAGGGCTACATTGACTTTAAAGCCCGTGTACTAGGTTGTTATTTACAAATGACTATTAAAGACAGTTACAGCGCCTATTATAAGACAGTTCATTGGCTCTTTACATTAAATCAAAGACAAAGAGACTCTCGCGCATCCTGATAGAAAAGTAGACACCGTTCACAAGTAAGATTTACTGTCTTAGAACTCCAGTATTTCTTGCTCTGAGCGGTTGCTTGAACTAGGCTCTTGACTTGTTTTACAAAATCAAGTCCTATTACATCTACCAACTCTGAGATACTACGTGGTAGTAGACGTACCACGCAAAATCAGTGGACCACCGGCATTCAGCAGTTCGTCGTCGGAATCATCGTCAGTTCCTGACTTTTATCATCCATAAGTTCCATTTTCGTGCATCAGGTCTGTTCATCGTATTGGCCGCTCAGTTTGACATCTGCCGCAGGGACAGGTCCTTTTGACCGGCAAGAACACTGTTGGTCTCGCATTTCAATCTTTTGCAATTACATTTCCCCTCTAACAGTTCCTTCAGCGCTGGTTTGCTCAGCCAGTGAAACAGTCAGTGCTCCATTCGTTCCATCCATCCTGAAATGTAGGAGAAGAGGCTTCTATAAAACCTCTCAGTTCGCGCGGTGGAGGATCGTGCAGACTGAAGTTCACTCTTTTGCAAATGCTCCAGCAAATAAAAGCCAGCTTGCGACGAGAAGCAATAGTGAGATAGAGCGTCGCGCTGTAGCGGCTAATTCTGTTCTACCAGGATCGGCTGCTAGAAAGCAGTTGTGAGCGAGCCTCATCCTACATCTTCATGTCGGCTGATGTAAACTGGCGCGAACGAATTGTTCCAGTGTGAATGAATTTCTATCTAGCGTGTATTCTCACCAATGCTCCCGAAACAGCGTGATGAGATGGACCCTTCATCATCAAGTCAGAATTGCCTTGTTTGCCTCTTACCATGGTAATGCAGACTGGCGGTATCACTTCCCCGTGAAAATTGTGCAAACCCATCAACGCATCGCAGACTAGACTTTCCAGGGCTATTATCTCAGCTGTTTTCCTGAATGTCAACGACATAATGTCCTTAGGGACTTACCTGTGAGCAGATGAACATGTCGCACTCGAATCGACTTCGAGTGAAGCCCAATGCCTAGACACAAACAGACAACTTCTCCATGTCGAAACTCTCTCATGCGCACCGACTCTTATATCTCGTCCCGACATCCTGTGATGCGATGTAGCCAGGAGCTTCGTGTCAGCTTCGTGACATGGCTTCACATTCTCAAGTCATGTACTGATGACCACACTTCGACGCTATTTCACATTTTCGCATCATGACTGACACATCAGCACTGTCGCCCATTGATGGAGAATGTTTACTCTCCCTGCGACGAATTTGACGATGCAACATCTATCAATGCTCCTGTGTTGTCCGCTTCACGAGATATTGGCCCACTGTTTTGGAAGGGCTTGAATCACGTCTGTGTAGATGGTCGTACCTGAAGGATCTTTCCCGCCCTCGCCCGTCGCTTGGGCGTTGCTGCCAGGGCCTTGATGCTGATACTTCCGGGAAGTAATCAAAACACCACGACCTCAGTCCTCGAAGATTGCGTCTATGTCGTGCTTGGCCACTACGATGTTCACGCACATCTCTTCAGTTCCGAAAGTGTTTGCAGTGACCAGCCTTTATCGCCTTTGAATAACGGCCATTCACACAATTTTGCTACCTTGATAGGCCGAGCGTCCACACGCATCGCCAAAGTTTCAGTATATGGTTGCGGAAGTTTGGCTTTGTCCGTCTTAGCAATCGAAAATCCGATCATCCGGTGCCAGCCGGAAACGATTGTTCGCCAGTGTATCGAGCACACGATCGTGGGACGTGTTACATTAGCCTTTCTCGTCCAATCAACAGCAGCGTGTGAAAAGACGACGTTCATTCGCCAATTTCATAACCTTCGCGTCTGCTGTGGGAGTGCGATTGGCTTATGCGCCTCAAAGAAAGCTTGCCAATTGGCCTTCGAAATCGGATGTCAAAGAGAATTGGACCGGATGCCACTGCCGAAGAGCAATGACCGATCCCACGCAATGAATTGCACGACAGCATTCTCTCCCTTGACATAACGCGTTCATCAAGTCCGCGGAAGTGCTGGCGGTGCGATGACACCTGAACTAATATTGACGAGTTCCAAGTGAGGCGCCGGAGAAAGGGTTAATCATTTGAAGTACTGGTGTCCATCACTTGTACACACCACTGCTTCGTCTCTTCGTCGAGCTCGACACATCCAAATCCTTTCTCGTTCGGGGCTCGTTGGGATACCCGCCATGGACTCACATTTCCTTGCGATTTCCGCACGTGCTGGTTGGGACAGGATCCACTTCTTCACAGCTGTGCTTTTCTGACCGTGTAACCAATGATGCCTCCACTGTCTGCTGTCCCTATTTAAAGTCTGCTCTATGATCTGATCACACGCAACACTACTAAAATCCATAACGAGTATGCCGTTGGCAGTCCATTGCCGTCCATGAACGCTGATAGGTGTCGTGTAGTGCTCTTGCCCGGCCATATTCCAGCCAGTAAACGGGTAAGTACCTTGCATAGTTTAGGTAGTCGTACGCAAAGTACCAGGGCATTGACGCTCTCGTTGATGCAAGGTGTTTTCGGCAGTTCGAAGTACGAGTTGCCCGTATAAGCTCTAGTGCTAGCTCCACATTTCCAAGTAGGGCCATGTAATGTCCACACTTTATGTGTTGTTCAGGTCATCCTCACCATGAGTGTCCGAGTATAGAACATGTAAATTGAGGTCTGAGTCACCCTGCTGTGGACCCTGGCTGGCTTCATCCTCTGTAGTTGACTCTGTTTCTGTTGTAGAGCTACTGTCTACCAACAGCAGCCTGACAATGGAACAATATCAATGTCCTTCATGTACACCACTTCGCTCTCAGACATTTTGTGGTGGATGATAGAAAATCATGTCTGTGGTACCGTTCCTTGCAGTCTTTTCTTCAGTCTTCTTGCCTGGTATGGCCTTTATCCTGACCTTCGCATACTCCGAGTAGGTCATTGACCATCTCACACAACCTTTTCATATTATAGATTGCTTTCCATCAATGAGTCTTCCTGGATTACTTTATCACAGAAAATGCCAATGTTGAGTCATAGTTCACTTTCTGAGTTAGAGTTTACTTTCACTCTGTCTGTGGTATATCATTCACATACTCATAATAACATTTATGGTGATAACAAACTGCCAGCGCCACACAGTCTTTATCCTTTATAGTTGTCATTATTCTCACATCACGTTCATCTCCTCTGCCTCAGCAGTTTCCCTCAGCTTTCCTCCATCCTTTGTTTCTGCCAGGGACAACTGATCACGTTGAGATTTTCCTTTGACACGGATGATTTGTCTTTTTCTGCTATCACACAAATTCTTGGCAGTACACCAGCTGATTTGCCAGCCACCCCTTTCTACAGAGGTTCTGAGGATTTTCTACGTATTTTGTGGTATGAGTGCCCTCTTCTCTAGTCCGCCCACCACCTCACTGGCTCTAGCAGAAACTGCAGATGTGGCTTCTGATTTCCTTTTCCTGGCTTCAGTACGTTTTATATGATCCTTGTTACAAACGACGCATAGCAGAACCGGTGACAGCCGGCATCCGCAGGAGGATCAGTTCATGGAGCTGCAGTTTCATAATTTGATTCAGCCAGCAAATGGCATTTTGATAGTTTCACTATCTGTGGCGTCGCACCAACTTCGCACACTCACATACCTTAAGCCAGCTCTTATCCGTGAATTGCGTCACTTTCTCATCTTCCTCCCCGCCCAAGTGTGAAACAACGCATATTTGGTTGTTGAAAGACCAAAAATCACTCGAAATCACCAGACAACCATGGGCGCCGCCATCTTGATTTGTTGTTTCCTGGTCGTTTCCTCCGCGATGACAAGCATGCCACGCCCACTTCACGGCGGTAATTTCAAATGGTAATAAACTGTGTCTGTGTCAACTTGTGCATATTGAAACAAGTACGAATTTCAATGGTGTGTCTCATTAATGTACAGGGTGAATTTCGTTTAGATTGGTATCTGCACAACGAAACTGAACGCAACCCAACCCACCTCCACATGACCCAATGGGAGGGCTTCTTAAAGACAAAACTAACAGCTGTGAGAGCCGGAATTCTTACTGGTGGTAGGTGATCAAATACTTATTTTCATGCAATAAAATGCCAAATTAATATTTAAAAATCATACAATGTGATTTTCAGGATTTTTGTTTAGATTCCGTCTTTCACAGTTGAAGTGTACCTATGATAAAAATTTACAGACCCTACCTGCTTTGTAAGTGGGAAAACCTGCAAAATCGGCAGTGTATCAAATACTTGTTCTCCCCACTGTACATGGGTTTGTGCGTCTAGAAATGTTTTGACGATGGCTCGCCTCGACAGATTTTATGTTAATCATAAAATGGTAAACATTGTTAAGAACTCTTATATAAGGCCGTCTGGTTTTTCCGATCATCACTTGATTGTTATGGTGTGTGGCTTTCCTCATCATGTCTGTGGAAGTGCATATTGGACTTTTAATGTGAAACTTCTACAAAGTGCACATTTTATAGAAGCTTTTAAAATGGTTTGGGAAAAATGTAAGTTTCAAAAGGGGTCATACTTAAACTTAAGACAATGGTGGGAATGTACAAAATCCCAAATGAAGTGTTTTTGCCAGCAATACTGCTCTTACAGCACATACAACGCTTTTGGTGTGATATCTGCTTTAAAAAACGATATACTTATCTGTGAGCAGAAAGCTGGATTGTCTAACGCGAATGTCCAGCAGTTGTTGGAGAAAAGGACCCTTCTAGCTGAAATGGTGAAAGAGAGGGCAGCCGGAGCATTCGTCCGACTGCGGAAGGAAAAAATCCAACTTGATACACCAAAGAAAGGGTTCTTCAATTTGGAGAAAGCGGTCAAGACCTCTCAACAAATCCATACTTTGCTCTCTTCTGGTGGTGCATTGTTGACCTCCCAGAGTGATATTAAATATGAACTACAAGACTATTTTTCTAAACTCTTCGCAATAAGAACTGTGAATGAGGAGAACAGGAATGAGATGTTTGAACTGCTCCCTTCTCTGTCTGAAGATCAACAACAACTGCTTGAGCCTGGCATTTCTCTTGGAGAAATTACTGCTGCTCTTAAAGATAGCAAAGATGGGAAAGCCCCTGGACTTGACGGCCTCCCGGTTGAATTTTATAAGGCTTTCTGGGACATTCTCGGCCCGACTCTTCTTGAGATCTTTCAGGAGAGTGTTGAACAAGGTGAATTGCCACTGAGCGGCTAGAGGGCAGTTTTGTGCCTCCTTCCAAAGAAAAGAAACTTGCATGAGACCGGAAATTGGCAGCCCACGTCACTCCTTAACACGGACTATAAAATTCTGTCAAAAGCGCTTGCAACCCATCTAAAGGAAGTCATCTTTCTTGATTGGCACTGATCAATCATATTGTGTTCCAGAACGTTCCATATATGATAATATATTTTTGGTGAGAGACTTGATCAGTCTCGGTCGAACTACATACTCCCAGTTTTGGATTGTTACTTTTAGATCAAGAAAAAACTTTTGACAGTGTTGACCATTCTTTTTTGTTTGCTGTATTAAGGAGAACAGGGTTCGGGAAAATATTGACTTCTTATGTTGTTATTGTACAAAAATGCATCTTGTCTGCTGAAGGTAAATAATAGTCTTTGTTACCCTTTCCCCTTTCAGTGAGGCATCTGTCAGGGCTGCGTGCTATCAGGCATGCTCTACAATCTTTCGGTTGAACCTTTATTAGCTCTGCACTACACCTCAGTGTTAGGAGTCTATCGCTCAAAAAACTCCAAAGTAGTTGTTTCAGCTTATGCTGATGATATTTGTGTTGCTGTCTCAAATCAAAAAGATGTTTCTGAGGTCTCTCGTTGTCTTATCCAGTTTAAGCTCACTTCAACTGCAAGGGTTAATTGGAATAAAAGTGTAGCTCTTTGGGTCGGCCCCAGATCGCCTTCCTCGTCCCAGCCTGTTTTACCACGAGGAATGCAGTGGAGTAGTGAGGGGTTTAAATATTTAGGC
>CM068958.1:117462478-117472682 GCA_035128595.1 Eptatretus atami | reverse complement strand
TTGATTTTTCATTAATTTATTTTCATTTCTATTTTTCACTTATTTATATTTTCATTTATTGATGCTTTCCAATGATTGTGATTTTTCCTGGTGTAAAGGCTTCAATGGCCGTCGACACACAACATTATTGTGCTTCCCCATTGTTTCGGTCACTCACCTGCGGTTTTTTCAATTTTTTTATTTCATTTTTGGATGTTATCCGATGATCTGCAAATTTTTCTGGTGAACCAGATCGATGTCTATTGGCAAGCAAAATTCAGCTTTGTAGTCACCCGGAAAGGTACCGATCTTCAATATCGTCAGTAAGTGAGCGAGTCGGTGGTTAAAGATGTATATATATATATATATACACCACACACACATAATATACACCACATAATATTATATATAATATATACACACACACATATATATATACATATATATATATACACACACACACATATATATTATATTGTTATGGCTGTGGAAATTCGCAACCACCATTCAGGTCCCGTAGGTTGAGGTATCTTTTAAGTACATGTATAGTTAGCCCCAAACCCGTTGTTTAGAGGAACTTATGTGATTCATTCGGGCTGCGACGCTTTGAGATAGCCGTTTTTCTGTTCTTTCTTTATTTTCTGAACCAACCACGTCAACCACAACCACGCCATCCCCACCACAGCGCCGACCGCGCCGCCTCCGCCATCTGCGCGACGCATCTTCGCCACCGCCATTTCTTCCCCGCGCGAGGAGTGTGACAGAAGCGGGGTGGGGCAGCTGGCGCCCGATTGGTGGATGCGCGGTGTGACGAGGCCAAGGAGGAGGAACGCCCCTCTTCGAGACCTTTCTCGAAGCGCCTCGAAGGGGGGTGGAGCAAAGAACGGGGCGGGAGCAACAGGGCGGAGCTCCGTGGTATAAAAGACGATACGGGTGAAGCAGTTTTGGGTTTTTTGGTGGTGCTCTTGCTTCTTCGTCCTCTTCCTACTTCTGGCTCGCCGTCCTTTTCTCTTCGTGGTGGCCCGTGGCCTGGTCTTTGGTGGGGCGTCGCAGGACCCGCTGCGGGGAAGGAGCGTCCGCCATACCCCCCCCCCCCCTCTATCGGCGCTGGCGGTCCGGGGCGTCGAGTGCTCAACACGGGCAGGCGCGAGGCACGCAGGAGAGGACTCGCCTGCCACGCGAGGGCACGGAGTCGGCGGCAGGCGGGACCACATCGGCGGACTTCGGAGTGGGGCTCGACGGCCCACCAGGGAAGTCACCTTTTCTTTCTTTGGTTTTTGGGCAAATGACTGTGGGAGGAGCCTGTCTTGTGAAGTAGAACTGTTATAAGTGTTGCGTGTGTAGCGTTATTCGGTAGTATCTCTGCGTCACTGTTTCTTTCTTTCCATTTGATATATGTGCATTCTTGGACTATATGTGTGCTTTGTGTTTGTGTCTGTGTAAATAAAGTGCTTATGTTGAATCGTTCCCCGTTTCGCTGCGTCCTTTCCTTCGGGTGAATCTCCATCTTGCTTCGCGTAAAAGGGTTCGTAGTGGGCCTGATACGCCCGATAATTAATTGGAACCGTCGAGGCCGACGATAACACCGCTCGGTTATCCCGATAGCACGGAACGGACCGCTTAAGCGGTTCGTGTCCGAAGTCGACCTGCGGCGAGGTGCGATCGCCCGGTTTACCATCCGCGTGGGTACTTAGGTAGGTCGAGTTTGGCGAACAACCCTATCCCACGCGGGTGGCCGATTGGCACGATCTGGTGAGGCCGAAAGGCCACCCGTGACTGGCTCCCTGCGTTGGTCCGAGAGGGTCACGACAGAATTGTCTGTCCGGTGGGGCGAGACGTGCCGCGATTCGAGTCACGTGGCCGTTCGCACGCCGGCGGCGCGAATTCGCAACAATATATACAAGCGGTAGGCGGACATGGGTAGTCGACTACCCAATAGAACCTGACGCAATGGGCCGTTCGATGGGGAATGACCTGAGGATTAAGCACAAGAAAATTCATGATTCTAGCTTCAAGGGTTAATATGCTGCAGATTGTTTTTTCGTTAAAATACCCCCACATTTAGAGGTTTTTCGGCCGTTGCTAGGCAATGGAGGGGTCCATAGCAACGGTTCTTTCTCACACATAACTAGGACATACCATGAACCTACCATACCAGTTTTGTGTATATCTGACTCATAGTCTCTGAGATATAACGAACTTCGTTTTTTTTATTGTTTTCGACCAGGGTTCATTCAAAGTCTATCTTCTCCGACAGTTTTCATAGGATCCGGCTGGAAATTTTTGACAATATGGCTGAATGTACTGCCCACAGTCGGGCGTGGCCGATTTTGATTTTCGAAAAAATAATTTTTTATGATTTTTAAAAAAAATTCAAAGTCCCGTTGCTAGGCAACCAAAGGGGCGTTAGCAACCAGTACCTACGCCGCACAACTAGGTCATAAACTGGTCCTACCACCCAAATTTCATCAAAATCGAACAACTGCAAGGGGGTCAAAAACCCCCGACACACACACACACACACACACACACCGACACCACGACCAACAAATAAGGGTAGATCAAAAAAAAAATTTTAATCGAAAAAAAAAAATTTCGAAAAAAATTTTTTTAGACTCGATCGACTACCCAATATATATATGCTCGTGGGGTGTGCTTACACATTTGTAATCATAAAAATAAAACCATGCTTCCCCATCGTCTCGGGTCGCTCACCTGCATTTGATTTTTCATTTATTTATATTTTAATTTACAGATGCTTTCTGACAGTTCGGTCATTTTTTTGGCGTTTCAGTTTCGATGTCCATCATCACACAAAATTACTGTGCTTCCCCGTTGTCTTATTCTTATATTAGCACATAATAAGCACATTGTTATTATGTTTACATTTAACACATTATTATTATTTGACATGCATAAAGATTACACTATAAATTTATTCTAAATAAATAAATAAATTAATGAAATCAAAAAGAACCCAGATGAAATAAAAAAAACCTCTGGCTGCCAAGCCAAGTGTCCAATAAAGTTGAAATTTATTTCTCATCACTACTCGATCAAAATTTTGAAGTTTCACGTCGATTGATCAAGCGGTTCCAGAGAAAACATTATTTAATATCTGTCTTTAATCCAATAAGGCTGCCAAACCATGTGACCTATAAATTATTCCTAAACAAACTTGTACACCCAAGGCTTGGGAAACATTTGTGTGAAGTTCCCCTCAATCTGTCCAGCCACTTCAGAGGAGAAGACTTTTCAAGGTTTAAAAAAAAATAAAAAAAAACAATATGGTTGTTGAATCATGTGACCACCGATTACAACATCAATTTTTTTTTCTGTGGACCATTTTATCCCTAGATGACCCTCAAAAATATTCATACTGATCAGATGTAGTGTTCTTCATGTGCAATTATGATGTCATAATGAAGGCACATATGATGTCATAAAAAAATCACACTTATTCCCCATGAAGAGTACTCGCTATGTGCCAAGTTTAAATTTTTTCCTTGTTGCAGTTTCAGATACAGAGGTCCAATTTTTTTCCGTTTTTCCAACATGGCTGCCACACCACTTGACCTATGACGCCATAATTATCATTAAAACATTCTACATGAGTAATCACACGTATAGTCAAAATTTTGTCTGAATCCGATAAGCGGTTGTGGAGAAAAACACAAAGGCTTTGTGTGGACAAACAAACAAACAAACAAACAGACAAACACACAGACAAACAATCAAATGGACCCAAATGCAATACCCTCTCCTTTAGCGAGGGTAACGAGGTAATTCATGTTTTGTCTGCAGTGATTGCAGCTGCTGTCTAATATACACCACCCAATGAAGGTGCGTTAATTCTAATATTATGCAGAGGAAAGAAAATAGTGATACCATCAAACGCAGTTAATTTCTGTCTGTCAGACATTTCACTTATAACTCAATGTTTGCTTACCATAACTTGCACAAATATCCCGTGTTTGCTACCATGCGACACACGACGTCATCACGCAGCGATGTCTGCAATAGCTGGAATGCACTGATAATTATTGGAGCCATTTTTAGTAATTTTCACCAATCGCTCGTTGCGATCCTGTATTTTTTTACTAATGTTTGTTTCAGATACTTATGTCTGTTTCAGTTTTGTACCACAAAAACTATACGTGCTGTAAAGTAATTTTCTAAAAGCCGTTACCTTTTGTGTGATGCCACTTTAGGCTGATCTGTTTTGTTGCGAGCATGTTGTGTGATGCCACATTGTTGTTGAAGTGAAAACAAAAATGTCCACGCCACGAAGTGAGACTCCACAAGAAAGGGAAACTCGCCTTGATAGCTAACAATGAAGCCAAGCTGCTCACAGTCAGGCCACAAGACAAAGTGAGACTTCACAAGAAAGGGAAACTCGCCATGATAGCCTACGACAAAGCCAAACTGCACACCATCAGGCCACATGACGGTGAGACTCCACAAGAAAGGGAAACTCACCTTGATAGACTACGACAAAGCCAAGGAGCTCACTGTCAGGCCACATGACAAAGTTAGACTCCACAAGAAAGGGAAACTCGCCTTGATGGCAAATGAAGAAAACAAGCTACTCACCATCAAGCCGAGACTGAGCAAGAGCAGAAATTTCACTGAGACAATGACCGCATACGCCATGCACAGCGACATTCGCAAGAAAAAACAGCAGACCTTCGTTAGCAAAGAGTGAGAAAATTATACCATTTTAATGAGGGTCTCAGCTGGGGGAAAGTTGCATTCACCTATGATCACATAAAAGATTATGCCTCTCACCCAACAATACAAATTGGAGCCATGGCAACTGAGTGCCAGCACTGCAGTGGCAAGAAATGGAAAGGGGAAGCACCTGTAATGTACTGTTCTGGTGGCAAAGTAAAACTTTAACCCTTGCAAGAACCTCCAGAATAAATGAAAAATCTAACGATTGAAAGCACCTCTGAGGACAAGCACTTTCAACAGAACAATCAAAAGTACAACAGCTGCTTCAAAATGACTTCTTTTAGGACCACCCAAGAAGTGAGGATGCCTGGATTCATGCCCACATTCAAAGTTCAGGGCCAGGTCTACCATAGAATTGGTTCCTTTCAGCTTCTACAAAATGAATCTCCAAAATCCCTACAACTATACTTTTTTGGAGATACTGAGGCTCAGCAACGCTCAGGTTCAGCAACGATGCCACAAAATACCTAGACTGAAAATTGAAATCCTCACAGCTCTGCAAGAAATGTTGCACAACTCAAACAATTATGTGCAAAGCTTTAAGTAGGTCATGGAACTTTTTGAATCACCAGATCACAAAATTGTCATCAGGGCCGACAAGACACCAGTTCGTCACCATGAACGAAGATTCCACGCATCAACGACAAATGAAGCGGCAATCATTATGGTGGATGATTGTAGAGAACATGGACCTTGCGATATTGTGCTTCAACAACGTGACAAGCAGATCAATGGAACTGCTGTAACTCATCGAAGCTATGATGCTTTGCAGTATCCACTGATCTTCTGCCAGGGAGAAGATGGGTCCAACTTTCTCATTCAGCAACATAACTCTTCCATTGGACAGTCAAACCCTTCAAAGAAAGTAAGTGCCTCTGATTTATGTGCTTACCACATGATGGTGTTATCAAATTATTTCAACCACCTTCGGCGATGCAAATATTTATTTCACCAGTTTGTCATCGACATGTATGTTAAGATTGAAAGTGAGAGGCTGCTCTTCATTCGAGATAATCAACGGAAATTACATGCAGAAAGCTACGTTCATTTGAGAGATGAACTCAATCACAACAATAATGCAAGCAACAATGGCCTTCAACTTTCCAATAACATTGGTCAATAATGCAAGCGGATCATTCTGCCTTCAACTTTCACTGACTCACCAAGGTACATGTATGAACGTATTCAGGATGCCATGACTTATGTCAGACAGTCCAGAAGCCCTGACCTTTTTATTACCTTCACCTGCAATCCTGCCTGGGCAGAGGTAAAAGATGAACTTATGCAAGGTCAAACAGCACATCATCGGTATGACCTGCTTGCAAGAGTGTTCCATCAGAAACAGCAAACTAATGCATCTCTTGAAAGACTGCAAATTTTTTAGTCAAGTGCAGTGCTATGTCTCCACAATTGAGTGGCAAAAAAAAAGGCCTGCCACATTCACACAATCTCATCTAGCTGACGGAAAAAAATCAAAGCAGAACATATTGTTACGGCTGTGGAAATTCGCAACCACCATTCAGGTCCCGTAGGTGAGGTATTTCTGAAGTACGTGTATAGTAGCCCCAAACCCGTTGTCTAAAGGGAATTTATGTGATTCATTCGGGCTGCGATCCTTTGAGTTAGCCATTTTTCTGTTCTTATTGTTATGTTGGTGCACAAAACAACAACAAACATCGCCACAACCAACATCTCCACGATCACTCCATTCACTCCACGACGCCAACAACCTCGACGCCAACAATCACTCCACTCACGCCACCTTCCACAACTGCGCTACCAGCATCTTCGCCACTCGCATTCAACAGGCTCCGTGCGGTTACGATCTCCGCGGAGGAACATAAAGGCCAACGGGGATGCGCAGGTTTTCCCGCCTTTTCTCCCGTGTAAATTCTCCGCGCTCGGGGTGGGGGAGGTGCGATCCGAGCGGGGTCAAAGGTGAGAAAAGGTGGGGGCCTCTTTTTGGGAATAATTCCCTGGCCTGAGCCAAGACTGACTTTCCTCGCCCCCCGCACGGCGCGGGGAGGGGGAACGAGAGGGCACGCCCCTTTTCGGGAACCCTCTCGAAGAGGGTGAGCCGAAAACGGGGGCGGAGTGGAAGGCGGAGCCCGCGCTATAAAGACGGACACGGCCGGGTGCAAGGAGCTCTCTGTCTTTTTCCCCTCTGAGTGGAGCTGTGAGGAGTCGTCGGTTGTGAGGACGGCGGAAGGAGACGGAGCTCGGAGTTGAGGTCGTGGAGAAGGACTCGACGGCCCACCAGGAAGTCACCCTTCTCTTTTCTTTGGGTCTTTGGGCAATGACTGTGGGAGGTGCCTGTCTTGTAAAGTAGAACTGTTAAGTGTTGCCGTGTGTGCGCGTTAGTCGGTAGTATCTCTGCGTCACTGTTTCTTTGTTTCATTGCTTATGTGCATTTGTGATTACTGTATGGCTGTATATGTGTGCTATCCTGTGTGTTGAAATAAATGTGCTTTGTGTTGAATTGTTCCCCGTTTCGCTGCGTCCTTCCTTTGTTGGGTCTCCATCTTGCTTCACGTAAAGGGTCGAGTGGGCGTGATACGCCCGATAATTAATTGGAACCGTCGAGGCCGACGATAACACCGCTCGGTTATCCCGATAGCACGGAACGGACCGCTTAAGCGGTTCGTGTCCGAAGTCGACCTGCGGCGAGGTGCGATCGCCCGGTTTACCATCCGCGTGGTACTTAGGTAGGTCGAGTTTGGCGAACAACCCTATCCCACGCGGTGGCCGATTGGCACGATCGTGGTGAGGCCGAAAGGCCCACCCGTGACTGGCTCCCGGCGTTAGTCCGAGAGGGTCACGACTGAATGTCCGTCCGGTGGGCGAGGCGGCCGCCATTCGAGTCACGTGGCCGTTCGCACGCCGGCGGGCGCGAATTCGTAACAATATTAACGACCTCATCCGCACAGAGCTCCCTGACCCAGAAGTAGTTCCTGAGCTATTTGCCTTTAATTGTCAAGAGGCACATTATTCACAGACCATGCGATCATTAAATCAATCATCCCTGCATGAAAGGCAATATTTGCACCAAGAACTCCTCAGAACTTCATACAGAAACACCAAAACAGGAGTTGATAGCTATCCTACCTACAGATGACGAAATGCAGAAGATGGCGGGCACACAACTAGGCTCAACATTCATGGAGGCCAAGAAATTGAAGTGGACAATCGCTGGGTGGTCCCATGCAGTCCCTTCCTGTCAAGAATTTTCAAGGCACACTTGAACGTAGATTATTGCAATTCTGTCAAAGCAATGAAATACATCTACAAATATGTCCACAAAGGTAATGATATGGCCATATTTGGACTGGATGATGACAGAGCACAAACGGATGAAGTAGCAAGATATCAGATGGGTTGATATATAAGCAGTAATGAGGCAGTATGGAGAATTTTGAACTTCAACATTCATGAGCGCCATCCAGCTGTAGTAAAACTTGCAGTTCATCTTGAGAATGGACAGTATGAATACTTCACTGAGGAAATTGTCAGACAAAGAGTGGAGAAACCACCACAAACCACACGTACAGCATTCTTTATGCAATGCCAAGAAGACGATTTTGCAAAAACTCTGCTATTATGCCAAGTCCCCACTTAATATACATGGAACACATCTAACAAGTCATGACAAAGAAGGAAGCAGGGAAAAGAAGTTGATAGTCACCCAGAAATGCGATCAAGTGATACCATTGGAAGGGTGTATACAGTCTACCCGAACAGTTATGAGTTTCTACTTGCGCATGCTCATTCACACTGTCAAAGGGCCCACTGATTTTCAAGATCTCCATACCTTTGAGGGGCGGGTCTGCGAGACTTACCGCGTGTGAAGCTTGCCATCTTCATGCCCTATTGGAAGATGATGATGGACATTGGGAGGCAACACTTGAAGAAGCTGCCGCAACTCAAATGCCTGTCCAACTGCGTCAACTTTTTGTGATTATGCTTCAGACATGTGGCTTCTCAAGTCCGATGCAACTTTGGGAAAAACACAGAGACCATGGCAGAAGACGTTTTGTTGAAAGTGCAGAAGCAGAATCCACAAGAAGATATCAACTACAATGATGCCATCTTCAACAAGGCTCTCATCAGAATGGAGGATCAAATTATTGCACTGTGAGCAACAGACCTGTCACACTTTCGCCTTCCTGTGCCAGACCGGAATGCAGAGAATGGTGTTGCTCAAGAGCTGCCTGGAGAAACAAATTACAATATCAAAGAGCTATTGGAGTTTGTTGAAAGAAATGAACCATTGTTGGTTCATGATGAAAAAATTGCATTCACAAAGATCATGGAAAGCATTGAAAATGGAGAAGGAAAGCTCTTCTTCCTCGATCCTCCAGGGGGTACTGGTAAAACATTTGTGACGAACCTTCTGCTTGCCAAATTACGACAAAGGAAAAGGGTTGCTCTGGCAGTTGCTTTGAGTCGCATTTGCTGCCACTTTGCTTGAAGGAGGACAAACAGCACACTCAGCCTTCAAACTACCGCTTAACCTTGCCCACGGCAAAACTCCCACTCGCAACTTTGGGAAGGCAACTGCCAAAGCCAAGCTGCTATGCCAATGCCACCTCTTGTTTGGGATGAGGCAACAATGTCCCACAAACATGCCTTTGAAGCCCTCGATCGCACTCTACAGGACCTCCGTAATGAAAAAAAGACTCATGGGAGGACTAACCATGGTGATGTCTGGTGATTTCAGGCAAACGTTGCCAGTTATTCCTTGAGGAACAAAAGCAGATGAGGTCAATGCATGTCTCAAAACATCCTTCCCATCTGTGGCAGCATATGACGAGACTTGAACTCAACACAAGTATGCAAGTCCACCTTCATGCTGACGAGACATCACAACACTTTGCTCATCAGCTTCTCCAACTTGGTAATGGACAGATTCCAGCTAATGAAACTGAGGGACACATTCATATTCCTTTTGTTAACTTGGTGAACTCAGAGGAGTAGTTGATGGCCAAAACCTTTTCAAAAATACAGATCCACTATAGCGACCACAAATGGCTTTGTGAAAGGGCAATCCTTGTCCCAAAGAACAAAACGGTTAACTCCATCAACTACAAATTGCTCCAAATGCTTCCTGGGGAAAAAAATGCCACAAATCACTTGATACAGAGTCTGACCCAAACCAAGTGGTCAATTACCCAGTTGAATTCCTTAAGTCACTGGAGATTTCCGGAATTCCACAACAAAACCTGGTGTTGAAAGAAGGAACGCCAATTATGCTATTGTGAAACTTAGACCCACCGAAGCTCTGCAACGGAACCAGACTTGTAATCGAAAGAATGATGCCACACGTCTTAGAAGCCACCATAATGACTGAAAAGGCAAAAGGTGAAAACGTATTCAAACCAAAAATCCCTTTGACACCATCGGACCATTCCTTTTGAATTTAAGCGGCTTCAACGCCTCATCTGCCCAAGTTTCGCTATGAGTATTAACAAAAGCTAAGGACAGACAATGAAAG
>CM068958.1:117424930-117453682 GCA_035128595.1 Eptatretus atami | reverse complement strand
GCACAGAGTGACTGGCACCTTGAACCAAAAGGGCTACCACAGCATTTTGCAGCGCCATGCAATACCCTCTCTTCTATGCCTAGTTCGTCAGGGGTTCATCCTACAGCAAGATCACGACCCAAAACATACCTCCAGGCTTTGTCAGAACTACCTTCGAAGAGAAGAACAAGATGGTTGGCTTCAAATCATGGAATGGCCAGCACAGTCTACAGACTTAAACCCCACCGAGCTGGTTTTGGATGAAATGGACAGAAGGGTGAAAAGCAAAGCAACCTACAAGTGCAACACATTTGTGGGTTCCTTTGCAACAAGCAATATATATATATTGTTGCAAATTCGCGGCCCGCCGGCCGTGCGAACGGCCACGTGACTCGAATCGCGGCCGCCTCGCCCACCGGACGGACAATTCAGTCTTGACCCTCTCACTCCAACGCCGGGAGCCAGTCACGGTGGGCCTTTCGGCCTCACCACGATCGTACCAATCGGCCACCCACGTGGATAGGTTGTTCGCCAAACTCGGACCTACCTAAGTACCCACGCGGATGAAACCGGGCGATCGCACCTCGCCGCAGGTCGACTTCGGACACGAACCGCTTAAGCGGTCCATCCGTGCTATCGGGATAACCGGCGGTGTTATCGTCGCCTCGACCGTCCTGATAATTATCGGGCGTATCCGCCCACTACGAACCCTTTTACGTGAAGCAAATGGAGTTCAATTAAAGAAAAGACGAAGCGAAACGGGCACTTCACAAGTAAGCACATTTAATTCACACACACGGATAGCACACATATACAGCCATACGGTAATCACAAATCACATATATCAATTTAAAAACAAAACAATAAATGCAGAGCTACGACCGAATACGCGTACACACCGCAACACTTATACAGTTTTACCTCGTCTACCTTACAAGACGCGCCACAACACGCATTCACACCAAGCAAAGGAAAACCCCTCAAAGGCAAGGAGTCAGACTGGGCCCGTGGCCTAATGCGCGGTGGAACCTGGATGAGCGGCCAGGTCCACGAGACCGAAGGGGTCCTACCCGCGCCTCGTGGCGAGCCGCAAAATGTCGC
Source organism: Eptatretus atami (assembly GCA_035128595.1). Classification (NCBI taxonomy): domain Eukaryota; kingdom Metazoa; phylum Chordata; class Myxini; order Myxiniformes; family Myxinidae; genus Eptatretus; species Eptatretus atami. The sequence goes on along the minus strand of CM068958.1, from coordinate 117,452,602 downwards.
TGCACGGCGCGCCCCAGTTTCGTGGGCACCTGCTGGTGAAGTGGAACGGGGCCCCTTTTCGCACTCTCTCAGCGCGGGGGGAAAGGGGGAATGTTTGTCTCTGGGAGGGAGTATGGCTGGCTTGCTTGAGTCCCCGACGCGCGATTCACCGCGACCTCGTCGCCGACTTCCTCGCCCCGGACCCGAGCCTCCGGTTCTCCTCAGCCGATCTCCCTCCGCAGCCGTTCGCCTCCAAACTCATCTGCCCCACTTCTGCCACGATTCGCCTTGCGCTCGTTTCTTTATCGCTCCAGAACCCACCATATGCAAATTTTCGGATCAAAACGACCTCAGGGCGGGACCACGCTCGCCGATTGACGGAAGAAAAAGGGGCGTGAATCTTTCCTGATCCTCAAATTTGCATATCCTGATTTCTCTCAGATGTCTGGAGGCGGCCAAGCCGCCCCGCGCTTCCTAATTGATGGATCAATGTGGCGTGTAGCATTCCTGATACCGAATTCTCTCTCGGAAGCCGCTATTTGCACTCACGGCTCGGTGCGTATTGTGGAACGGCCCAAGATAGGCCCGTACGCTCGTGGTGCCCACAGGTGGTGCGGGAATGCCGTAGGAGAGAGGGAAGGTGGTGGAGGTTTTCGGCGGTGGCCGATGGCCATGATGCCGTTTGGAATGGCGGTGATGTGAGTTTTTTCGGGAGCGTTGAGTGAAGGTTAGGTGTGGCTGTCGTTGTTGTTGTTTGTCTGAGTGTTGGAGCTTGGTTGGTTAAATAAATGCGTAGAACAGAAAAAAAGCCTAAACTCAAAGGATCGCAGCCCGGAGATATCACATTTATCCCTCTAAACAATGGGTTTGGGCTAACTATACATGTACTTAAAAGATATCTCACCTACGGGACCTGAATTGTGTTGCGAATTTCCACAGCCCGTAACAATATATATATATATATATATATATATATATATATATATATATATATATATATAATTATAATATATATAATAAATATAAATTCTTCTCCAACAGTATGGAGAAAATTCCGAACAATATTGATTTCCATTGCAGAAAGAATGCCACGAGTATGATCGGCTGTTATATCTGCAAAAGGTGGCTACTTTTATGAGTCAAAAATTTAGATTAAATTTGTTCAACAAACGATTCCATGATTTATTTTTTATCTGCAATTGTTTATTTTTCTATACTTTAATTTCAGAGTACATTGAAACATTAAACTGCTTAAATTTCAGTAAAAACTGGAAAAATGGGGGTGTTCTAAAACTTTTGACTTGTGTCGTGTATATATATATATATATATATATATATATATATATATATATATATATATATATGACACTACTCAAAAGTTTGAGAATAAAAGAACACGGAACACAGAACAAAGAGGAAAGATATATATGTATAGTATATGTATATTATTATATATATATATATATATATAATATATATATTCCTCAGGGAGAGGGCACGGCTTGGGTAAAAAACACACAACATCAACCACACAACACCCTTGACGAGACCCCCACCATCAGCACTCCGTACACATGCACACAATTACCCATAAATGCTCAACCTACCTAAAATTCCTGCCAACATCCCCTACCCCTCAATCTTCATAACATCCAGTACCTATACAATTCCAATTTAAACTTACCAATTGTTCTCTGCTGCCACTACCTTCCCAGGGAGGTCATTCCATGCATTAACTACTCTCTGAGTGAAAGTCCCCTGCCTTACTGCTATCTTAACTCTCCTCTTCTTTACTCTCAGGCTAAAGCCCATGGTCCTGTCACTGTCTACTCTGTTGAATAATTCATCTACACTTATTTTATTGATACCTTTCATTATCTTAAACATCTCTATCATATCTCCTCATAACCACATAGTTTCTCGTGTGTGAAGCCCAATCTCCTTCACCCGCTCCTCATAGCTAAGTCTAGCTCGGTACGGAATCAATCTCGTAACCTTGCGCTGAACCCTCTCCATGGCATCTATATTCATCCGGAATTATGGTGACCAAAACTGCATGCAATTCTAGATGTAGCCTCACTAAATTCCTGTACAATTTAACACCACCTCTTTTGATTTATAAATGATTCCCCTCCGAATTACAACCTAAAACCCTCTTTGCTTTACCTATAGCTGCCTGGCACTGTGCTGCCTGCTTACCTCCCACATCTATTACAACCCCCAGATTCTTCTCCTGTGTGACACGCTCCAAAATTACCCCTTGCATCCTGTAATCTCTTTTTTCATTATTTTTTCCCATCCCCAACACCTTACACTTGCTCAGGTTAAATTCCATCTGCCAATCTTTTACCCAATGTATACAAGTATCAATACTTTCCTGTATCTGATCACCACCCCCTCTGCTATCCACCCCACCTCCAAGCTTTCTGTCATCTGCAAATTTGGAAAGATTACTCTTCACCCTACTATCCAAATTGTTGATGTAAATAATGTATCGTCATGGTCCGACTACTAATCCCTGAGGTACCCCACTTCTTCCATCCTCCCAGCAAGACATCCTCCCACTCACAGCGGCTCTTTGCTTCCGACCACTAAGCCAGTTTGCAATCCAATTAGCTACCTGACCAGCCACTCCACAAGCCCTCACTTTGGCTGACAACCTCTGATGTGGTACCTAATCAAATGCCTTCTTAAAGTCTAGATATACTATGTCTGCTGCCTTTCCCTCATCCACCCAATCAGACACTGCTTCATAAATCTCGAAAAGATTTGCTTGACAGGAACTACCTTTGGTAAACCCATGCTGACTACCTTTAATTAGTTTGTATTTATTTAAATGGTTCCTCGTCTGGTCCCTAATTAATGTCTCCAACACCTTCCCCACAACTGAAGTCAAACTAACAGGTCTATAGTTTCCCAATTATTCTCTGGATCCTTTCTTTAATAATAATGGTGTTACATTTGCTGCTCTCCAATCCTCCGGTACCTGTCCTGACTCCAGTGAGCGATTGAAAATATCCGTTAACATCTCGCTCACCTGCTCAGCCACCTCCCTCAATACTCTCGGGTGCATATTATGTGGCCCAGGAGCCTTATCTTCTCTTCGATTTCTGAGCTGCTCCTTTACTTCTGACACTCTAACCTGGATCTTCTGTAAAAGCTCTTTCTCACCTCATTGATAGAAACTCTCAGCTATTAGTAATTCTCCTGACTGTTCTTGTGTAAAAGTTGAAGGAAATTACCTGTTTAATAAGCCTGCCATCTTACTTTCATCACTAACCACTCTCCCGGTGCTATTCCTCATTCGGCCCACACTGGTTCTAACCTGTTATTTTCCCCTAATATATTTAAAGAAAGCCTTGTTATTGTGTTTAATATTCTTAGCCATGTCCTTCTCATACTCTATTTTGGCTTGCCGAGTTATTTTCTTCACTTGCCTCTGTTTACTTCAATAGTGATATAAATCCAACTCCAGTCCTGTTATTTTAAACCTAATAAATACCTTCTGCTTCTCCTTAATGGTGTTCCTTATCTCACTACTCAACCACCCTGGTCTCTTTTTGCTGCTAGTTTTTTTTGATTCGTACAAGTTATGTAATTTTATGTATGATCTGCTTCTGTACATGATGATTAAAATAGGCTGATGTCGAAGAATCCTGCCAATATCTAAGTACCTCTCATCCCCCAACTTCCAGATACCTGTCCAACTAAATTTTAAAACTACCCACTGACTCTACTGTCACTACCTTTGCAGAGAGACCATTACATGCATTCACCACTCTCAGAGTGAAAGACTCCTGTCTCGTTACCATCTTAACTCTTCCCTTTTTTGCTGTTAACTGCTCCCCCCCTTGTCCTACCAGTGTTCATTCTGCTGAAATATTCTCTTGCACATATATTTGGTGATGTCCTTCATCATCTTCAACATCTCCATCAAATTCCCTCACTATTATTGTCTCCTTTCGAATGTAAAAAGTCTTGTGTGTCTTTCAGCTGCTCCTCATAGTTTTGCCGAGCTTGGCCAAGGATCAATCGACTTACTCGACACTCTTCATGGCAACTATGTGACATTGTGAACAAAACTGTACAAAATATTCCGGATGAGGCTTCACAATATTCCTCTGCAGTGCTCATGCTACCTCATTTGATTTGTAATTTATCCCCCCTACAAATACAATCAAAAAGCCCAATAGATAGTTACACAGAGATCGGAATCAATTGTAGACGTAAAATCTCCCATACTACCTTTGATATAAAGAGGAAACCGCTATGCAGCTTTTTCGAACAGTTTGGGGTGGGTAAACTTGCATTGCTCCCACTCGTGTTGATTGCCATTAATCCTTGCTTTAAAGCATTTAGTACTCGTCGCACACAGGTTGTCATGAGTGCTGTGATGCTTTATAAAAAGTATGTGCTTAACTTCCGCCACCAACACCATGTGCTTTATCTTAAAAACCCTAGCCAAATTGTAAATTTTACTTCCTGATTCTCAGGCCAAAATTTGTTATAGCTGACCTTTTTTGTACTGGAAGAAACAAAATGTGATTTGACAGGGGGGGGTTCCCTGGCTCTGGTTTCTTTAAATCCCTGGCACTGCACTTCCCCCAGGGAGGAGATAAATTGATCCCCCCATCAAAATATTTTGTATTCATGGTGACTGAATTCGTGAAATTTTAACTTCTGACATTTTAAAATGAGAAATGTACGCTGAATCCTTTTTGAGAACGAAATGGTTTTAAAAAGCTTGTTCTAACCACACAACCAGTGTAAGATCAGCAGGACATCATGATAAACATGATTTTTAAAAATGCAGTGGAGTTTGGTTTCACTGGATCCAGATCATGTTGTTAGGCTGTATGAAGTGGATCAGATGGGATTCTACTTATCCATTATTATGTCACAAAACTGCACGTGATGAAGCACAGCAAATTTACCAATGAAAATCGACATCGTCATTATGTTGCTGCATTTCGATCTGACATTACATATATATATATATATATATATATATATATATACATATATATTGTTGCAGTTCTCGGAACCGCATGCATCCAACAGATAGTGGTCCCAAGACAGTTATACCATTAATATACGTGTAGATAGTCCCTTCCCTTTTGTCTAGCGGGACAACAGGGGCGTGCATTGCGAGGATCTCATAGCTAGGTTTGCTTTCATAATTCCTTCTTCATTTCATTTATAACTTCATTCCTACTCTTCTTTTCTGATTATTCCTGAGGTAAATCTGAGCCACGTGCACCCTTCGCTGTGAGATGGGTCCTCAGCAAAGGGCCAGCAGGCATTACACCCACACCCCTCCATAGAAAACACAGCCTGCCAAACACACACGCAGCGGCAATTTCCACTCAATGGTGTTTTTCACAACACAGGAAACACACCCAGCACGACGCCCACGCTGCACGGAACGCGTACTGAGGCCGATAATAGAAAGGCAACCCCACGCCACATTGCGCGTAATGCGAGTGTGCAAGGCGCAAGCGGCACGTTACTTTCAACAAATTTCTGGACTAATATCGATCGGGTTTCGTCCTGCGCACATGATAGCAGAATCGGGCGAACACGAGCGCTGGCCACGTGCGTAATGGTGGATCGGAACGGAAGATGTTGTACGGAACGTGCTCTCAAAGGCAGATCCATGCGCCGCTCGCGACACTGTTATCGTACAGAGCCGGGCACGAATGGGCAAAATCTTACTGTCTGTGCATGGGTTTGCCATAACATCTTACCTTCTCACCTCTACAGCCAGCGAAGCTGCGATCGGGCGGAGGCATGTTGTACAGCTCGGGCCAGGTGGTGCACACGGACCGGGTGTGTTGGCCAACGCTGGTCGGGGGCGCCCTAGCGGGCGTGCGGGGCCGACGCCACTCTTGGCCGGTCGTCAGTGCATGGCCCGGGGGTTCATGCAAGGCGATTCATGGCGCAGAGTTCGGTGTGGGCGATTCGTATCATGTCGTGAGGTCGGAGTGAGACGGTCCCACAGCTCGGGGTCACCTTGCCGGAAATAGAATGTTGCAGTTTCCGGCCATCATGGCCGGGCCGCACAGGGGGTTGGAGCCAATCAGTGCACCCGATTAGGGTGGTGACACAACGCTTTGGGGTGGCCCCCTGCCCCGCACCGCGGGGCCTATAAAGGTCGGAGCGGGTCTGTTCGCTCTCTCTGCCCTGCTTCGCCTGCCGCTCAAGCTGGACCTTGACTCCGCCTTCTGTCGTCATCAATTCGACTCCGCCTTCTGTCATCATCACTTTGACTCCGCCTTCTGTCGTCATCGCTGGCCTCCTCCTCCTCTTCTCTGCCCAAATGATTGACTCCATCCTCCCAAATCAAACCCCTCCTTCATGCCCACAGTCTCGACACGAGCTGCCCGAAGCAGGAGACGACGCGCCAGCTATCAAGGATGGGGGGGGGGGGGGGGGGGGGTACCACGCCATGGAGCATTCCCACCAAACATATTGGTGGCACGTTCGGGGACTGCGTATCAGTTATAGAAAGGTACCGAGAGACCATAACCTCAACTCCTCTCCTGTCTTGCTTCAATCCCTCTTCAACGGGTTTTCTTTTTGTGTGTGTGCGTGTGTGCGTGTGTGTGCGTGTGTGTGCGTGTGTGAGTGTCCTGGCACCTGTCTTTGTAAGTAACCCTGCATAAGATTGTTATTATTATTTTCGGGTTAGGTCTGCTCTGCGTCCACTTTCATAAGCTGCTTATTATTGCTGCACCACACCTCTCTCCCCTATCTCTGCACAACACACCCCAATAAATATCTTGATCGTACCACATACCTTTCCTCGCCCATTGTTAATAAATGATTATTAGAAATATTCCCTGCTCGTTTTTGTCTTTTCCTTCATTGGTCCAGCATTGTCCGAATCCTAGCTTAAGGGGCTGTCACACCTTGACGTTTTAGCCAGCGTATGGCAAGGTATCAAAATGTATGTAAAACGCTGCGTACGCTGAACTATTGATGTTTTTTTAAAGTTTTGGGCATATAATAGCGTGTTGGACGTATGCATAACGCATTAGTAACGTACACAGAACGTTTCAATCACATATAGATAACTTATACCAACGAATGCTGAGCGTGTTGTCGGCATTCACAACCTATGCCCAATGATAGTCTAACTTATGCATAGCGCGGCAGCGTATCGCTGACGATCACGTGGCGTAGGCTATAATAGGCTGCGCTCGACGATTCAAATCATAACGGCACTAGACATCGAAGTTGAAGCCGCTGTCACACCTTGACGTTTTAGCCAGCATATGCCGACGTATGAAAAATTTGCCGAACCAAGTTGGCACACGTCGAATACGTTATGGGAAAGTTTTGTATACGTTAAGAGCACGCTGGCATACGTCGTAGTACGCTGGCATACGTCATCATACGCCTAGTACGGCTCGAGAAATTTTGGAGGGCAGTCTGAACAATTTCAATGGCTCGAGTGAGATGTAGAGGGGCGCTATGACAGCTTTACGGGTTACCGCATCGTGAGTCACTAGCTTAAGTCGGCACTTTTGAGCGCGATCGTGGCACACACGTCACACACGTTACTTGTACGTTACTCATTAAGTCGAAACATGTCGAGGTAATGGTTAGCGTCAGTGTTCAGACTCCCTGTTTTTTTTTTTGTTTTTACTTGCCAAAACGAAGTTTTGCAAGATATGTTAGTCAGCTTGATGTTTTTTTTTTTTTGTTTTTTTTGTTTTTTTGTTTGTTTGTTTGTCTGTAATCACGTATTAAAATTCTGCGAGAGCACAATTATCATTGGAAATTTTTGTAACTCGCATATCAGAGGCCTATAGAGGTCCCTTTCAGCGCACAAATTTTGAAGGTCAAGGTCAAAGTCAAGGTCACTGTCGCAAATCAGGGGAGTCGACGAAACCCTTATTTTTTGAGTAATTTTGATCGGATCGTCTTCAAACTTCTGGGAATATAGTTCATGGTCTGGCGCTCAGCTGATATTTTTTGGTGGCGATTGGCCTTGACCTTCATGTGTTTTTTTTTGTTTTTTTCTGTTAATCACGTATAAATCACTCTGCAGAGCACAGTTATCATTGGAAATTTTTGTAACTTCGCATATCAGAGGCCTATAGAGGTCCCTTTCAGCGCATACAATTTTGAAGGTCAAGGTCAAAGGTCAGGTCACTTTGTCGCAATCAGGGGGTCGACGAAACCCTTATTTTTTGAGTAATTTTAATCGAATCGTCTCCAAACTTTATGGAATGTAGTATATTGGTCTGGCGCTCAGCTGATTAGTTTTGGTGGCGATTGGCCTTGACCTTCATGTTAGCGCTGAGGTCAAATATTTGACCCCAAGGTCAATTTTCAAGTTTTAGGAACCATTTCGTGTGTACCTCAAATAACACCTCGATGAGTGCTTTCTAGATATGTCAAGCTTGAGACATTATGACGTATTTGGTGACGTTATGAGGCAAACACATATTTTTCATGGTTACTCTGTAGAACGATTCTCATCGGAATCTCTCGTAGGCAGATATTCCTCAAGGAGTCGCTCCTGGTGGATAGCAGCTCTGTTACCTCAGTGTGACCTTAAAGAAGTCACACGTGGTCACCTTTGGCAAGATACGGGTCACCCTAAGGGTGACATTGGTTTATTTTTCTTCGGTATGACGGTGATGTTGACACTTCGATTTCTTGACGCTGGCTAAATGGTCAAGGTGTGACAGGGCCTTTAGCCGGGACTTTATTTCCAACAATCCTTTCCTTTTAGCCGGTACGTCCTTGGCAGTATCGCTCGCCTGCATCCGATCCGGTAAAGTGATCCGGTTCGTGTAGAGTGATCCGGTTCGGACAAAGCGTACCGAGGGCGTGTTCCCCGGTAATTAAATCACGTGGTTATTTTAGGTAACCGGATTAACTAGACGGAGGACCGTAAGTCACGTGGTTGAGTTATTGGCGTCCACGGTCGGTTAAGCGACCCGCGCATCACGGAATTATCCGTCTGCGACAGCCTACAATTCCGGGGAGTCTAGTGGGAGCCGAGATAGCTTCCTCTCCCCCCCCCCCCGACCTGAGGGTCTTCTCACCTGACCCCGCCGCAACAATTATATTATATATATTATATATTATTATATATATTATATATAATATTATATATATATAGATGAAGACCACAAGGGGAAAACCAGCGATGTCCACTTTTTATAAATTTCAGGTTATTGCACCTGCCATAGTTGGCCAACATAAGGTTTCCTCTCACAATATTACTTTAACAAATAACCAGGGGTGTCACATAATTTATATGGTATAAAGTTTAGCCGTGCAATGAAAAAACAAGTGTTGTCAAAGCTGAACAAGTAGAAACCAGAGTTGTGAGTACTTTACTCCTGGTTATCTCCCTTTCATTCATGTTAACTGTTCCACCATAATATTCAGAGTTGAGAAACTAAAAATGAAAGGTTGTAAAGCTTTCACAGCATAAACTCTGAGCACTAAAATAGCCTATTTGGTTATATCAGGGCTCCGTAGTTGGTGCATATCGTGGTTCAAGCCTGGTCAAACCTTATTGTGACTTTTATGGAGCACCACCCGTGGTCTTAATGGTTAGGCGTCTGAGTACCCATCCTCATTCGATGTACCCACCGCCCAACCTGCTTAGTATATGAGGGAGTCACATGAGGTGACTTCGGATCGCGGGGGGTGTTTATCTTGGTTTCCTCCCGGTTTCCATCATATTAAGTAGTACGGAGTAAGAAATGGAGAATCGTCGTCATATAAACGAAATACCTTGAGTATGGCGTTGAACACAATCAAACAAAAAAACAATGACCGTTTAATGTTGAAAAAAATAATCTGTGATCACCAAAGTCATGTAATGTATGCATAACCAACAAGCATGAATTTGCTACACATCCTGGGTATAAATTGCATGGCAATTATTAAACAAGGGAATAACCAGTGATGTCAGTTTGCAACATTGATTCGTTCTTTGCTCTTAAATTAATAACACGAAGCTGGCAATCTATGCATGCTTAATTTGATCGGCCAATGATCACTCTTCCTTTTACTGGAAAAAATCTATATGACAGTTATTAAACAGTCCCAAAGTCTTGAAACTTTGTTTTTCAGTTTCTTCAAAATTGACTTATCTGACATCTCTGGTTTTCCCCTTGTGGTCTTCATATATATACATTATATATATATATATATATATATATATAATATATATATATATATATATATATATATATATATATCCGTTATTATCCTGTCAAACTTATGCAAGTGGTAATATGTTTTGAATCTATACATGTGGAGCTTAATATAAATAGTTCCAAGATTTTCTTATACTAGCGAAACCCCGTCAGACGGATTCCGTTCATCAACCACCTCACCGGCTCACCCACACTCGAGGGAGATGGACTGGACAGGGCGTGCTTGCCCCACCTACTATCCCCCGCCCCTGCCCCATTCCCCCCGCCTTCATTTGCTTACCCCCGACCAAAAAATTTATTACCCCAGCCCCCCGCCCCTCTTGATTCCCGCCCCACTTTCCCCCAGTCCCCCCCTGTCCACCCCCTCACTCAACCCTGCCTAATTCACCCCAGCCCCGCCCACTCATCCGCCGCCCCATTTCCCCCACCCCACCTTCAATTTGCTTACCCCGCCCAAAAATTAATTACCCCTGCCCGCCCCCGCCTCTTCACTCCCCACCCCCCCATCTTTGATTCCCGCCACTTACACCCGGGCCCCCGCACCCATGTCCACCCCCTCACACTCAACCCACCTAATTCACCCCAGCCCGCCCACTCATCCCCGCCCCATTTCCCCCCGTCTCCCGCTTTCAATTTGCTTACCCCCGCCCAAAAATTGCTTACCTTGCCCCGCCTCTTCACTCCCTGCCCCGTCTCTCATCCCCGCCCCGCCTCTTCACTCGCTGCCCGTCTCTTATCCCCCGCCCCGCCTTTTCACTCGCTGCCCCGTCTCTTCATCCCCGCCCCCGCTCTTCACTCCTCACCCCGTCTCAACGAAAAGTGTTTATTCTGCTTCAGTGTTGAAAGTTGACTATTGCCACTAGATGTCGATGCACTCTTACAGGTACGAAGTTTCTTTCAGTCCAGGTCACAGTACCGAGAAAAACGTGACGCGACCGTTGAGGGAGCACAAAATTGGTCCTTCAGTATTAATATATAGATAATTCTTATTACCCCGTGGTATCTTCCACCCCACGGGGTCTAAGCGCCGCTCGCGTTCTCTCTTTTCTTGTGTACAGTCTTGAACGTCTTTCTCCATACAGTAGTCTCCGGATATTAAATCCACGGATAATAAATCCAGCCGTATATTAAATCCGGAACGCCAGGGTACGGAATTCCTACAATATAGATTTCCGCCGTGTAATAATCCATCCGCCGTTAATAAAGCCACTTCATCGGCGCGTGCCTGTGTTTTTCCCGGAAGGATCACCGATTTTTTAGCATCAGTCGGAACCGGTTGTGGAAACTGGTCGTAGATCAAACCATGAGGAATTCAACCACTGGGTCGACATTGACGAAGACCTCGAGTCGCCAATGAAACAACCGAGGGGGAACTCTCGCAAAACCTTGTCGAGTTCATACAGGCGACAGACCAGCAACAAGATGAACCAGAAGACCACGACGAAGATGACGATGACAATGAGGAAGAGCCTGTCGTCAGTGGAGCTGATGTCAGGAAAGCTATTGAGTCCTAGAACGGGCAAGACACAACATGATATCCAGTTCCTGACTTCAGAGCTCAAGGATTCCGTTCGAGGACTCCTCTCCAAAAAGGACGTTAGCAACTGGCTGACGAAGGAAGATGTAGCCTAATTTGCATTTGTTGTTCTTTCCTGTTTTTATCAATAAACCTCTTTTTTATATAAATCAAACTGTTTTTGCTACTGCTGGACAAAAGGGATTGCACGATACAGTAATTTCAGGTCCGAAGTTGGGGTCACCGGATAATAAATCCGCCGGATATTAAATCCAGGAAACGCTCCGCCCGAGGTGGATTTAATATCCGGAGACTACTGTATTCATTGACAGAATTCGATGAAAATTGACAGGCATATACTAGACACATATGTGCAGGCATTAACTGAGCCAAATGTGTGATTGTGGCCCTTCGGGCCGAGGAATGGCCCATTTTGGCCCATTTTCTTAAAACTGTTATTTCTCGGTTATTAGTGAACAGAACCGAACCAAACTTGACAAGTATAGTCCAGAGTCCATTCCCCAGTCATTAACTGAGCCCAAAGTGAGATTATGGCCCTTTGGGCTGACAAACGGCCCTCTCTGTCCATTTTTTAAAAATTGCTATTTCTCAGTTGTTCGTAAACAGAACCAAACCAAACTTGACAGGTATATTCTAGAGACCATTCCCCAGGTATTAACTGAGCCCAAAATGCGATTCTGGCCTTTGGGCCGAGAAACGGCCCTTTCGGTCCATTTTCTTAAAATTGCTATTTCTCGGTTATTCGTGAAAGTAACCGGACAAATTTGACAGGTATATTGTTGAGGTCACTCTGCAGGCATTAACTGAGCCCAAAGTGTGATTCCGGCCCTTTGGGCCGAGAAACGGACCTTTTTCGTAAAATTGTTATTAAAAAATAAATAAAGAAATGCGCTGGGCGATTGCCAACACAAGATTAAGTCGCAAATGATGATATGAAACTAGCCTCACTCTTGTGAGGTGTTCTGGTTTCTTTTTCTGATGCGATGAAAATCTTACGAAATTTCAAAACTATCTGTCGGCGTGCTATTGCTCACCTGAGAGTTGTATGAATGAACTCCCATGGGATATGTTCACAATTCAAACTTGTTTCATTACTTTTATTTTTCAGTGTGAGAAATGTATTAGCGATATATTGAGGTTATTACTCCAAAATATGCTCGTAGAGTGGGTCCCGGTATCCGGCTGTACATACGTCCGTACTTATGTCTGTTAACATTTGACTAAAACATCTTCTCCTCACAAACTACATGACCGATATTGACCAAATTTGGTGCGATGTATCAGGACAGTAAGGATGTGCTCCCCATCCAGATCTGCCCCCATAAAAGGCTGAAAAGGGGGTTTTGCTTCAAATTCACAAATTCAGGCAATTTCTTGAAAAAAATATTTTCAGAAACTGATGGCCAGATGCAGACCAAACTCTTCATGAAACATAAGGAGCATGCCGTTAACTTAAGTTGTAGTCCCCATGACCGTACCATTTCAGGAAGGGGAGTCATGGCCGCTTCCCCATAATCGCTCATTTTCACTCCACCTTTTGGGGAAAAAACTGTCCGTCCATCATGGAGCTAATTTTTTTAAATCTTAATGTGACTTTTTAGCTTCATGTTGCTATCGTTATGCATCGCTTGTAAGTTGTAAAATCCAGAAATAACAACAACAAAAAAACCCCATGATGTCTGTCAATCTTATCCCCCTCACTGGAAATTTTACAAATCGCACCCTGAGAATAAAGATCAACACATGACTCACAAGGGACACAGAAAGTACCCACATACAGTCAATGTATCGCACTTAACTGCTGTTCATTGCCATGTCGACGTCGAACCACTTTGGAGGAACATAAACAAGTATAATTTATATTGAGTGCTGCATCTGACCTATCAGGTTTATTTTAAATTAAAATAGGTTTATGTCGAATAATCCATCGTGCTGACCTAAATGTCTCTGCTCTAACATGGATGGGTTCATGCTATGGAAACATGAGGGAGAAATGCTGACCGTCAAGAAAGAAAAGCAATGTGGATGAAATTTGACAACACGGAGAACAGCTAAGCTGTGAAAGATTTGAACCATGGAGTCGTTAATTAGGCCAAAGGTCATACTAGTCCACCTGGTATTCTGGCATTCAACAACAACATTCATAGTACATGTGTTTAATCTCACAAGAACATTGACTTGCACTTCAGCAGCACATAATCCAGGCCAATTCCATTTCCATACTCTTGCATGCAGGCCTTGACAGGTCCAGAAGGCAATTATGGACCAGATGGCATTGCAGAGCTCATTGGAATTTAGGTCAAAGCCAGGGTGGCAAAGCATGTGGCCCATTTAGCTGTCAGGCTCTGTGTAGATATATTTTGGTTGCTCATAAGTCTCCCGGAAGACTAGCTGAGATCCCAAAAGTCACTGGACTCATCACAAAAACTTAAACCCCAAAGAGCAGTGGGAGACAATCAATGTGCTTTGAACAAAAAGCAAGGTCATTCCTGCAGCTTTCGGTTCGTAATTAAATTCTCAACGCTGACTTTACCTGCTATTGTTGCCGTCTAAGCAACAGGAGGGCATATGTGGTTGGTTGCTGCTTCTACAAGTTCATCATTTAGATTTAGATTTCTGCACTGTTTCGTCTCGAACAGTTTGAACTTGGATGACTAACAACCATAAATACAAATTAAATTTTATTTTTGAGAATTTTGACTCCTAACTTGATCTGAGCATGTTCTATATAGTATAAAGATATGACATTTCACATAGATAGAGTTCAAAGAAAGACTCATAAGCCATCCTATTTCAGTCCACTGCAGGATGAAAGACAATGGACAACCTCAACACACATTAGGGGTTTTTTTATCTCTAAACTTGGCAAATGCAAGCAGCGATGACAATTGAACCCACGTAAGCCAATGCAGAAAGAAACAGGCCTTCAACATTTAAAAAAAAACAAAAAAAACAACCAGGTCACATGTGCAGTAGTTAGAGAAAAAAAAACATTACTCCATTTCACTTGATATTCTCATCATAAGAAAGCCATGAACTCGAATGTCATTTGCTTAAATAAAGGTAAAACGACGATGTCTCGGTCCTAATGCTCATGTCTCAAACCTTTTGGTCGAATAATAAACCTTCCTTAGCTTCAAACTTTCCATAGGTGCACCAACTTAAGGCAGTGAGAAATTCACTTTGAAACTGAGCAACAGCTTCAAGGGCAGTATTTCCACAAATTATGTGTGTCCAGAAGCTCCAAGCAAGGCCGTGTTCGGAGCAAAGTGTTGGTTTTCTTAGCACGAGTTCTTTTGATGGATGTACAAGAAAAAATCACTGCTGCTGAACAAACATCGAGGATATTAAAACAAGGATGTGAAGAAGAAACATGATGGCAGTAGTAAATGACAGGTAGAAAAAGCTCATGGGCCCAAAAATCGAAAAAAATGTAAAAAAAATCAAGAATGCATGACAGATTACCTTTCTGAAAACAAGCTGCTTGTGCAGCTTTCAATAAACTCTGCAAAATATTTGCTTGTTTTTAATATAAAGTTCAGTTCCAGAATTAGAAGCTTGTTATGTAACAGCAAGCAACATGACACCTGAAGCAGCCAAGTGTACTGGATAAACATTCAGTCATTGTAGAAGTATGGCTCATATTACTCACTGGTGTAATTGCATGACATATTTAGGTTATGTGCATTACCAAGATGGCACTTCAAGTCCAGCCACATACGGTGCATGTTTGTAAGAGGGTCGAATTTGGACCCTTAAGTTGATGAAGCTGAAGATCAAGGTATCATGAGGAAGCCAGTTTTGGAAATTAAAAAGACGCGCGAGCAATAAAAGAGGTTAGTGTGTTTTTTTTCCCTTGCAAAGGCATGGATAAGGGAAGACACAAGCATTCCTATTAACATTGCATGACCCTTCACTTCCATGTAAGGCAGATGTGTATATGCTCACTGTTGTAAAGTCATGGTTTTTGTGGAATCAAAATTTGAACTGAAGGAGGGGGGGCGTGGGGGAACGAGCTATTATGCAAGACATGCTATCACCTACACTCTGAAAACATTATCTCACTCGAAGGGCACTCCGTAGAGCGCATACCTCCACCGTGCAATGCCTGATCCACGAGAACATATTGGGCCCAATAGATTTTTTTAAACATCATGCTATACAGTACTATATCATTTTTGGCCCGATCCCGATCACTTTTACAAATTAAATAATTCTCGTATCCAGATCCAGATTCGGATCTTCACCAAAATCGAATCAATTCATCCTGACCACACACCCAACCTGTCTACCAAGTTTCATCTGAATCCGTCCAACTTTTTGAGATATCGTGCAATATATTAGTTTAGCCCCATCTCTCAATGGCGAATAATCACTTGAAAAAGCGAGAAGGGCACTCGGTAGAGCCATACCCTCTGCCACATAAAACCTGATCCACGAGAACATATCAGGCCCAATACATTTTTGAAATATCATGCTATATATCGTTTTTGGCCCTATCTCTCAATGGTGAAGAATCACTTTAAAAATTAAATAATTCTCGTATCCGGATCCGGATTCAGATCTTCCCCATAATCGAATCAATTCGTCCTCGTCACACACCCAACGTGTCCACCAAGTTTAATCCGAATCCGTCCACAACTTTTTGAGATATTATGTTATATATGAGTTTATCCCGATTTGTCAATGGTGAAGAATCACTTAAAAAATTCTCGGATCCGGATCCTGATTCAGATCTTCACCAAAATTGAAGAAATTCTTCCTTGTCACACACCCAACGTGTCCATCAAGTTTTGTTTGAATTCGTCCACAACTTTTTGAGACATCGTGAAATATATCATTTTTGCCCTGATCTCTCAATGGTGAAGAATCATCTATCTATAATTCCAGCAATGTGCGATTGTGTGTGTGTGTGTGTGTGTGTGTGTTTGTGTGTGTGTGGTCTGTGTCTGTGTCTGTGTGTCTGTCACCGCTGTTTCTCGACAACCACTGGTCCGATCTAATTGAAACTTGCCAGATATATTGCTGGGGACCGAGGATGTGCCTTTTCAAGGTTTGATATTAATCGGACAAGTGCTTCCCAAGTTATGGCCATTTATTTACCAAACCAATGACAAACACGTTGTTGCGTGGGCGTGGCCGATGGGGAAGGGAAGCTCGGCCGCGTTCCCCATTACGGGTTACAACGTACGGACTTCCGGAGAGTGATGACTTCGTTTATTCAAATAATTTCTCGATTTCTTATGCGCATTTATAGATAAACACAATGCCCCAAGTTATGACGCTTTCATATTAGACGGTGCATAAATTTCAGTAACATCAGAGTGCTGGTATGCTCCGAACCAGGAAGTAATTTTTTTTTCTTCTTCCTTTTTGTTTTTCCTTGCCACGACATTACGAAAAGGTAAAATACGTTGGCGCTAATTGAATAATTGGGTATTAAAACTAAATTGCGAATAATCGTAACTGCGAATAATATGCCAACTTCCGGGCCACGCACGTACGGGCACGCGAGAGCCGAAGAAACGGCCTGTGTGGTTGTTGTTTGTTGCTCGCGGTTTGAATATTTATTTATTAATTAATTTTTTTTTATTTTTTTTTACGGGCACGTACTAGTTTTTAAAATTTGAGTAGTCGGATCCAGATCTGGTTCTTCACCAAAATCTAATTCGTTTGTCCTCGTCACACACCCAACCTGCCCACCAAATTTATCTGGATCCATCCACAACTTTTTGAGATATCCTGCACACAGCCAAGCAGACAAACAAACAGTCAGACAGAGAGGGGTGAAAACATAACCTCCTTCACCTTCAGTGGCGGAGGTAATTATTCAGGCAATGGTTGGAGTTGAAAACATTTAGTATGGAATGCACTTGAGCAAAGCAAAGGATGCAGGTTTGATAAATATTAAATCACAAAATAGATCCTCGCATAATATTCTGGTAAGATTCATTACAAAACTAGAAGGGCACTCTTCGACGCCAGATATGCCTCTGCCCACATTATTACATCATTATACATACTTGTACCAAGTTTGATTTAAATCCTTGAACCCAGATTCAAAACATCAAAATCCTAGCCAGACCATCCATCATACGTTCGATTTAAATCCCAGCCAGACCATGTATCCGATCAGATTGAAATTTAAAACGTATATTCCCCATCACTACTAGATCATAATTCTGAAGTTTCACATCGATTGATGAAGCGGTTCAAGAGAAATGATTTTTGAAAATATTCCTGTTGAATCCAGTATGGCTGCCAGACAATGTGACCTCATATTTGTGAATACCCTGTTATCCCCAAGGCTTGGACAACATGTGGGTGAAGTTTCCCCTCGATCAGTAAAGCCGTTCTGGAGAAGAAGTTTTTTAAAGGTTTATTCTTCAAAAAAAATCAAAGCTGCCAAACCATGTGACCCATGACGTCATAGGTAGAGAACTGTTTGTTCCTCATGGATAGGTTATCATACCTGCAAAGTTTCATCTCAATCTGTTCAGCCATTTCAGAGAAGATTTTTGAAGGTTTTTATGTTAAAAAAATTATTTCTGCTGAACCACGTGACCGAAGATGTCATCAATTTCTTTCCCCCTTACAATTTAGCCCGAGATGACTCTCAAAAATTTTCGTACTGATTGGATAAAGCATTCAACGTATGAAATTATGACGTCATAACAAAGCCACCTATGGCATCATGAAAAAAAAAATCACACTCGTTTCCCATGGGGAGTACTTCGCATGTGCCAAGTTTCATTTATTTCCATGGGGCGGTTTTGGAGATACAGAGGTCCAAAGTTTTTCCTTTGTTCTGGCTTCGTGATAGGAAGCAAAGAGTGGTTGTGAGTGGGAGGATTTTTGCTGGGAGAATGTAGGTCGTGGGTTACCTCAAGGATCAGACCATCACTATGTATTATTTACATCAACGACTTGGATAATGGGGTGAAGAGTAGGCTTTCCAAATTTGCAGATGACACAAGGCTTGGAGATAAAGTGGATAGCAGAGGGGGTGGTGATCAGATACAGGGAAGTATTGATACTTGCGTAGATTGGGCAAAAGATTGGCAGAGGGAATTTAACCTGAATAAATGTCCACCAAGAACAAGGAAAATGGAGATTACAGGATGAAAGGGGGAAATTTGGAGCATGTCACACAGGAGAAGGATCTGGGGGTGGTTATAGATATGGGAGGTGAGCAGGCAGCACAATGACAGGCAGCTATCGGTAAAGCAAATCGAGTTTTAGGTTGTGCTCGAAGGGGGATCATTTATAAATCAAAAGAGGTGTTGTTATCATTGTGTCAGAATTTAGTGAGGGTCACATCGAGAATATTGTGTGCAGTTTTGGTCACCACAACTCAGGATGGACATAGATGCCATATAGAGGGTTCAGCGCAGGGCTACTAGATCGATTCCGGGCCTAGCTATACTCAGCTATGAGGAGCAGCTTTAGGAGACGGGGCTGTATTTACTAGAAAGGAGGCGGTTATGAGGAGATATGATAGAGATGTTCAAGATAATGAAAGGTATCGATAAAATAAGTGCAGATTAATTATTCAACAGAGTAGACAGTGAATAGGACCAGGGGCCATAGCTTGAGAGTAAGAAGAGGAGAGTTAAGATGATCATAAGGCGGGGTCTTTCACTCAGAGAATTAGTTCATGCATGAAATGGTCTCCCTGGAAAGGTAGTTGCAGCAGACACAGTAGATAAGCTTAAATTGGAATTAGATAGGTACCTGGAAGTTATGGAGATAGAGGCGTATAGGGATGTTGGCAGGAATTTTCAGTGGCTTGAGCACGGATGGGTAATTGTGTGCATGTGTACGGAGTGCGCCTACTAAATAAAAACCCATTAACAAGGTTTCACTCCAAAAATTCTTAAAAGTTTGGAATGAGGCTGAACTTTTTCATCCAAGTACCGCTTGTGCATTACCTAGAAGGGCAGAATAAAAATAAACCCACATTCATTCCACATAAATAAACAATGAATAATGTGGCACAGGAAAGCCAGCCTGTGAGGACCTTTCTCCCCATCTATACAGAAAAGCAAACGCATTACATCTATCTGCACAATTTTCAAAATATACAGGTTATTCACATCTCACCTGCCATAATGACTTTCGAATAACGATAATGCATAAAAACCATATAGATTCATGAACTTGACTCAAGAATATTTGGGATTTTACAAATCATTGTTTTTTTTTTTCTTTGTGTATATATTTCGTACTTTTGTTTATCAATTTGAAAATTAATAACCATCAGTTATTTTTCTGTGTTTAAGCGCATCCACGCTCTGAATTTTGTTTTTATTTACGTTTTGCTCTTAATAATGTGCAATGCATTATGGTCATGGTGTATATACTTAACGACAATGCTTGAAGTGTTGGGGTAGTACGTCATTCTTCTCACACGAGTTCATTCGTGCTCAGGATTTGTATCCAAGTTAAGGTGCTTATGAACTTAATGTACATGGTACATATATTATATGAAACCTAATCTATGTGTACACACAAACACACACACACACACTCTGCATGTGAAGTGTGGGGGATGTGTGGTGGAGGAGATAGCTTCATGGCTACATCACAAATAGATGAGGAAAGGACAAATGATAATGGGCAGAAGGATGGAGGAAAACGGAGAGGTAGGGGAGGGGAGAAGGATGATGAGGAACAACGTTATCTGGAAGAGGAGCTGGCTAATAAGATAGAGGAGGTGAGAATGACACCAACTGAAGAAAGAAAGACCACGACTAATCGACTACATAATAATACATGCACAAAAATACGAATCGGCAAAAAACAAATCTTAAAAAAAAATTACCAAAAATCAGCCCCCCCCCCCCCCCCGCCTGAAATAAATAAACACACTAAATGTTGCAGCAGCACTACTAATTCAGGATAAAGTAACACCAAAACACCACAAGAACAGAACAGGTTCCACGAATCAACCAAGCACCACCGTGGAAGGAAAGACTCGAGAGATGGAGGGAGATGCTCAGAATGGAGACAGGACAGATTCAGCAATTCCACAGAGGAAAATGAAAGCCCAAAACTAAAGAGGAGAATCCAAAAAATAAAAATATTAAATATTGAAATTTAAGACAAAGACCTTGAGACAATGGTTGCTAAAAACAAACTGAAAATAGGAATGATAGCAAGGAAAAAATAAAAAAATAAAATACTATGATGAGGCTAACAGCAGGAGAAAACAATGCCAAATGTGTGAAAATAACCCAAAAAGATTACACCGTGACCGAGGGTAATGGAAGCAGAATGTGTCATCCCATGCTGAAAAAGATGAACTGGAACAATTCTGGAAAGATATTTATGAAGATCGAAAAGAACACGACGAGGAGGCGGAATGGATCCGAAACCTGGAGAAGAAGAAGCAACATTTCGAGGAAATGCCCCCAGTAATAATGGATGCAGAAAAGATAAGACAACAACTTGAAAAGATGGAGAACTTCAAAAGCCCTGGCCCAGATGGGATCCCAAACTTCTGGCTAAAGCAATTTGATGCTCTCCAGGTTCACCCCGCTCGAGCATTCCATGAACTTATCCAAGGGGATCAGGAAATGGATGAATGGCTCACAGAAGGTAACACCTTCCTCATCCCAAAAATCAAAAGAAACCCAACTACCTCACAAATACCGGCCAATAACAACATCCAAACTTTCAACAGGAATCATCACAGAAACAATGTATTACCACCAAACACAACAAGGAGGCCGATAGGCAGATCAGAAGGAATGCAAGAGAGGAAGTTATGGAACAATAGACCACTGACGACTGAACAAGGCCATACCCAAAAACTGCAATAGTAGAAGAACCAAATTGTCCACAACCTGGATAGACTATAAAAAGCTTTTGACAGTGTCCCACATTCATGGATGATAAAGTGCGTGCAAATGTACAGGATCAATCCCTAACAATCAAGCTGATTGAGAAAGCCATGGATATACGGAATATCAAACTAATCCTGCACCACTCAGAAGGAAAGAACGAAATACCAGGAGAGAAGATACGACGCGGGATCTTTCAAGGAGATAGCAGCCCCCCCCCCCCCCCCCTCCTGTTTTGCATTGCTCTGGATCCACTAAGTAACCTCATGAATGAGCAAGGACACAGATATACCCTAACAACCAATAAAATAATGTCCAAAGAAACAAGAAAGGTGCCACATCTATACTTTACATAATGATTTAAAACTCTTTGTACCAAATGACAAAAAATTGACAGAACAACTAAAGTTAGTGATATGGCACTCTGAGGACATCCAAATGGAATATGACCTAAATAAGTGTGCTAAGTGCATATTCGTGCGAGGTAGACCAACAAAAATGGACAACATAAAAATCAACCTAGATACAACAATACAGGAAGCTAGACAACGAAGCATCTTACAAATACCTTGGAGTAGAAGAGGGCCACCAAAATATGTCATTAAAAAATGTGCAAAACAATTAAGAAATAATACCTGCGTAAAACGAGGCTGATTCTGAATACATACCTCGCTCCAAGGTATTTGTATCAAAATCAAAGCCATAAACCAACTAACAGGACCAGTGTTCCATTACAGCTGCAAAGGAGTAAACTGGCCACAAGGGGAAATCAGAAAACTAGATATCAGAACAAGGAAACTCCTCACTATCCACAAAAATTAATGCATCCTGAGAATGTACCTGCAGGGGAAATAAGGAGATGGCGGCCTAATGGAATGCGATCAAGTACACAGAGCGACGACTATAGGATTAGCAGAGTACGTGAAAAGTTCAACAGACTAGCAAATACAATTTGTACACAAACATGAACACAACAAACCAGAAAAGGTATCTCTCACTGACATTGCAAAAAACTTCTAAAAACAGGTGTGAATAGAAGATGTCATGCACCAAACCAAAACAGCAACAAATACAGCCACAACGATTGCAAAAAAAAGACAAAAGAAAAATACAAGACAAAACACCAACAGATATATTGTGACAACTGGAAGAAAACAGATATATAGTGACAATAAATATATATATATACATATATAAATAAATATAAATGTACATATGGAAAAAAATATATATGTATATGTATATATAAATATAAATATACATTTTCATATATTTATATAAATATAAATACATATACAGTATATATTGTTTTTTTTTACATACACACACATATATACAGTGGGGAGAACAAGTATTTGATACACTGCCGATTTTGCAGGTTTTCCCACTTACAAAGCACGTAGAGGTCTGTAATTTTTATCATAGGTACACTTCAACTGTGAAAGACGGAATCTCAAACAAAAATCCTGAAAATCACATTGTATGATTTTTTAATAATTAATTTGCATTTTATTGCATGAAATAAGTATTTGATCACCTACCAACCAGTAAGAATTCTGGCTCTCACAGACCTGTTAGTTTTGTCTTTAAAAAGCCCTCCCATTCTCCACTCATTACCTGTATTAACTGCACCTGTTTGAACTCGTTATCTGCATAAAAGACAGCTGTCCACACTCAATCAATCAGACCCAACCTCTCCACAATGGGCAAGACCAGAGAGCTGTCTCAGGACATCAGGGACAAAATTGTAGACTTGCACAATGCTGGGATGGGCTACAGGACAATAGGCAAGCAGCTTGGTGAGAAGGCAACAACTGTTGGTGCAATTATTAGAAAATGGAAGAAGTTCAAGATAACAGTCAATCTCCCTCGGTCTGGGGCTCCATGCAAGATCTCACCTCGTGGAGCCTCAATGATCATGAGAAAGGTGAGGATCAGCCCAGAACTACACGGCAGGACCTGGTCAATGACCTGAAGAGAGCTGGGACCACAGTATCAAAGAAAACCATAAGTAACACACTACGCCATCATGGATTAAAATCCTGCAGCGCACGCAAGGTCCCTCTGCTCAAGCCAGCGCATGTCCAGGCCCGTCTGAAGTTTGCCAATGACCATCTGGATGATCCAGAGGAGGAATGGGAGAAGGTCATGTGGTCTGATGAGACCAAAATAGAGCTTTTTGGTTTAAACCCACTCGCCGTGCTTGGAGGAAGAAGAAGGATGAGTACAACCCCAAGAACACCATCCCAACCGTGAAGCATGGAGGTGGAAACATCATTCTTTGGGGATGCTTTTCTGCAAAGGGGACAGGACGACTGCACCGTATTGAGGGGAGGATGGATGGGCCATGTATCGCGAGATCGTGGCCAACAACCTCCTTCCCTCAACAAGAGCATTGAAGATGGGGCGTGGCTGGGTCTTCCAGCATGAAAACGACCCGAAACACAGCCAGGGCAACTAAAGAGTGGCTCCGTAAGAAGCATCTCAAGGTCCTGGAGTGGCCTAACCAGTCTCCAGACCTGAACCCAAAGAAAAATCTTTGGAGGGAGCTGAAAGTCTGTGTTGCCCAGCGACAGCCCCGAAACCTGAAGGATCTGGAGAAGATCTGTATGGAGGAGTGGGCCAAAATCCCTGCTGCAGTCTGTGCACACCTGGTTAAGAACTATAGGAAAGGTCTGATCTCTGTAATTGCAAGCAAAGGTTTCTGTACCAAATATTAAGTTCTGTTTTCTGATGTATCAAATACTTATTTCATGCAATAAAATGCAAATTAATTATTTTAAAATCTACAATGTGATTTTCAGGATTTTGTTTTAGATTCCGTCTTTCACAGTTGAAGTGTACCTATGATAAAAATTACAGCATCTATGTGCTTTGTAAGTGGAAAACCTGCAAAATCGGCAGTGTATCAAATACTTGTTCTCCCCACTGTATATATATATATATATATGTAGAATATACATATATTTATATAAATATAAATAATATATATACTGTACATATATATATTATATATTTACATATAAATATACATATATTAACATAATGTTATAAAAAATCCACGACGTTTTGATTTGATTGCTGGTTTCAGATAACTTTTAAGGAGGTCGCAGTATTCTGTTATGGTGACTGTGGTCCCTCAGGGCATGTAATACTCCACAAGTGGGCCTCGGCTATCCCAGAAAAGCATCAGCATCACTTTTCCAGTGGATAACTGTGTGCAGAATTTTTTGGGCATCGGTGAAGTTGAATGGCTCCACTCTTTGCTTGCAGTCTCCACTACTGGCTTAAAGTAATGGACCCAGCTTTTATTCCCAGTCACTACGCACTGTGTAGAAAGCATCGCCTTCTGTTTTGTAACGTCACAGAAGTTCTTCACATGCGTCCACTCGCCTTTCTTTCAGTTCGGGTGTGAGTTGTCTTGGCAACCACCTTGAAGACACTTTGCGGAACCCCAACACGTTGTGAATGATATGGTGTGCTGAACCATGGCTCATGTTCATTTCGGAGACAACTTAATCCAGCGCAATGCGATGGTTTCCCTAAGCACATGCTCAACTCCTGCAACCATGTCTGGTGTGTCGGTTGTGTGAGGCCGGCCCGCACGAGCAGCGTCTGCCACACTGGACACTCCACTTTTAAACTTCCTGTCCCAGTTGTACACCTGCTGCAGCAATAAACATGCGTCACTATATTGCGTCTTCATTCTGCGATGGATTTCACTGGGATTCACACCCTCACTTCCCAAGAAACAGATGACAGAACATTGCTCCTCCCTGATGCATGCTTCTAAAGAAGCCGCCATCTTGGAACTGCTCCACTGATGTCATATGCTCAATGTTGCCAAATCTAAAACAGGCAAAACACGACTCTTACCCATATATATTTCCAACATATATCGTCTGCAATTACACACATTACATTCTCTAATTTATATCACCATTTTAAGATTACTTTTTGACTGGCCCTCGTAGATATTACGAGACATCAAATTAATGCAGTTGGGAATATCCTTTATAATAAAAAGAAGGCACAGCCAACCAATAAATAAAACTGGACACCACTCTCCAGTTTTGAAACAAATGGGAAGAGCAGGATCAGCCTCCGGCAACGTTTCGCTTGTGATCCACAAGCTTTATCAAGCCAAAGGAACCAAGCTGGTGCACATAGCCATTTTGTTGCAAATTTTGCAGACCACTCGATCTACTTCCAATCACTCATGGAAGCATGGAACCCTTTTTTGTTGTTAAAACAAGAGAAAACCATGTCATCATTATTGGGTTACTTCTCATTCCTATGTTTCAAACGTCGTGATCTGGTATTATAATGATGCACATGAGTGGTGAGGACTGTCCTCCCCTTTTTTTTCCTGCTGATGTGCTTCCGGTTGAGGACCTGCTCGAGCTCCTGGGTGGTGTATGGTTCGGGTTACTTGTCAATCATCTTGGTTTGGCACACCTCCGCGAGGCTCTGTAAACGCCGCATGAATGAAGGAGCCTTTAGGTAATTCATAATGCTTTATGGATTTACCCCTCTCTTCTAAAAAAAAATCTCAGAACCGCCCTGCAGAGTCGGGAATGCTTCTGGTTCAAATGGCCCAAAATGTTCAGCAGATCTGACGTACCAATCCCCACCTCTTTAATACAATGACACAGATGCAAATCTGGGTCTGTCATATAGAAGGAATTTAAAATAAAAAAAATATACCATCAGAGATGGGGAATGCCCCGCCATTGAATGAAAAAGGTCATACATATTCCAGATAATGAGGGAGGTGAATTGGAAACAAGACACCATTTGGTCATCATCTCGAAAAAGTTCCCCAGGGGTGAGGAACGTAGTAACCAAAAATAATTGAAATCAGATAAGCGGTTTTCCATTTATTACAAAAAACATTTTTTTCAAGATGGCCGCCCCAGTCGGCCATCTTGGATCCGGCCACGCCCAAAATCAATAGGGTTCTTCCTTTTCAGGTGGTACATGTGTGACTCAAATTTCAAATCGATATGGCGAACAGTTTATGAGTTATCGCACTCACAGCTATAAATGTTGACGCCCGGACGGACGGACGGACGGACAGCCGGACGACCTGGGTGACAACAATATCCCCCTTCCGCCACGCGGTGGGGGATAAAAACAGATGGTTCAAACCAAGCAGCTTATAGAGCTCTCACCAAGTGGCTTAAGCACTCAAACAAGCACTCCAAAGAAATGGTTGAAGCAAGCACTGTATCGCTATGGCTGACAGACATCGGTTGATAAGGAACGGCTGGCTTGGCAAGTGATTAGCAATGTATACAGCGATTCTTAGGTATGAAGCTCGATCGTACAAAAACCGTTATGATCTGTTCCAAGACAAGGCATGTTTGACTAGGCTGAATCAAAAAGGCAGCTAAGACCTCTGCAAGGTGAAGTTGGGCTGATCAAGGATAAGCCCTTCATGGAGGTAAGCCATTAATTATCTTCAAAAGGGGTGTTTAAATATACCCAAATTCCCAATTTTCATTGATGCACTCCCTTGGAGTTCCTTCAATATACATGCAAAGTTGGGGGCCGCTAGATTTCATGGTCTTGAAGTTATGGCCGAGGACAAACACACACACAATTGTACAATATTGGCTATTCCTGAAAACATGATATAATTTAAAGGATTGTTGTAAATGATGTTATCCTCAAAACATAGTTCCTTTATTTAAAGTAAGAACCTTAACCTGAAAGCAAATGAATGGTTTTCCGACTGCACGGATCATCAGCTTGGCCCCATTATTCCTCGAGGTTTCGATCCTTTCAGCCCAGGACCTCTCCAAATGGTGGATCCACAACCTCGGTCACGGATCCACATCAGTAGATTACCTACGTCAGTAGATCCACAACCTCAGTTGGTTGAACTCCAGGCAGTCAGTCAACCCATCAATGCAACATCACTTTTCAGACTTTACTCGCTCGAGGATTTAATGTATTATTACAAAGTTACAACTCTCATCACACATTCTATTATATGATAATACATTGAATCAGGCACATCTTACCTTAAATATAACATCCACCAACAAACACGACCATCCCACTCATCTCTGGATCAAACTGTTGTTCAAATATTCAAAAAAAACCACACACACAC
>CM068958.1:117402980-117416030 GCA_035128595.1 Eptatretus atami | reverse complement strand
GCATTAGTTCATTTTAACACAATGAAAGTTACCGATTCTCAGTTCAAATTGGTACCTTAGTTCATTTTACACAATGAAAGTACCGATTCTCAGTTCAATGGTACATTAGTTCATTTTAACACAAGAAGTACTGATTCTCAGTTCAAATTGGTACATTAGTCATTTTACACAATTGAAAGTACGATTCTCAGTTCAAATTGGTACCTTATTTCATTTACACTGAAAGTACAGATTCTCAGTTCAAATTGGTACTAAGTTCATTTTACACAATGAAAGTACCGATTCTCAGTTCAAATTGGGTACATTAGTTCATTTATACATTCAAACTAGTCACATGCCGTAAAAAAAAAAAAAAAATTTAAAAAAATTAAATAAATAAATATTCAAACCGCGAGCAACAAACAACAACCACACAGGCCGTTTCTTCGCTCCCGCGTGACCGTACGTGCGTGGCCCGGAAGTTCGCATATTATTCGCATTTAGTTTTAATACCCAATTATGCAATTAGCACCAACGTATTTCACTTTTCGCAATGTCGTGGCAAGGAAAAACAAAAAGAGAAGAGAAGAGAAAAAAAATTTACTTCCTGGTTCGGAGCACACCCACCAGCTCACTCTGATGTTACCGAAATTTATGCACCGTCTAATATGAAAACGATCATAACTTGGGGCATTGTGTTTATCTATAAATGCGCATAAGAAATCGAGAAATTATTAGAATACACGAAGTCATCACTCTCCGGAAGCCCGTACGTTAACCCGTAATGGGGAACCGCGCTGAGGTTCCCTTCCCATCGCCACGCCCACGCAACAACGTGTCTTGTCATTGGTTGGTAAATAAATGGCCATAACTTGGGAGGCACTTGCCGATTAATATCAAACCTTGAAAAGGCACATCCTCAGGTCCCAGCAATATACCTGGCAAGTTTCAATTAGATCAGACCAGTGGTTGTCGAGAAACAGCGGTCACAGACCACACACACACCACAGAGATGCTGGAATTATAGATAGATGAAAATATTGACATCAGTTCAAATTGGTACCTAGTTCATTACACAATGAAAGTACCGATTCTCAGTTCAAATTGGTACTGTTCATTTTACACAAGAAAGTACCGATTCTCAGTTCAAATTGTACATTAGTTTCATTGTACCATGAAAGTACCGATTCTAGTTCATTTTACACAATGAAAGTACCAGATTCTCATTCAAATTGGTACTTAGTTCATTTTACACAATGAAAGTACAGATTGGTACCTTAGTTCATTTTACGCAGGAAAGTACCGATTCTCAGTTCAAATTGGTACTTAGTTCATTTTAACACAATGAAAGTACCGATTCTCAGTTCAAATTGGTACATTAGTTCATTTACACAATGAAAGTACCGATTCTAGTTCAAATTGGTACACTAGTTCATTTTACACAATGAAAGTACGATTCTCAGTTAAATGGTACATTAGTTCATTTTACACAATGAAAGTACGATCTCAGTTCAAATTGGTACTTAGTTATTTAACACAATGAAAGTACGATTCTCAGTTCAAATTGGTACTTAGTTCATTTTACACAAGGAAAGTACCGATTCTAGTTCAAATTGGTACTAGTTCATTTTACACAAAAAAGTACCGATTCTCAGTTCAAATTGGTACTTAGTTCATTTTACACATGAAAGTACCGATTCTCAGTTCAAATTGGTACATTAGTTCATTTACACAATGAAAGTACCGATTCTAGTTCAAATTGGTACACTAGTTATTTACACAATGAAAGTACCGATTCTCAGTTAAAATGGTACATTAGTTCATTTTACACAATGAAAGTACGATTCTCAGTTCAAATTGGTACCTTAGTTCATTTTACAAATGAAGTACCGATTCTCAGTTCAAATTGTACCTTAGTTCATTTTACCATGAATTACGATTCTGTTCAAATTGGTACCTTGTTCAAGCTTTCTTCTAATAGAATTCGGGTGCAATCGAGGCAGACCAGCCCTGCAGTACACCAGCTTGTTTGCCAAAACAATGCCCGGGTTCAATTATCTGACTGAATGAAAAAAAATTATAATTTCCCCATAGGTTGGATTAATTTAAAGCAACTTTTACTTAATAATTTTTCTCTCTCGGAGCATTTACATGTTCAGGATGGGAGAAACAGACCAAACAGACAAAGTATAGCCTTTACAAATATATACAATTGGCGTATATGTTTAACATATATATATATCATATATATATAATATATATATATAAATATATCACAAAGCCTGGTGTTGGCGTAGTGGTTAGGGTAGCGGCTGGGATCCAAAAGGTCCTGATTCAAGCCCCGTTGGCCGCTTGAATAATACACACCGGGAGGTTGACTCAGCCTGTCATCCTTCCGAGTCGGCAAAGTAAGTACCAGTGTACTGGGCCCGGAGTATGCCCTGGTTAGAATAGGTGTTACCATATCCTGTGTGTCGTAAGAGCGACCAGGGTTGCGTCAGAAGGGCATCCGGCGTAAAACCGTGCCAAATCATTATGCGGATCATAACGATGATCCGCTGTGGTGACCCCTAACGGGAGCAGCCGAAAGAAGAAGATATATATATATATATAAATAATTGACCCCTCCCACGCTCCTCTAAACGAAGAAGCTGCAAAAGCAACCCAAGAAGACCGACACAAGGTAAGACTCTGCTGTTTTGAACCTTCCAGAGTTCCTCAACAACTACAAAGAAGATCACACATCGTACACACATGAGAATCCCAATGCCATACATCCCTCAGCTACCAGTTTCCGGTTTCATCACTTGTTGGCGAATCAAGCCGATAGTGTGGACAGCAATGCATACCAACGAGGCTCCCAAGCATGTACCAAGTACAAACATCAAAAGCAGTCAACATATAAATAAAGAAAGACCCACCCACATCTCTCACCTGTGAATGGAGGAAAGCCAATCAGCTCTCACTAATCAAATAAACCCAGATGGCTAGTATTATATAAATAAATGACCCTCCCGCCCCCACTCCTCTAGCCGAAGAAGCTGCGTAAAGCACCCAAGAAGACCTACACTTACGCTTTGGCTATGGCAGTGCTAATTGAGATGATAATATCGGTGATTTGGATTAACGATGCAGAAATCAAGAAAATGACCAAACACCAAGACCTCAAGCATGACGTGAAAAGATCCTGGAAGCTGAAGAATGCAAATTTATACCAATGATGATGAAGAAGAAGAACCTCACATAGATATTAAAAACCATCCCTGGAATATCACTGCAAACGAAACTACAGTGAAGCCGTCCGGGCTCAGTAAGCGACGAAGAGAGCCCTCGGCACAAAACTTTAAGAACAGAAAACTCACAGCTTGGTCCATGAATGGTGACCCCTTACCGAAATGAAGATGGATACTGTGAGCCCGCCCTGGAAGGACTCGATTCCACATTCTGAAACCTGCATATGTAGATATCAATGAACAACACACACACACACACGAGACCGAGCAGGTCTCTGTTCACCTCCTGAAACCCACCCACATGTGGAGATAGCAGGTACACACACACACACACACACTGAGACCCTAGCAGCTCTCTGTTTGACCTTCTGAAACCCACCCACATGTGGAGATAGCAGGCAACAGCAGCAACTGCGCACACACACACACATACACACACACACATACCGCTTATGGTAATACAGTTTAATACGTACACACGCATAAAAATCATAAAAACGACAAATCACAAAGATTTAAACAGAGTTCTTTGAAAGAGGAATTCAAGTGGTAAATTAGCAATTCAATTAAAACATATATCAAGGCACAAGAAACAAAATGTCGATCTATACTCTCCGCCTTCACAACCAGATCACGGCAAACAGGTGGTCGGATGGACCTGTTGGTTTAATTTGTACGATGTCAAAGTGAGGAGGATTATATGGAAAGATCGCACAAAAGGTTAAACAAAACAATGCCTCTAAAAATAAATATGCACCTCCCGAGTCACCACAACCAAGCAGCTTCGGAGAGCGCTCGCCAAGCGGCTCAGCACTCAAAGTAAGCACTGCAACGATACGGTTGTAAGAAATGGCTATTTGGCAGCGATTAGCAACAAGTTAAACACACACACTCCCGGAGACACCCAAAATGTCGAGCACAACCGCTGACGCTCCGGATGTTGATAAGCATACAATGACCCAGCGATTCGTACCTATGATGAACAGGCATTCGATCATATGAGCGAGGAAAGTGAAAACAACAATTTATCGTAATAAACCTACCAGGAAACGCCCGAAGAGCCCCAATTCCAAGTCAAGATAAGTTGAGCAGGCCAAAAAAACATGGCGGATTCAGACCCAACGAAGTTACCCAGGAAACGCTTAAAAACCAAAACAGCGAGGTGGCCGAGGATACGGGCCCTGAATAAAAAGGAATAAAAAAGATAAAAAATTTAGGCGAATAATTATCTTCACAAGGGATGTTTAATTACCCAACACCACAATTTCACTCTTGCTACTCGTGATTTCCTTAGTTTGCATGCAAATGTTTCAGGCTGAATAGTTAGATTTTGGAAGTTATGGGGAGACAACACACAACACGCACGCACTACACGCACGCACACACGCAGCCACGAGCCGCACCACAGGCACGGCACACACACCGCATCACAGACACGCAGCACGCACGGACCAGCACACACGCCGCAGAGCTACACACGCACAGCAACACACACACACCACAGACTATCACCACCTCGCACAACTACGCACGCACACACACGCACGCACGGCACAACCCACACAACACATCGCAACGCACTCGACACAACACACCACGACCACACCACAACGCACACACACACATACGCACACACACTCACTGACACGACACACCCGCACACACACACGACGCACAGCCCCACCCCACCACCCAACTAAATCTTATTCATATGGATCGACTGCTTTTGGAGCTTGCAAGTGACATGCTTGGACCGTCGTGGTATGCATTGCTGTCTCCGCTATCCGTGGAGATCGCACACAAGTGCTGAAACCAGTCCGATACCTGAGGGGTGTAGCATGGGGATTGTCAGTGTGTACGGATGTTGAACGTCTTTATAGTGTGTGAGGAATCTGCTGGGGAAGGGTGAGAACAGCAGAGTATTACCATGTGTCGGTCTTTCCGGGTGCTTTAACGCAAGTTCTTGGCTGTAGAGTGGGAGGGTCAATTATAGTATAGACCGAGCCACTGTGGGTTCGTTGATAAGGTGAGATGCTGGCCTATTCCGTCCATTCAGCAGGTGAGCCGATGTGGTGGTCTTCTATATATATAGTATAATATTGTTGCTGGGCCAAGGGGTCGGTGGCGAGAACACGACGCAACTTACGTGGGGAAAGCTGCACGTCGGTCCCACACAAACTCCCCGGATATGTAGCATCGCTCGCATAACTCGCACGAGCCGGCGGGTCTATTGTAACCGACTGTGGTCGCAATATCTCAAACCGCGTAGCGTAGGGTCTATTTGCTATAAACCAATATTACCTCAATTAACTACAGCGTATTTGTCACCGGGGGAAACCACGCCTTCAGTCCACGTCTCTGCCGAAACTGGTCATCGCCTATCCTGACTCGCGGTAGAGTTCAACTACTAACCGACTACAACTGCCGGTTCGGGTGCAGCCGAGGCGGTTAAACTGCCAAAGCCATCAGGCTGGAATGAACAGATATCGGGGATAAAACCTTTGCATATCTCAGATCGGGAACCATGGCTGGACCAATTCAATGAAGTGGACAAAACGGAGCTGGAAGATATCTCCACATAATTTGTTATTGTTACAATTAATAAAGACGAGCAAGGACTAAGCGAACATATCAAGAAGGAAATACCACGTTTCAGAATCTGCTTGCAGACGGGGCCCAACACTGCAGACTATCCGACAACACACAAAGATGAAAAAAACCCAGAGTCCCTTATGACCCTTCTCAGCCAGGGAAGAGAACAAGGCGGGTCAGAGTTGTCGGTGTTACTCTGACGTCGGAGAAGGGCTAGCTCCATCGCATGCTGGCACCATGACAAAGGTCGTTGGTTCCGGTCCCCAGTCGCACAGTAGGGACTCGTGGTTCGTCAGGCAGCTCGGGGGTGCGGAACAATCGGGTCGCACGGAGGAGAGGTCAGGTCGTCTGTGTCCTTCCTTAATAACGCTTCTGTAAGCAGCCACTTGTGAAATTGCAGAACACTCGGACAGGGCAACCGGTTGAAACAAAACTGACGCTACAGCAGGCCGTCGTACAAGCAAACTCGACGCCGTTACATGCCATCCGTGAAAGACAACTTGACCGGACCACTTTACATAGTCTCGAATTTATTGGCCCACTCTCCACGGGGGGCCCTTGGCGAACAACTCACCATCGCTCCGCCTCTGATGGACGGCTCCTCCGGCCCACCTTCCCCGGCTGGCTGCAGGCTGACCGCCTTGTTCGAAGTAACGTACTCCCATCGTGGCTGTCGTCTGACGAGTAACAGTGTCAGCTTGCCGGCCGAGAGGTCATACGTATGCAAGGAGGTACAACGTTTCGTGGAAGCCGAAACTGGAATACCGGAGCAACCGCTCGTGCTTCTGCAATATCAAGGATAGACAGTCCAGCGGTGTGATGAGCGCTGAATGTGGTCGAAGGTCATCATGCAGATGGATGATGGTTTATTTAGACTGTACTGACCTCACTACAAAAGAATATTCGCGAAACGCGACGCTTTGTATCTCCTGTAGTAACAAAAATGGGGATGACTACACCACATACTAGCTGGACATAACCTGACTTTTGGGACATGCGTCAATGTTGAATGCAAATGGTTTCGAGATCGTAAATATATATAATCTGTGTACAATTAATTTTTTTTGATATGCCGAAATACAAAAATAAATGTTAAGAGTGTTTCATTACAACAGGGACACACCTCATTCAATAAATGCGACATGTGTTCATAATCATTGTGTATAATTTATTTGTGGTCACAACAACTAGGAAGAGAAATGATGCAAGTAAATTCTGATACCATGTGACCCCTTTTTACAGGAGGTGAATGAAGTGAGGCATTCCCTCATGTCAAATATATCAATGCATGATGTGTGCGCAAACAAAAATCATATATTTCTTGACATATCAACCATTGTATTATCGGCATCCAGCCTGGCTTGCCTTCCTTCAGCTCGTTACACAAGCTTTTTAGCATTTCTTTCCTCATCTACGGAACCTTGTTGTTCAGTGCGACCATAACCAAGCAAGTTGTCACTTCCTCAGTCTTCTTCACTGGGAGAGATTTTTTAAACCTCTCTCTTACATCGATTTCGTAATTGCTAGAAATAAGTATTTTCTCAAGAAGCATCACATTCATTCCATCATCATCATCTGTGTTACATTATTTAATAATATATATGTATAAATATATATTATATAAATATACTATACTATATACTCACCACCTAAGCTTTGGGTGATCAAGCAATTTAGAAAGTAGACTCTTCATGTACACTATGTCCAAAAAGTTATGAGAATTACAAATAAATCGTGTCCATAGGACGGATCCTGGTTATCCCATCTGCAATACATCCCTCCAGCTAGCAGCCTCCCTATCAAAGCACTTTTGCTTCCTATCGCTAAGCATTTTTCTCTATACCATGCCTAACTGGACTCACCACACCAACCAAAACCTCTCATGGATCACCTGAGTACAACAACCTCCGATGGGTACCTTTCAAAGCACATGGAAAGTAAAGATACCAACATCCGCTGCACATCCCATGCCACCAACTCAGAAACGACTTCATACAACGTTCAATACAATTTGTTAAAAAGGATCCTCCCTTGTAAATCCATCGCTTATCTGACCTTTAACTATTTGGAATTATTCAAATGCTTCCCCATCCGTTCTGGATATGTCTCCAGACCCTCTCCGTAGTTATTCCAATGATACTTTATTCTGATACTATACAGCTAATTATTGTCGTCCGTGCTCCTAGAATATATGTCTTATATTATATATATAATATATTTATTATAATATATATAATATATCTATAGATTTGTTACGTGGATTGGTAATTCAACAGACCCAGCCATTCAGTTTCCGCCGAAGATCAGTATCGATAAGTCGGTGGTGTTCCAGTTAGTATTTCCCACTCAATGGATAACAGGAATTATTCGTATGAACGGCTGGGCATCTTCAGTTCAGCCGTTACTTCTGTCTCATCTTTTATTTAACAACAACAACGACAATAACACAACAACTACAAACAACGACAACCCACGGCCTGCGTTTTACGTCGATCTTCACCCGTCCTGCGTTGTACCATGATATTCAACACAGTCCCCGAAGCGGTATTCTTCATCCAGTCCGCGTGAACCGGTGATTTCACGCACGTCCGCGTGCAAGCATGACTTGCAAAACGGTATCAAAAGGCCTCGTTCCTCCTGAAGGAGCTGGCCAATCGAAAGTGAGAGGGGCGGTAGCCAGCCGGGGTGAAGGGTCGAAGGGAAAAGCGAGCACTCCCCCCCCCCACGAACCCCGAATAAAGTAGCATGCTGGAACGCCGAGCAAGGTTCCAGCTTGAGTTTGAGTTGAAGTTGAAATGGAGCGGGCTTGGCCGTTGGAGAGTAGCTGACTGGAGTCTGGAGTGTCGTGGGCTCTGCCGGTTGGCACGGTGGAGCTGACGAGACGCCCCGTTGGGGAGCTGGAGAGTTTCGGAGTTTGGCGGGCAGTTTTTGTGTTCACACTGGGGCGTTCGCTCTTGCGCATCCAGGAGGCCCGAGTCATGAGCCATTCAACTCTCTGCCACGCGCGTCGGCGGCCTTAGCCCAAGGCCGACAGTTGGGCCGGACGTTACCCAAGGGAGCGCAGTTGGGAGCTCGGGGTCCGGCTTGCAAAAGACGCCGAGCGTTCGTCTTTTGAACGCCAGGGACGCCAGCGAGTCACCAAGAGGTTGTGGTTCGCAGGTAGGCCCGCTTCTTTCGGTTCTCTTCGGAGGGCCCCTCGGTTCATCCGCGGCTTCCCGAGCATTATCTATAAGGCCAACGATTGCCCCCGGTTCTTTTCTTTTCTTTCTTTGGTTTTGCATGAGAGGCTGTGGCGCGCTTGTCGCCTAAGTAGACTGAGTTAAGTGCCATGTACACTATAATCAATCAGAGCATCTCGGTAGGTTTTTTTGCTCTGTGTCTGTTTTCCCCATCCCCTTCGGCATTCATGTTTGCATATGTGCTTTGCAGAAATAAATGTGCTCCATTTTTGACATGTTACCTGCTCGTTGGTGTTCACTCTTCTGCCATTGTAACTGCCATGATTTGGCGTATCGGCTTGAATGCTTACGCTGGTCTGATTATATAGCCGATAAAGTACGTACACTGGTTCCGACGGGGCTTTGGTCGATATTGCAAACCGCTTTCGGTTCAATTGCGATACGAACGAGCTGCGGTTAATGCGGCTCCGTTTTCGTACCACTTTCTTCTGTCGCCGCCGTATAAAGCCCGGCTTGATTTGGTCTGTCCCGCTGCGATAAAGTATGGGTACATCGACACCAATTCGGCGATCGCATTTCTGTTAACACGTGGTACATGGAAGAGTTGGCATGGTTTATGGTTGTGTTAAACCCCGCATAGCTGGGTTATCGGCGTTGATTTCCGGTTAACGCTTACCGTGACTAGATCTGCCCATTCGTTAGTGGCCTGCGCGCAGCTAGCCTGCAACTTGGAAGCTACATTAAGCGGTCGTTTTTTCGCTTGCACGCCGGAGGTGGCTGGTAAATTACAACAATATATATATTATTTATATGTGCATATAGGTATAGTATTAAAGGCTATACATTATATATATATATACCAATATCATATTTTTTTACTAATATGTTTTATATTTTTTATTATAATTATATTGTTACGGCTGTGGAAATTCGCAACCACCATTCAGAGGTTCCGTGTAGGTGAGGTATTGTCTGAAGTATCAATGTGTGTATAGCTGCCAACCGTTTGCCATAAGATGGAATTTAAATGTGATTCATTCGGGCTGCGATGCTTTGAAGATCAGTCGTTTTCTGTTCTTTCTTTATCTTATTGAACCAATCCACATTGTCTCAACCTACAACCGGGACGCCACTTCTTTCCCACCACAGAGCCGGACACGGCGCGGCCCTTTTGGGTTGGTTTCTGGCACGCCTCCGCCTATCTGCCGCTACTCGGCATCTTCGCTTCAACCCTTACATTCGCCATCTTCTCCAGCGCGGTGTGGGGGAAGAGCAACGGAGAGGCGCAGCTGGCGTCCGACCTTGGGTTTTGGTATTCGCCGCTGGCTGTGTACGCGGCCAGGGATGGAGCGTATAGCCTCCTCTTTCGACGACTTTCCATCCGAAGCGCCTCGCCAAGCGGGGGGGAGCAGTGGAACCGGCGCAGGGAGCGTCGTTCGTGGCTTTTGTATAGGAACAGACTCGTTTCGACGGAGTGAGGCTCCCGGAGGACGGCTCGGTGTATGGCTCGGTGTGAATTTGTGGTCTTTCCGCGGTTATGTAATCTGAGCTCTCGTCTTTTTCCGGCGCCGCTTTCTGAAGGCCGCTGGCCTGGTCTTTGGTTGGGGCGTCGCAGGACCCTCTGGCGGGAAGGAGCGTCCGCCATAGGACTTTTTTTCTTTCCCCCCTCTATCCGCGCTGGGCATAATTGGGTTGGCTTTTGTTTGCCGTCCGAAGCCACTTCGGGTTCTCGATGGGCGTCGAGTGCAACCACGGCCAGGCGCGAGGCGAAACGCAGGAGAGGTAACCTCTCCTGCACACGCGCAGTGGGCAAGGCAGTAGTACGAGGCCAGGCGGTGACTACTCGGCGGTACTTTCGGAGTGGGGCTCGATCGGCGCCGACCAGGGAGTCACCCCTTTTTTTGCTTGGTGTTTGTTGGCGCAAGATGACTGTGGGAGGCGCCTGTCGTTGTGAATGTAGAAACTGTTAAGAGTTGTTTTCCGTGTGTAACGCGTTTTATTACGGTTTTCTTTTAGTTAATCTCTGCGTCTACTGTTTTTCTTTGTTTCAATTGCTAATATGTGTTGCAGGGAACTGTGATGTGGTTTAGCTTGTATGAGTATATGTGTGTATCTCGTCGTAGTGTTGAAAATAAATGTGCTTTGTGTTTTCTGGACTTGTTCCCTGACGTTTCGCTGCGTCCTTCTCGCGTTTGTCGGGTTCTCCCATCTTGCGTATCACGTAAAGGGTCTCGATTCCGTGGGCCTTAATACGGCCCGATCATTATGCTGAACCCGTCAACGGGTCGACGAACACTCCCGCTTCGTTTTTTATCCCTTGTTAGCTACGGACTCTGTTATGCGCGCCTTAAGCGGTTCGTGTGTTTGCCGGAGATCTTGGCCTGGTTTGTGTCGTGGTACATACCCCCTTTCGTAGGTTTTTACCTCTCGCGAGGTACTTAGGTATAACTAGTCATCGATCTTTCGCGATTCACCCTATTTTTGTTTCTTGCGGTGCGGGTAGAATGCGGACCTTGGGTTGTGCGTGAAGGTTAAATCCGCCACCCGTGACTAGCTCCTTGGCGAATAGTTCCAAGAGGGTACGACTGAATTCGTCCGTGCCTGTGGGTCGGATGACGTGGCCCGGCGATCGATGTCTACGTGGCGCCTGGTTCGCTTTTTTACGCCGGTCGGGCCGTGCGAAATCATCTGCCAACAATATAATTCTTATTATTATCCTCTAATATTTCCGATCTTTGTTTATCCTTAATATAATTAATCATAATATATTTTTGTTTATATATCTATGGTTAGTTATTTTCAGTTTTTTGCCTCCAGGGTATAGAAGTATAACTATTTTTTTAAACTTTTTTCTGAAATTATAATGTTCTGAGTAGGAAGCAATTTCTTTTTGGTTCTTCATCTTTTTTCTTGAAATTATGATTATTCCTCACATCTTTTGGCACATGAAAAATCCTAGCTTTTTGTGCACTAACTTTCCTGTGATGCACTAAATGCATTCTCTCTTGGGACATACCATCTTTATGGAAAACTGCGTCCGATATTGAATAGACTGTTTTCTGTCCATTCCATCCTTTATGCATATTGATACAATGTTACATTCCACTACTTTTCTTTTCCCTTTCCTCCTTCTCACACTCACGCATAACTCTCATTATATTAATGTAAACCTTTTTCTCTATTGCACTTTCCATTTTAGAAATATCCCGTTGCTTATTTTTTCACTTGCAGGCATTCCAAGAGCTGAATCTGATCTCTTATCAGTTGCATGATAGAATAGACTCAATTGGTGATCACGAGAGCCCTTCATTCTTCCATTAGGTTAATTCTTGCTATCAGTATTATCACAGTTGGCGATGTGTACTTAATTAACTTGATTTGGTTGGTTTTAATGATGTTGTTCCGAACTTGCTTCCAATTTCAGTGAAACCCCAAGTTGTCTTTACCATGCGTTCTTGGGATTATTCCCTTTCCATTTCAACTTTTTGCATTGGCGACTTCAAGCCTTTGATTTGTTCTATGTCCTTTGAGAGTCCATTAAACAATCGGGTTCATGAGACTGCCGAGTCACACACTTTCTCTCGGTCTATTTGGTGAAAACCAACGATACGCTTTTATATTCTCTGGTCTCGTTGTGCATTGCCATTTTAACCTCTTTAGGATCAGATGGAAAACATGATCAATTGGTTGTGGCTTTTCTTCGGTTGATCATCTCCGCCTTCCTCTTGGTTCGGAGTTTTTTGCACGCTGGCGTGCGGGTGAAAATATGAGCGCGTTTCGATTCACCGGTCAACTAATAGTCTTGAGTTTTCAAACCAGGATAATGTCAGTTTTTTTTTATTATCGTTGTTTCAATCTTGGTGGTTGCTCTTGTTATACCGTGCGAATTTTATATTCCATGTTAGGACCTTGAGGTGGTTGTCGAGAAACAGCGGTCACAGACACACACACACACACAGAGATTGCTGGAATTATAGATAGATGAAAATATTGATCATCAGTTCAAATTGGTACCTTAGTTCATTTTACACAATGAAAGTACCGATTCTCAGTTCAAATTGGTACCT
>CM068958.1:117349343-117361843 GCA_035128595.1 Eptatretus atami | reverse complement strand
AGCGCTGAACCGCACAACGATTTCAAATCATAACCGCCCCAGAAATGGAAGTGTCAATCGCAGTACACACGCTTTGGCGATCTTGCCCAGCGGACAATATGGCCGACTGTGAAAGAAATGCGTCAAAACGCTGGACGCCACAGTCGCACATACGGTTATGCGCGATAAGTTGGTATGCGTGATATAAACGTAAGTACGCTGATCATACGTCCTATTAAGTCGGAGTACGTCTGTATGTAAATTTTAAGCATGTTGAAAATGTTACGACGTACTTGGCACCGTAATGACACAGCTTCATGTGATGGGAATAGTTGTACGCACGAGTATGCGACGCTTGACACACATCGACACACTTGTGCTACTTGAAAGCGTGCCTCATTAAGTCGAACACGTCAGTAAATGGGTTAGAGCAGTCAGTGTTCCATACTCCGGTTTGTTTTTTTTCTTCGGATATTGACGGGTTACAGTGTACGTGCGGTATGATTATAAAATGCGTTTGAGCGCAGTCTATTAATTTATTATATTACACCAGCACTAGAATCGAAGTTCACATCACCATC
Organism: Eptatretus atami; assembly: GCA_035128595.1. NCBI lineage: Eukaryota > Metazoa > Chordata > Myxini > Myxiniformes > Myxinidae > Eptatretus > Eptatretus atami. The sequence continues at coordinate 117,361,283 of CM068958.1, read as the reverse complement.
ATACCGGAAGGAGGAAGAAAAAAAATTAAAAAAAAATAAAACCAGGGAGTCTGAAAACCACTGACGCTAAACCATTACCTTGGACGTGTGTTCGACTTATGAGCACCTTTCAAGTAACTGTGTCGATGGATGGGTCAACGGATCGCGTCGTTAACGTTTAGTACAACACGGAACTCATAGCGTTAGAAATAAGTTTCGGGTAGCTTAAACCATTACCTCAACGTGGTTATCGACTATGAGTAAACTTACAAGTAACGTGTGTATCAACGATCGCGTGACGTTTCTACAACTTTATGGCGAAGCGTTATGTGAACGTGTGGAGTCATACGCGGGCATAAGTTCGTTTAAAATTTAAGCATGGAAGCTTATGAGGAATCGAAAAGTTAAACGTTAAAACCAGGTGCAACGACGTTATGGCAGTGTTTTTCAGCAGTGCTCTCAGATGTATCAAAAACCTTTACCCATAACGTTATTCGCGTGTACCAGCGTTTTAGACATTTTTAAAAAATCGCATTACGTTGCTAAAACGTCAAGTGTGACTGGGCCTAAGGTTGATTAACCCACGTCGGTTGCATTCAAGTTTTTGTGAAAATTGAATGTTTATATCCTCGGTCTGTGTGGAATGATTGCGAGCAAGGGAAGCTCCAATGGGCTTCCATTCCGTTTCCATGCAATAACGAGGCTGTCTTAGATCTAGTTTGATTTTCGATTTTCACTTTTGGGCCTTCTCGGTGTAGCTACACTTTTAATGTAAGGATAAATTTCGTGCAATCCGTCAGGAACGCACTTTTCCATGAGGAAAATGATTTCAATTCAATAACCATGAGGACTTGGAAGGGACACACATTGCTTTCCGTTCAACTGCTTCACCTCGTAACATGTTCCTCCTGAGCGGACTGCGTATCGTGGCGTCTGTGATATTAATGTTTATAATTTCAAGATGGTTTGGGGATCTGAAAGATCTACAAGTATCTGAAAGAATTCCGAGATGAAAAACTGGACGTTTTAAGATTTTTTTGGTCTAGGGCATTTTATTGATGGCGAGCTGGCTGGTCACGGCTGACGCCTGCAGACAGCTTGAGTGATTGGCTTCTCAGTTGCGCTGAGGTCCTTTTAGTGGGGTCCGCTTCTTCTGGATTACGCCATAAAGCACACACTTAGAGTATTTTTGACGCCATAAACGCGGGTTTTGGAAATTGTATAATGATGTGGGGAATGATTCTAGAATATGGCAGATTTTTGTATCAAGCGGCCCCTCGAGCCTGTTTATTTTAAATTGTCAATTTGAATTCTGTTTTCACTTTCCGGAGTCGCTAAGGTTGATTCACACTCGGTTTGTGCATCATTCAAGTTTATATCCGAGTGGACCGTTCAAACCCACTCGGGTGTATTTGTGTTTAAGTCTCGGTGTGTTTAGTTTTGGCCTTTTTTTGATGTTGTTATTTGCACTATTTTAATAAACAAAAAAGGGATATTTTTGTTTTTTGACTTCTTATTTTTTGACTTAGCCTTAGTAATTTTATAACTTAGTTTACGGTATCCGCGCGGTATTTTGCTGAATAGAAATATAAATATAAACAATTTTTAGCCTTATATTATACTTTTCCGCCGAAGGTGCAAAAGTTTCAAAACCGAAATGTAAACGTCGGATTTATTTTCAAAATATATTTCGTTTGCGTTGCCAAATGCCGAGTCACCTTTAACCAAACTGGCAGTCATCTTCGTCATGGGTCTTGAGCAGTGGCCCAGCGTGGTTCAGATTGACTTGTTGTTTCTGGGCGTTGAAAGTGATTGTTTGTGTTTTTTTTTTTCTTTTTTTATTCTTACTTGTCGAGTCTCGGCATGTGAGAGCTAACACACAACGCACATCATTGGGTGGAAACATGAGACGAGAGGAGGAGTGGAAGGCAAACAGTGTAGAGAAAGAGACATAGGAGATCTGTGAAGTAGAGGATGGGGCAGGAACATGGGGAATACAAGATAGAATTACAGGGATTTCAGAGGAAGCAGGATTTTGAAGGAGGTCGGCTATGGGTGAATTATCGAGGGGTTCGAAAATATCGAGGATTTGGAATGGGGGATGATTAAAGAAGGTGGTTGGTTGAACAGCTGTTTTGAAGGCCTGGAAGGGAGAATGGGATTCATATAAGAGTTGAGGAGTTTATTCAAGGCGGGAAAAGAGGAATGAAAGCGTGAGGTTGAGTCAGTGAATTTCTGATTTTGGATAGTTTTACCAGAAGGGGGGTTGTTTGGCGGACCTGAAGCGCCTGCGGAATGTAGGTGGGACAAATCGCAGAGAGGAGCTGCGGGGGTGAGGTTGGAGAGGAGAGGTATTAGAAGACAGAAAAGACCACCGACCAACCTGCGATGACAATGAGTGACGAGGCCAAAGACTCAGCCTGATTGCGGGATGATGCCAATGATCTGAAATGCATTTGGTTTCTACATCGTTGAAGCGAGAGAAGGTGGGAGCGGAGCGACCAGCCATTAGTGGAGCGCCAGTACTCCAATCGGCTGCGGACAAAAAGCTTTGTAGTGCGTCAGGAGCTCAGTGCTGGCGAGGAAGGACTTTTGCACGACGTAGATTCCAATCGGCACTGGCTTTTTGGAGGCGAGGTTTGAAATGTGGTTTTCCCAGGAAAGGTCATGGCAGATAGTTTGAGACCAGGAGACTTGAAAGAAAGGACTTTATCCTTCAAGATGATGGTTGAGGAAAAGTAGCATGGGGGGTGAGGCGGCGGGGGGGTGAGGGGTCCAATCGTACTTTCGAAGAGGTGCATAGTGAAAGTGTGAGATTTGTCAGGATTGGAAAGACATTGTTCACGTGTTGGACAGTTTGTCATTTTTATCCAGATCTGCAGTGACGAAGAAGCTGCTGCTTGCCAGTCTGAGGGATGACCGATGGGTACTTGCATAGGGTGGAGTTCATCAAACAACAGATATGGAGGATTTTTCAGAGAATCGGAGAGATTTCATTGATTGAAACCAGAAACAAGAAAGGGCCCAGAACGCTACCTTGAGGAACTCCAGCCTGGACAGGAAGAGGGGTATGAAGACTCATTTAGGGGCACACGGTGACTGCGACAGGACGAGAGGAAGTCTGCGAGCCATGAGTTGTTTAAGAAGTTATGTCAGCGGTAATAAATCGAGTGACTGTATTGGTGATTTACACGCAACTGTGTGCATCAATTCAGATGCAGCAGCGGGGATGATATCGCACGCTACTCTCGATCGTGCCGATTTTGGTTTAATTATGAAGTTTACACGTTGTTTCGTTATTGAAAGATTTCGGTGCCAAGTACGTCAAAGTTCCCTGCGAGATTGTGATATTCAGCCTTCAACGGACCAGAATTCAGCTTTGATGTGCTCATGGGATTGGGAGACGGTACGATCAGTAATGCCACTGAAACTAAGCTGGTTATGGCTCTGACTTGACCGTTTTTGAGCCGTGCTGACTCAGTAGACACCTTTTTTAATACATACCAGCACTATGCATGGTGTGCACGACACACATCTACGATCTTGGACAGTAATTTTCTCGCAAATGTTTCATTTGTTTGACGATTCAACAGGTTTCTATAAGAAAAAACATGCCAGACTATATTGTAAAACAGTTTTAATCCTCTTTATTGGTATTTCACATCCAGATGATACAGTAACAATGCATCCTGCATTTGAATGTTTTTCCATCTTCAATGTTTTCTTAGATCCTCCTGGTCCGGGATTTATATCCCCCCCCCGCACTACCCTTGTCTTCATGGGAACATCGAAAAAAAAGTCATAAAAATATATAATTTTCTAAAAATTGAAATGTTTTTTTTTAAATACAAAAAAAATTAAAAAAAAAATTTTTTTTTTTTTTTTTTTATTTTTAAACTTTTTTTTTTTTATTTATATAATTATTTTATATTTAATTTTTTATTTTAAATTTTATTTTATTTAAAAAAATTTTTTTATTTAAAATTTAAAAAAAAAAAATTTATTTATTTTTTATTTATTTTTTTTTTATTATTATTTTTTTTCTTTAATTTATTTTATATTAAAAATAATTTTTAAAATTTTTTATAATCTTTAAATAAAATATTATTAAATAAAAAAAAAAAAATTTAAAAAATTTAAAAAATTTTAATTATTTTTGTTTAAAAATTTTTTAAAAAAAAACAATTTTTTTTATATCTTTTTTTTTTTAAAAATTTTTTTTTTTTAATAACAATAAATTTTTTTTTCTTTAAAAATTTTTAATTATTTTATTTTATTAAATTTATTATTTATTTAAATTTTATTTAATTTCGACTACCGTACCTACATTTAGCTGAAGAATGCGGTAACAAGTTATAAATAACTAAGGCCTGGTCTTTCTTTTTTTATCTCAGCAACCACTTGTCCGATGACACAAAATTTCAGGAAGGAAGCGAGCCCATTGGAGAATATTTTAATTATAATTTGTGACATCATGGTCCAGTGATATGGTAGACTATTGGATTTAATTTGCAAAATTAAAGCATTAGAGTTGAAACTTCCTGATCGAAAAAATTTGAAATTTTGCTTATCCTTCCTACTTCCACAATTGAGAATACAAGGATTGTAAGGGTGACATCATTGTTGGTGTTTTTATTAAATTTTTTTTAATGTGAAAGCCATAAATGTTTTAATCAAAATTACTTGTCTTTTTTTAAAACATTTTTTTGCTCAGCAACCAACTTGTACCGAATATGAACAAAAATTTTCAGGTATTTGGTGACCCCCCGATGGGAATATTTAATTATATTTGTGACAAAACACGAGGACGTACCCTTGCTGCAAAGCAGCTTACTAGTACTGACAATTTATAACAGGCAATGAGATATGAACCCGGCGAAATAGAACTTTGCGAGGTGAATTGTGCATACTCGGCCCATGGCCTATTTTTGTCATCGCTTTGTGCATGTATGTATTATCTTAGTTTTTATTGTGTGTATATGTAATTTTCACATTATATATGGTTTTCTTGTTGATGCATTCATTACCTCCAATTTTATAGATTTTCAGAGAGCAATACCTGTATTTATGTTAATTTTTTCACGACTTGGACGTGAATCCCTGCTTCTTTGTTCACACATGCCATCAATTGCTAATACGATACCTTAGCTATGTTTAACGCACTGGGAGCCATCTCTCATTCTTGTGTGATAATGTTGTTAAAGTAAGCTAACTTGCTTGGAACTTTTCCTTGCGAATAGTTCTTCAGCAAGCCCTTTGTACTTCCATTTGACTTGGGAGTGTAGAAATCCCCTGGTGTCTTGCCACACTTAACTGCTTCCTTAAATATTCAGTCGTCCTAAACTTGGCCTCACACTGCTCAGTTTGTATGTATGGGCATCTCTTCTTGGGGTTGTGTAACTTTTGTCATTACCAATGTCTGATGAATGGCAAAATTTTAAAAACAAAATTCTCGACCTCCGGTCTCACCAACAGCTGAGCTCAACCCCTACACGTTCATCAATGGCCAAAAGCAAAGGATAATGGAAAATCTTCTCAGATATTCATTTCTTCCTCGTAGTGAGTGTTGTTCAAGGGTTTTTTTGAGTTAATTTAAGTAGTTCGCAATATTCGTTTACTTTCAACTATTGTTGTGTATTTTCTTAACTCGATGCCTAATTTGAGTTTGGCTTTAAGGTGGGCATTTGCATTACTGTACACTAGTTGGGTGAGAGCAATATTTGAGAAAGTATATGAGGAAAATAAGAAATGAGAGAGGGAGGGTGGGTTGGGCGTTGTGCATGAAGGTGTTTAAAAATAGTTAGCAGCAAAATATTAAATATGTGAGGTGTAATATATTCTGTTGAACAAAAATACATCTATTCAAGACAAGACATGGCAAAAAATAGCACATCATTTCAACGAATATTACATATAGAAAATTAATATATTTCTTATTATAACGCTTAATATAAAAAGTTGGTGTATCTTGGAATCTTAGACTATTGTATCTCCTTTGTAAAATATTTTTAATGACCATTTTCTTCCTTCGTCTTGTGTGTATGTGTGAATCTTTTAAAGTGCTATTTTTCTTTCAAATAGAGAGATCCAAACATCATGAGTGATCATGACCTTAATTCTGAAGGACTCACAAGACACTTAGAAGGTGAGGTGTTTGAAGATCTTATTTCATAGTTTGAGTCTGTTTTTGGGTGTTAAGTCAACATTCATATCTATCCAGTGCTTTTGATCCAACTAACAATTTTCTCGGTAAAGAATTTTCGCCGTTGTCCCTTTGGGGTGAAATTTAAGCTTAAAAGAAAATGTCAGAACTGAAATCGTCAGAAAAATTGAGGTAGTAGGTTCTAGACGCAACCGCTCGGGGTAGTACTACCGTCTGATTAGGAGCGTTAAGTGGTGGCCCGGAACCATCTTACACTCTGGTTCAGGATGGCTGGTCTCACTTTCTGTCTCGCTCAAACTTATTTAGCTACTGGGCAAGCTGTGATCTCTTTCTTGCAACAACGTTCATACTTTTCATCATACTTTTTCTTTTTCACTCATTTACATTCCTCACTTCACATTCTCTCTTTTATTCTCTTTTCTTATTTCTTAGACAGCTCAATTAAATCTGATAAAGTCTGAAAGTGGAATGCCCCCTAGTCCCGCATATGGGATGTGAAAACTCCTGGTGATTGACTGTCCTGCTGCAACGCATGAGGGGGCTCAGGCAGTAGGAGTATCAGATTACTCCCAAGACCTTGCCTTTTGAACCAAATGACTATTTTCGATTCATTTCGCCAACTCCGTGGTCTTTCTTCGAAATCTTTCCTCGTTGAACATCATTTAGCAGTCCTCTCCTAATATATTGCTTCTCTCGGACCCAATTATCACATTGACGTTCTTGTTAATTCTTACATTTCAACACTGCACTGCAACCGTCTACTCCAGATCAACACGACTTGCCTGTAGCCTTGTAGACCTCAAATCTCCAACTTTGATGTCATCGGCTTAAGATTGTCTCCCGACTTCCTATCTTTCTGTTTCACTTATTGCTCTCCAATTCTAAACTTTATAAGCTTTCTTGGACCATCTTAACTTCTTGCCATGAGGCCATGACATCCGAACACCCTCAAGCAGATTTATCTATATCGGAGACTTCATATTGTAACACCACAGGAAGTGGCTGAAATCTTCCCACACGGGATGTTGGGGGGGGGGGTTGAAGTTTTAATTTTCCATATTATGCTTTGGGCCAAATTATCACCTACCATACCCTACCCATATCATGATGTCATGACCACACTACCAATACTTTGGATTTTATTCTGCCACTTCATGCATTGCATTACAACCACACAATTTCACTCCAATTGTTCTTCAGACCACATCTTTGTTAAACATCACTTTACTTTACCACACTTTTCTCATCGACTGCTCAGCGACGCCAGTATTGGCATTTCAATATGTGATTGGATTGGCTTATGACTTAATTTTCTGACTTTCCTGAAAGACTATTGCCTCTCCTTGGGCAAAGTCTCTATCTTGCTAACGCTATAGTGAGGTATTGTTTGCAAGGAAAATGGAGGCTTATATCCCTTTCTTTTTCATGTCTATCTCTTGACATTCTGTGGTTCACAATCTTCCTGCTCTGCGGCCATTTCGTGAAGGGATGCCGCATTATCAGACTTGGGAAAACTCTTCTTCCTCGACTCTCATTCGCTTTCATATCTTCAGAATCATTGCAAAGATGTTATTTGGAGGGAAGCATTCCTTTATTCAAAAGAAATTGTGACACTTCATTTTCTTCACAAATTTAGATAGTTTGTGAGTCCTTACTAAAAGTATCGTTCCAACAACTTTCTTCCCCTCTACCTTTCGTCGCTTTTCCATTTCGAGAGGTTACTATCGTGTTTTTCACGCAAGTAACTCTTTTTTGGTTTCTCTTTTCCCTCTTAACTCCACACTGGTGACTCGAAATTCCATCTCCCTCTTGTGCTTCACCTCACAATCAATTGTCCCTCCCGATTAATCTCTTTTCATGCAGTCAAAAATACTTCTCTCTGGACATAAGGCAAGGACCTAGGGCAGATAGCATCTTCCCGTGTCTTGAAAGAATGTGCTTCAGAACTTGTACCCTGCTTGCTCGTTTGTTTCGTTTTTGTGAGAAATCCAACTTTTCCTCTTACCTGGAACATGCCTTAGTCAGCCTATTTTAAGGGCGTGATCATTCAAACCATTCTACATACACCTATTGCTCTGATTGTACTATTTCCAAGTCTTAATGTTTCTTCTCCAATTCCATTTTCTGAAGCATCTTGAATCTACAGCTTCGTATCTTGACCACCAATATGCTTTCACAAGGCAGATCCACAGAGGATATCCCTTTCTTACATTAGATTGTTTTGGGGCCTCTTTCTTTGAGGATGAGGAAATCTTTGTTGTTAGGCCTTGATATCTCAAACCTTTATTTTTGTATACATGTCGAGGCCTCATATGAGAGCTAACACAAATGCCAGCAAAGGGACATGAGAAAGAGGGGCAGGGAGGAAGGACAACATATATATATATATATATATATTAATATTATATATATATTATTATTATATATATTGTAACGGAAGAGATTAAAATGGGTCACGGATGTACCTCCCACCCAACCAAGTCTAAGTCGCCCCTGCATCGGATCCTAGCCACCCCACACCAATCTTTTCAACTCCCTCCCACTCCTATATGGATGGGCTGTTTGTCATATATCAAATACATGCAGCCAACACCGACCTATCATAGCGAACACAGGACAACTGAGCTGTGATTGAACTGATGTCATTTCGCATGGCACTCTGGGTACTGCCCACATATTTTTTTTTTATGATGGTTTGACCACCACGTTCCAGTACCAGAGTGGAAACTCTAAGGCATTGTCGCCACGTGTCTGAAATGGTTTATGGCAAGCTGCTTAGAGAACCCAAAAGAGCATACAAATCCCATTGTGCATACAGTATACATCACATACATGCATTGTTATTTCATTTTTCAACATAAATAACCAACAGAGTATCTGTTCATATCGGGGTGATTCTTGGCTCTTCTAACAATCTGCCTCAGCTGCGTTGGCCTAAAAATGGTGTGGTGTGGAATTGATTTTGGCAGGAGGGCAGTCCTCAACATCATATTACAAGAGCGTCTATCTTCTGGTTCATACATCAGTTCCCATACACACATTTGTTTTCTCCAGAACTTTTTTGGGTAAAAAAAATTAATAAGACAGCTTGCAGATTGATGTACAGGAGATAACTACCTTCAAACAAAAATCCAACGACGGATATGGAGAGGAATTTTCAGGGTGTTTGTTAGTTACAGAAGGCTGGACTGAGAACAGTTCAACTTGATTATATGTGAGTGAAGTTGAGCGAAGCTGGCAAGCCGCTGTGTATTTGGTGTGAAGAAAAGACAAAAATTTCAGAATGATTAGGCTGGTCAAGGTCATGTGCTAGTTTCTGGTTGTTTCATGTTATTACCACTTGTTGTAGTGGTGGTTTGTGTGGTTCCACTTTGAGATTATATTCTGGATCTCAGGTTAAAACCCTTAGATGTGTTAATTCTCTTCTGTCGTTATTGTCAATGATCTTGAGGTTTGTTAAATTTCATGTAAAGTATGCCGATGGATGTCTCGTCACATTTCTTTCTCATGAATTATGTATGACATTTCAATAGCCTTTAGAAATTCATTGTTGGATGAATACTGTCGCACACATTTGAAATTAATTTAAACCCTTTGCAAATGACATTTGTATTTTTTTCCAAAGCTTTCGATCAATGATTGACATTTTTTATTCAAAATGTTGTTCGCCAATTGTTTCGTTGATAGCAAATTACTTTGACGTGAAGTTTTTTCCTTTCCTTTTTGTGCCAAAGTTTTTTTCCTCTTTCAGTATTTTGCTTGCAGAGTACACCGTTGAGTTAATAACAATGCTGCGTTGAACATGTACAGGAGAACATTGATCATGAGTGGAAAGATCGCGGACAACGTGGTTTACTATCTCATCAAACAATAGCCTGCAGAAACAGTTTTTGAGCACCCCCTTTGTACATCAGTGTAAATTGACAACATACGAAGGGTATGGGAGGAGGAGGTGGTATGGGTGTTAAGGGGATGGCACGAGTTGGATTACAAACACTATGTAATAAATATTTCTTTCATATTATTTTATAGGCATCCTCACAAAAATGTATGACAATCAAAATTGTATTAAAGTATTCCCTGTTAATTGTAAAGGTAATAGGAGTGTTTGGCCCTATCATGCTTGTGATATTTATATATAAGATATTAAGATAATATATTATTATAATAATTTCAGACATCTGTCATCCTAAATGGATTAGTCCTATGTCTGGCACACGGATATCACGTTTGTCCAAAAAATAATGGCGTGAACAATGGCGAATTGTAACGATATTTAGCTGCTTTTACATTTCACATGCTAAAAAAAGTGTGTTCAGCTTACCATACTATGATGGATATTTTGTTCCTCTTTCAATGATAAGTCAAGACTCCTCAATTTGGAGCCTAGCTACATCGAAGTTTGCTGTGACTGCCCAACTAAACTGAAAAAATATTACTCAGTATATTCATTGTTTTGATGGGAAGGATATGTTAAGGATCGCCTTTGTTGATTGCACAGAATAAATAATCACTTTTGAGTTTCGTTGAGGCTGCTATGAATTTGACAACTCCATTTGCTTTCATTCAGGGCAGGTTGTTATGATAATCAGTTGATTACCCGTCATTTGCTCATATTTTATTTGCTTTTCCACTTTAAAATGCTAGCACCTGGGCAAAAAAAAGTATTGCCCGAAATCTAATGGGAGCATTATGCTTCTTTCAGCATAGCCATGGGTCCCAAGAAATGATGCAAACCTGCAGCAAAGTCTTTACAACTGATGAATGATCCTTGCAACTCATATTATTTATGTGTTTCATAAACCCATGAATTTAAACATGAATTGCATATGAATATGTATGGCAATGATCTAGAAGAAATAGCTGACAGACACTGTTGAAAAAGATATTATTCGCTTTCCTGAATGAAATTTAAAGGAATGTAAATAAACAGTAGCATTGTGCTTTGGTGAGATTTTAAGATTTATCATGGGCTTGTCAAAAGAGGGAGGCGTTGTGCACAGGTAGACCTGGTGAAATTCGAAATTCATCTCTGTTTTGGGCTGTATTTGTTTGCACCTTGTGATAGAGCGGTGGACCTCCAGGCGAAGGTTCTTAGCTCTGGAAATATTCATGTCTTGTGGCGCACCCTTGATTTCCCCAAGAAGGATATGCGGAATAACGATGATGGTGCTGTAATTTGTTTAGTGAGTATTGTACATTGTCTTCTCATTCTCTTAGTATTAAATTCAATTCCTATAATCACATGTAATTAAAATTGTTCATCTGTCAGTTCCAGCAGAGGAAACTTGAATATGGGAAGCTTTCGTAGAAGCTAATGTTATTGGTTAAGGCGACTGTTCTCTCTTCTAGTTTGATAGTCGATGCTTGATTAGACCAACAGCAAGTATCGAAGGTCAAGTATGAGTTTACCATCTTGTCTCATTTGACACAATTCCTTTGTTTGATGTAAATCACTGCATCAGCTCCCAAGAACTGATAGTGAGCTTCCAAGGAATGTTTGAATGATGGTTATTTTAGTAATGGCTATTTGAGTTGGATGACAAAGGAGAACAAATTTTAGTATCTCGGAAGGGCTTCGAGTGTAAGCCAAATGAGACTATAGCACTCACAATAGTCAAGACAGGTGTCATGAAACTTTTTTGCTTTTGGATATTATGAGTGTTCTTCATTGTGTAACTTTTTTGAATACCCGAACATATTTACTGGAATTGAGCCTTGATCACAAGTTACACTTTTGAGAGAAACAAAGCGCTAATCTCGAATCATGTTGCGTGGGGTGAGGGGATCTCCTCTCT
>CM068958.1:117329634-117344916 GCA_035128595.1 Eptatretus atami | reverse complement strand
CTGGTCGAACGCCCGAGCGGGCATGCGGGACCCTTGACCGGTTGCCCGGGCACAGCCCGGCGGTTTTTGCAGGACGATTCGCGTGACAATTTCGGTGTGGGCGATTCATGTCATCTCGTGGGGTCGGAGCGGAATATTCCCACTGTCTAGGATGGCCTTGCTGGAAACGAAGTGAGGCGGTTTCCGGCCAAAGTTGGCGGGCCACATGAGGGGTCGCGGCCAATCGGAGCGCCCAATTCAGGTGATGACGTTTCGATTCAGCATGGCCCCTCCCCACGCACAGCAGGCCCTATAAAGTTTGGAGCAGTCCTTCCGCCTTTCTCTTTCTCTTTCTCCGCCTCTCTCCCGCTCTCACCTCGCCTCGTCGACACCGCCACGACCCTGCTCCTGCTGTCTGGACTCCGCCTCCTCATCTCCGCCCACACGACGTCGACCCCACCCGCCTACCGGTCCCGCCTGCCACTCCATCCTCGCACTCTGGACTCCGCCCCTTCTCCACTCAAGCTCCTCCTTCACGAACACCGTCTCCACACGCGCGGCTGAAGCAAGAGATTACGTGCCCACTGTTGGGTACCGCACCACAGAGCATCCCCCCCCCCGAAACGTATTTGTGGCGCGTCGTGCTATCAAGCACAAAGGTATCAAGATCATAGCCTCAACCCCTTTCCCTTCCTGGTTCAAAACTCCCTCTTCTTCGGGTTTTCTGTGTGTGTGTGTGTGTGTGTGTGTTGTGTGTGTGTGTGTGTGTGTGTGTGTGTCCTGGTGCCTGTCTGCTTAAGTAAGACTGCAGAAGATCATTATCATTATTATTGTTATTAATTTCGCTTAAAGTCTGCTCTGTGTCCCCTTTGTAAGTTTGCCTGTTTATTTGCTGCACCACACCTCTCTCCCCTATCTCTGCACAACACACCCCAATAAATCATTATCGTACCACATACCGTTCCTCGCCCACTGTAAATAAATTATTATTAGGAATGTTCCCAGCTCGTCTTTCTGGTTTCTTTCATTGATCCAGCATGGTCCGAATCCGAGCTTATCCGGGACTTTATTCCCAACGATCCGTTCCTTTTTGCCAGTACGTCCTTGGCAGTGTCGCTTGGCTGCATCCGATCCGGTAAAGTGATCCGGTCCGGTAGAGTGTTCCGGTTCGGACAAGGCGTACCGAGGGCGTGTTCCCCGGTAATTAAACCACGTGATTAATTAGGTAACCCGATTAACCCATAGACGGAGGACCCTAGGTCACGTGGTTGAGTTATTGGCGTCCATGGTCGGTTAAGTGACCCGTCGCGTCACAGAATTATCCGTTTGCGATGGCCTACAATTCCGGGGAGTTTGGTGGGAACCGAGATAGCTTCCCCCACCTAGTGGTCTTCTCACCCAACCCCCCAGCCCACAACAGTTTGGTGTCAGGAGTGGGATGGACCCATAAAAATTTACGGGATTCGAACCGCCAAGAATTTGGTATCTGGAACAGGATTCGAGCCCGGAGTGTGCTAAGCAACCCCCCCCTCCCCCCGAAATTAAGAGCAGGATTCAAATTTTATTTAATTATCGGTACAGACCATGGCGGACCAAGACGAGCTGTTTCAGGTGGGTTTTGAGAGTACAATACTAGAGGACTCCATGGCTCAGGACAACAGTTTTGAGGGAGATCATTCCCTATAGCCACACCCAGAGGTAATGGAGGCAACTGCGTCTATAACAATTCTTGAGGACCCCCTGCATCAAATTTCCCTCACGGAGGACCTAGCGATTCCTATCGGATCCACACCCGATCATAGCAGATCGGCTCCGCCAAAGGCATTGGACACAGACCAGTTGATGGAGATAATGAAACAAATGATGGAACGGATGGACCTGGGGCGAAACCAACAGAGGAGTGATATGCAAACACTGAGAGGTGACATGAAAAAAATGGATTGGAATATGCAAACACTGAAGGCGGGTCAGGCCTAGCATCAGGTGCGCATATATCTTATTTATTTACGAGACATCCTCCAGACGTAAATGAACACTTGTTTTACTCTGCACGCATCACAACATGTGCAGCAAATTTCACCTCCCAGTGCCTTGTTTTTATTATTAATTTTTTTAAAAAAACACTTCTGTACAAAAGCCCTCGAGGCTTGGTTTGCAAGTCACCATCTACAATTCCAATAGAAGAGACATAATTACTCTTTTATATAAAAAAAATGTTTTAAAAAGTTTTCTATCCTCAAAAATAGAATGTAGTGAGCACACAGTCGTGTTAAAAGATTGGCCTTTACATCATCTAACTGCTCATCTAATGACAGAATGCTCAAGGGTGAAAGAAGAGTTTTGTCAAAAAAGGTTACCACCCTCGCAAGGTTACCAACTTCTCCAAATATACACCCTGAGTGATTTTGATCCGTACACCTAAATAGTTGTTCGCAGAGTGCATTCTGATTGTCTGACAATAGAAACCGATTTTGAATATCTCATTTAATTAACTCGTGATGATCTAGGGTGATCGGGAGAATTGGTGCATTTTTAACTAAGGCCGTTATAAGTTCCCATCGGCTGTAGGTTGAAAATTACAAGTCGTACAGATTAAACAAATACATTAAATTAGAGTCAGGTCAGCCACACATTCAATGATACAAGTCAGAATGGTGAAAAAGAAACAGCCCAAGCTATGCGTTCTTCTGAATTTCTCAAATCATTGGAACCTCCTGGAAGGCCACCTCACAAATTGGTACTCAAAATTGGGTCCCCTATCATGTTGCTTGGGAATTTGGATGCTCCAAAGCTCTGTAATGGAACAAGACTAAGTGTGAAACGGCTGTTTCCACATGTGATTGAAGCAACCATAAATAACTGGAAATGCCAAAGGAGGAGATATCTTTATACCAAGAATTATACCAAGCAATAAAAACAAGCAGACTCATGATTTCAAAATGCATTTGAAACATCCTTCACGACACATTATGTACCGGTTCAAAGACAAATTGTGCTATCTATGCAATACATTAAAACTGCAGATTATATAATTTGAAATAAATTTGGAATATTTAAATTTACAGTATTTGGATGTCAGGAATATACATGAAGAGTAAGTTGTAAACATCCCAAATGGCTTAAACAACAAAGAACATTAGGGATCCAGAGAATATTCAAACGTGCACAATGAAGCGAAAAACAACACTGGGAAGTCAGTCGGGTTCAGCAAAGTTCAACAATAACCAACTCCTGAGGACGAAAATCAATTCATCCAAGAATGCTTGTACCATCATGTTATCTCTTGGCACCAAAGGTGTGACATAATATAAGCTCGCTCACTCCCACACCACTCATATACAACATCTTGCACCCCAACACTTTCTCCAGCTCTGCCACTCCACAATCGCTTCAATTCCCATGAACTCAGACCTTACCACTTAAAACATCACACTGCAAAGAGTTAAGCAGAAAAAATAGTGATTAATCAATCTAGTGTCATCTTGCAACTGATCTGTAAATGCCCATTGGTTATGCTGTGGTTGCCATGCGTTACGTCAGCCATAACTGCAGGGATGTCCACCACATTAGGTAACCATTCACTTGTATCTTCAATCACTTGCAACTTGTAGTTGTACATTTTTACGACTTTACATATCTGCCATATTGCATTGCTATCAGTCTCAAACTTGACGGAAAGTGTCCGGGATCACTAAACAGGAAACCACACCACCCAAGCTCCTGGAGCTTGTCTTTTTCACCAGATTGTTTGCAGATTGTATTTTTAATACAATGACTAAGTGTCGTGGTGAGGTTTACACCTGTAACAATTGAAGGGCAAGCACGTTATTACGAGGCATCAGTGTCCCTTTACATTAATTAAAAGGAAATGAGTAAATAATAGATAAACGAGTATAGCATATGACAAGGTTCAAAGTCTGAGTTGTATTTTACTGACATTTAGGTGGAATTTTTTTTTTTATTATTTTTGCAATTTTAGTGCTGATGTTTATTGTTGCCTTTCGGGTAACAACATGTAATATCAAATGCTAATAGCGAAAACAATCAAAACGAATGTATGTATTATGAGAATTTTTTTTTTTAATCAAAACACTTTTCATGGGTATTGTTTCAATGATGCAATTTCCTGTTAATTACATATTATCTTTGGAGAATTTAGCTTTCATATCTCTGGAGAATATTGCTTTGGTAAACCATTACTTTTGTGCATTGAGATGTGGCTGGCAGGATTACTTGTTAGTATTACACCCCCTTTAACCTGTCCAGGGTTTGAATCTAAACCCAACTATAAACTGCCACTTTGGTGTTTCGCACACAGCGCAAGGAAACAATGTATGTGCCATCAGTCGGAGGACCTGTCTGCCAGCACTGGTTGGTGGACGTCAAAGATCCACCTTGTCTTCCGTGAATAGTAGGTGAGTTATCTGCGGTACCCTGAACAAATTTCAAATTCCTGCGACTTTCAGTTAAACGTCTGGGGCGTCCATCCGGTTCGTGAAAGATTTGGGGACGAAAACATGCCCAGGCCAACCGAACAATAAGATGGGAATAATTATGTCTGCAGAAGTAGGAGAAGTAGAAGTAGGAGAAGTCAGAGAAGTAGGATAAGAAGAAGAAGGAAATGTAGACTAAGGAGAAAGAGCAGTAAAAGAAGGTGAAGGAGAAGTAGACGTAGTCGGAGAAGTCGGAGAAGTAGATGTAGTCGGAGAACTCGGAGAAGTCGGAGAATTAGATGTAGTAGGACAAGTATATGTGGTATGAGAACTCAGAGAAGTCGGAGAATTAGATGTAGTAGGATAAGTATATGTGGTATGAGAACTCGGAGAAGTCGGAGAATTAGATGTAGTAGGACAAGTATATGTGGTATGAGAACTCGGAGAAGTCGGAGAATTAGATGTAGTAGGACAAGTATATGTGGTATGAGAACTCGGAGAAGTCGGAGAATTAGATGTAGTAGGAGAAGTGTATGTGGTATGAGAAGTTGGAGAAGCAGTCGTCGTGCATTCAGATAGCTTTGAGTTCATCCAAGGCTTCCGTTTGAGTGATATTTGAGTAATGATTCTGTCGACGAAAATTTATAATTTAGGATAATATCAGTCTTGATGAATGACTCTATGGTTATAATTAACATCCCTCATGCAAGAATAAAACACAATATTTTAAAACTAATTTCATGTTAAGAAAGGAGATCTTACGCTGTCATTTTTATGCCTTAGATACGGCAGTCTTCGACGGGCTCAACCACCTGGATTAAAAAACGTGTGAAAACATGGCATGGCATTGCAAAAATAACAACACCCTCTCCTTCGCCAACGGTAATAATCTTTGTGAAAATAAAAACAAGATTTGTCCTGTTTTCTTCCAATTTTACAAGGCTGGTTCATTCAATGAAAACAGATCATGCATCAACTGACTTTCTTGGGATACAATGATAAATACAAGCTTATGACCTGCCGGTGCTGAAATTACTTTGGCATCACAATTTGAGCATTTGACTGCATATCTGTATACTTGAGAGCGAGCCTGTTTGTTTGTTTGTTTGTTCCTTAGGGTATATGTTTCCAAACCCCTACCCGAGCCCGATATCCCTGAAATTAGCAGTATCATCTTCACACGCGGAAGGTAACGTCACAATATAAGCTTTAAATTCTTAATAAAACTGATTCCAAAACATGAAATAACAGCGTTTTTCCCAGATAATTCTGTCGGGAATCAAACCACTTGCTTTTTAATATTCATATTCTGTATGCAGAATGGAAAGTAATGCTGTGTATACAAAGGGTCCACATTCTCCCTGGAACTACACTGAGAGTAATGAGTGGTCACATGCTCCTGCATGACCTTAAACAAGGAAAAAAAGGAAGCCATTTGGCCCATCATTGCTGTGTTGCACTCCCAAGATAATACTTTTTTTTGGTACAGCCTTAAACAACAATCTTATTGATGTTTTACTAAAGTCTAAATGACCTGATCTTGATGGGGTCACCTGACATGTTTATATTTTTTTCAAAAATCTTAACATTTTAACACACAAAAGATTCCTTTACTTTTTACAAATCACCCAGTCATGCCAAAGCGGAAATAGAAACATTCTGAATGTGGAGGTCACACTCCTGGTGAATATTCTATCTTTGGTCAATTAAACATCTTTGCATATACAACTAGACTAAGTATTACAGGATTACTTAGAAGTATTCCAATGTCGCTTTACATTAATTAATGTAATCATCAACTGACTTTCTTTTATGCATAACTTCTCATTGAAACAATAGTAAACGTACCGATGACTTGTAGAGTCTCACATTGTGCATTCATTCTGAACAAAAATACCATCATTAACTGAACACACGACTATTATTGGCCATATACCCGTATCATCTATGCACCCTATTATGTCACATAGTTTAATGGCATAGGTTATGAATGTCATAAATTTAATTCTTCACTCACATCAGGTCACAGATCTGATATAAGAAGTTTCAGATTTTTCGGATAAAGACTTCAATTCAACCAATTATGGCTGGAATACCACTTCACCGATGACGTCATCGTTATCACCCTATGCACTGCTTGGGTAGTTGATGACGCATGCGAAGGTTCAATTTTTTTTTGTTGAGCAGTTTCGGATAAAATGATGTCCAAATTTTTTCTATCATACCATTGTGACCTATGACATCAGAGTTAGCAAAAACATATTCTCCATGGGGAGTCCCTCCTATGTTTAAAGTTTCCCATCGATCGGATAAGCGGTTGCAGAGAAAAACATTTTTAAAGCAAAACTATATGGATCCGGACAGACGGACGGACGGACACACACACACACACACACACACACACTGCAATAGTCTCGCATCTTCTTCAGGACAAGACGAACTCGAACAGCACTCGGTAGAGCACATACCTCTACCAGGCTAAACAGCTTACATTTTGTATCCTACTGACAGGCCCAATGTGGATCCGGAGCTCAACCAAAATCGAATCGGCTTGTTCTGCTTAAAAAATTCTCGTATCCACATCCAGTCACACATGATTCGTCCTTGTCACATACCAAACCTCTCCACCAAATTTATTCCTAATTTGTCCACAACATTTTAATATACCCTGTTCACAGACAGACAAACAAACAGACAGACAGACAGGCAGACAGGGGTGAAAATGTAACCTCCATCCTTCGGTGGCAGAAGTAACTAGAGAGTTCATAGAACATGATACCCCACGCAGTGTTTAAGTCAATACAGGACGGCCTTGCCGTTCGCGGGGGTTACATTCTTGAAAATCCCCGTGAACCGCAAATCCGCAAACTTAGGGGATAATGGGGAAAATAAGTTTATGGACTTCAACTTTAAAATTTGTCTGAACTGTACCCTTAATTAACATGTTTATGCATTGTTTTTGTGATGCTTATTTTCATCAATAAAAGAGTTATTAAGAACATAAAATAAAGTAATATTATTATTATTATTGCATATGGAGGCTGAGGCTGTGGTTGCATCATTTCTGGGAGCTTGGCTGTGCCACTAATGCAGTGCCCCCGTTTCCAATAAGCTGGTAGTTATTTTGTTGACCTCAGAAGGATGACAGGCTGAGGCAACCCACCTGGTGTTATGTAAGGGTATGACTTGGGCTCAAACTCAAGACTGGAAGATCTTAGGCCAGCCATCTTATCCGTTAAGCCAACACCAGAATTATTTTCCTGTATGAAGAATATAAAGTTTATTTTCTTGATTTATTAAGGTCATGAAATTTACCTTTAATAATAATGGTAACCAAGCTGTTTGTGGTATAATAGTGGAAAAAATCAGTGGTATAAATAAATAAAATAAATTCCAGGTTTTACTGTTATTTTCCCAGTGTCTAATGCACCACCCTATTTAACACATTACATTAGTTGTTCGGGCCCGTCATATGTGTCCATTATGACATCCTTAAAAACAGTATTTCCTGTTTGGAATCATATTAAATTTTCTGATTGCCAGGCTGGCAGACAGAGTAAAAATATTATCTCACTCCTCTCTGCAGATATGCGATCCGGACTAATTCAGAGCCAAGTTACGGTAAAAAAAAACGAAAGGCTTGTCTTTTGATTCATGTTCTGATTCGTGTTCAAAATATAACATTTGATTTAAATAAGTTGTTCCTCGATCATAAACTGATAAGACAGAAAAACAGACATGAACCTTAATTTTTTTTTTTTAACCTTAACCGAATTGCTTAACTTAACCATTTAACACGTTTCACTTCGCGTGAGAGGGGTAAAAAAAAAAATGCGTGACCCTAAAACCGTGCTCATCAGTATAATTTCCTAGTTCCGAAAACCTGGAATACCCAATTCTTTGTCAATTATACTTCATATGGCGTCCTCTTTCTTCAAAAAATTTATCATCCTTTGTGTGTCAGATTGACTTTTCAATCCTGAAAGCATGTTCTTTGGCATGGCTTTCACTTTTAGTTCTCTCTTTTCCATTCAACGAAATGCCATGAGCAGTGCTGTTAACCTCAATCAAGCTCGGTGAGGTTTCAAAAACGAAACTTCAAAAATCGATCATCTTGTACCAACGTAGCATGCTCTACGTAGGGTGTTGGTTCTGCCGAAGCAGTTACGAAGTCGGCTAAGTCGGTCGACACTCTGACTCAGGAAGTCAGGACAGGAAAATGGAATTTGTTCTTGGTGCCAGCGATAGCTTGCCTAATCTTCGCAAAGGACACTGTGGGATATTTACCATCCACCAACTATTGCCGGCAGACGGGACGCCAGTTTAACGTCCATCCATAGGACGGCACACACATTAATGAATCACTCTGCCTGTGAAACACCAGCATGACAAGGATGACAGTTTATAGCTGTGTCTGGATTCTAACCCAGGCTAGACAGCTTCGAGGTGAGTGTGCAACAAAACTTCACGTATCTCATTAACTTGGTCCAATAACGGAAATTTAATGTGAGTGTCCAGTCAAACGTTGTGTTAACGATGACATAAGCATACCCGGCTGAATGCCTTCAGATGTGCATTGGGTTGATCCTCCAGAGGCTTCCACATGGGTTTAAATGAACACCATTGTAATGATACTGTGAAGGAGTTCAAAACTTGCTTGCCTGCATATTTGTTTGACTCCATTTTCATTCACAATGTAAAATGTCTCAAAGCAGAAGATGACTCGAACAGTACTCTTTGACGTCGTGAAGTCGACCGATATGCCTCCGCCCACATTATTACATCATTATACATACTTGTACCAAGTTTTACTTCTTAAGTTATCGCGGTAAAAAAAAACCTATTACGGAAGCACGGACGGACAGACAACCAGACGGACAACCCAGAAAACATAATGGCTCTGATGACTCCGTCAGCAGAGGCATAAAAAGTAGCAAACAATCTCACATCTGTAAAATACTGTAAAATACATGATGATTATGTTGAAAAGATTGAGGTTGGAAGAGTTATCTTGATTTGCAAATTAATTAATTATCATCCTGTAATCAAAGCGGTTTTCACTTCATTCCTCAAGTATCTCATTGAGGCAACGGTCAGCATGCACACATCATACACAGTCAACTGAATCATGCTGCCTTTTGGAAGTATTACACCATCATCCGGTACAATCGTGACTCCTTTCTGTACCCGTCAGTTTCCAGTATCATGGTGAACACAAAGCATGTTTCATTGTTGGTAAAGGAAAGCCAAGTAATAAGTGATTAAGCAATCGGCCATTTCTTGAATAGAATATGTCAATGGATATGCACCAGTCAGATGTGTGTCTGTTATATTTATATGTTTCACATTATGTTATTTTAATTTCTGAACGCAAAGGCAAAAATAAAAGCTGCCTTGTTTCCCACACCAAAAAGTGTGAGGTTATTTGCAACAGCTGCCGCATCTTAATTCCAGGCGAGGCGACTCTGGCTATAAAATAAGTGCTATGTCCTGCACACGGCTTAACTAAGCCAGCTTCCGGCGAAGGCGGCAAGCGGCATCAGCTGAAGAGGCTTCCCCAAGGACTAGAGCTCGACATCTTGCTGTAGAGAAGCATAACTCAACAGATTCTTGCGTGTACGTGCACGTACGTGCATTTTCACATCAGCAAAATGTGTGGGAATTCAGCGCTGTGCAGCAAATCCGGCTTTTTGGATGAGATCCACATTTAGTGACACAAAGCGATCTCAGAATGCACTGCCATTTACGGTATCAAGCTGAGAAACAATATCTGAAACCACAAGGTGACAGTCAAATCAATTAGTAAACACTAATTCTGACTCTAACTTCATTTACGGCAGTTCTGGGTATATTTATATGTTGTATATTCATACAATACCAGACTCAGTGGTGTAATGGTTTGAATGTCTGCTCTGAGTTTGGCAGGTTGGTGGTTCAAATGCTGGCCAAGTCAAACCAAAGATATTTAAAAATTGGTGTGTGCTGCTTCCTTGCTTGATACTCAGGATTTATTAGGATAGAGCACAGACAAACAATGCTGGGAAGACAATGGCAAACTGCATCATCCAGTTTAAGCCTTGCTATGAAACTGCCATGGCAGCACCGATGCTCTGTAAAGAATATGATGCATCAATATCAAACTAGATATCTGTAATCACAAAGCGATTGCCAAGGATCAGCCTCCCCTGGTGCCAGCAATCCAATGATGGCCATATTATTTTTTGACCACCATGACCTTGACCTTCAACATTTAGGGATACATATAAAATGTGTCCCCATATTGAATGTATCCATAAAACTCAACTTCATGAAAATCGGTGGAAAAATTATTGAAGTTATGATCATAAAAGTGTTTTAGTTAATTAGGTCACAATACGAAGAAAAAAAAAGGAGGTCAAGGATACTGATCAAATATCAGGTGCACAACTTCAGTGTGGGAACACTGTGATGATGCAAGAACATCTTGGAAGGCCAAGCGGTCTTAAAGATTGAGCGATTACAATGAAAAAGCATTATTTTTTCATACCACCATTTAACATTGACCTTTAACTCAGAGGGGTATAATGTACATTATTCGTAAATGCACCTTGTTCTAGACTATCAAGAAAGGGCAATTTTGTTCTGATCGGACAAACCTTAGTCGAGTTCTGGTGGAAAATGTTAAATTGCCTATAATTAGGTCATGACCTAAAAAAATGAAGTCAAGGTCAAAAATATTGTGTTCACCCCACATACTTTTTATTCTCATTACTGTTGCCAAATGTCATCCTGAATGTCCAAGCCGTCTCCGAGACACATCTCGGACATTGGCAGAAAAAAAGGAAGAAAAAAAACATTAAATAGGGGTTTAGCCACTCCTTGGTGTTTAAGAAACTCTGAAATAGCATTAAAAACTGGGGGCACTAATTGTAGAAACAAACCCTACAACAGGTATAAGCCTCCTCTTATCCTATAGTAGTATAGGGGGAGGATTAAAAATATTCACACAATGATCCAGAGGTCGTGGATGAGGTCGTAGATCTATAACGTTCCGGACAAGGACAATACAAGATGACAACGTCATGTAACATTGATGAAAAGGACTTAAAAAACAGACTTTGATATTTTCAGTTATAATTAATTTTAAAATTTCATCAAAATTGTAATATTTAAATGGTGTACGAGATTTGCACCTGCTCTCGCAGTATCACGAGCTGAGTACTTACTTGGAAATTCTAAACAGGCAACACCAATTGTGATCCTTTAACACTGCACTGGTAAAAGTTGTGTTGTGTTACTGATAGTCACGAAAAATCAGAAAGGATGGGTTAATTCCCCAGAATTACCAACAGATTAATTGGCTATTTTAGAAACTGTAATACCTCGTTTAACCGGAAGCGTTGTTCCCCACCCAAACCCCTGGGACGATGAATTTTCATTTGCTGCACAGAAGCTTCCCATGCACACCCTGATCACAACCATCAGTTTTCAACTCATTCTATCCAGCGGTTCAGGAATGCATAGAAGTAAAACAAACTCACAGACAGACACTCCTTGGGTTATATTATGATGATATGCATCATACATGTTCGTTCTCCAGTTGAAAAGTACTTAACATGCACACCTATTGGTGATGTAAAAATCTGGTTATCTGGTGAATTTGCTGCCAGCCAATTGCAATAAGTCGGTACAGCAAAATGAAACATTGGATTTACTTTGAGCAACACATAAGGTTGTTTAATGCACATCTCGATAAGCAAACATTTCCCCAGCTTAGGTCAAACAAATCTCCGAATAACAATGGCGAAGTAGCCATTTTAGGAACTAAAAATATAGCCTTGGCTGAGCGTAAAGTTAGCGAAGGTGACTGATCCGGCTGCAGACATTCTGAAAAAGGGCACGGTGCAAATGGAGGTGGTAAATTCAGTGGCAGACACAAGAGTCGGTGGAGGGCATGGGGTGGATGAGAGCATTGCAAGACATTTCATCATGTGCCAAACTAATCGTTAGCAGGACCAAGCGGCAAGTCTGACATGGGGCTGGCAGCTGCCCTGCCTTGCCTGGTTAATGCGAATAGGCTAAGCCACACCCAACTCTACTCTCAGAGTTTTGCATCAAGTGAGGAATTTTAAGTTGCTGTAAGCCGGTTAGATTAGCTTTTTACCAAAAATATAGAATCTTCATGATGGACTTGCATTGCGGTCATAAAGGCATCATAACACTGAGATAATTTGCTGAAATAAACATTAAATAAACTATTTTCGGATGCACACACAACATGGGATACAAACAAAGCGCTCACATTTTTCTCCCAAGCTGATATGGTAATGCCAATCTGTCACACAGCCTGGTGGTTCCATCGCATAAACAGAGAAGCCAAACATCGGCATCCTCGATTGCTTTGGCAATCCATGCAATTCAACCCTTCAGTTAATGGAGAAGAAAGCCTTTCTCGACCGTGTCGGGTGCACGTTGAGTGTTAACATTTCCTTTCATCATGTTAAAGCTCCTCGGATTTATACATTAGAATGTGCCATACTATTAAAGATTCCTGCAGGAAAAAAAATCCTAACTGCACTGAGAAGGTCGAAATGACGAGGGACTCGATATTATAACGAATTAACGAGGATGTGAAAGCGGTTCTGAGTCCCAGTCCGAGCCCAAGTCTCTCGATAAATTTTTGAAGCCGCATATTGATGTGGTATCCAAAATATTGTCACGTCGACACGTCTGACTCACGCCAGGTGCTTTTGCTACTCCTGAAAAATCACTGAGCTAACCAAATTCACACCGTGTTCAATTTACTGTTCTTTACCATTTGAGAAACCCCAAGGATCACTCCAATCCGAGGCCGAACATGGTGGTGCAACACGTGGGAGGCTCATGCAGGAAAACGTGTCTTCCAATAAAAAGGTTTATAAAAATGAAATACAACACAGGGGTAACCAAGACAACAGAACCCGGCCAGATCTGCCACAGGAGGACAACAAATGGGGAAGGTGAGGCACGAATAACCTAACTTGTGTACAATAGGAAATAAATCAAGCCCACCCCCCTCATGGCACCATTTACAAGACTTGCACATGATGAACAATGGGGACAGGCAAAGAATTGTGGCTAGCATGAGCTGGATGGGGCTCCACCATAATGGCATGGTTGTGCAGGTCGGCTCTGCACAGACGAAGTGCAGCTTAGGAAGCAATGGACCTGAGGTGGGAATGGTGATGAGGGAGGCGAGATGAGAGGGATGTCTCTTCTTCGAAGGGCAAGGAAAGGAACGAGCAAGGTGTTGATGACATCCCCATGTTCAAAGCTCAACTGCCGCATGGACTGTGGCCACTACCCTCGTGAACTCTGGGACCGGCCCCATGCATGGCGAGTTCCTGTTATTGGCTGCCCGCTGCTTGTGGGCAGGGCCATCTTTTGGGCCATCACGCCCTGTGAGATAGCCCTAAACAAAAGTGTTCCGTCTTCCTCCAAGGCTCCGCAGCAGACCTTGCTGCCATGACTTGAGTGGCCTTCCGGCCAAACAGTTTGTAATGGTCATTCCCCCAAAAGTGAATGCGATTTCCAGTGTGCCTTTGGTGTTAAATGCCCAGTGCTGCAAGACCTCATCCGACCTCACTTGATTTACAGGAGGGTTTACACAACAAACTTACCCTGCACCGTCTTAAAGTTAACACTCACTGCCTCCTCATGCACCTTTTACAATATGACTTACTCAGATTACTCTTGTAAATTATCAAACGTATGACATGGTCCATACTATTCTTACCACAATCGAGCAATGGGTCCCCCTCCCCACCCCCCCCCCTCTACGTAACAATATTTTATTGGTTAGGCGATTCCAATTATTAATTTAACAATAAGTCACGATTGGAACCAGCAGAAAAGAAAAATGTTTCCACCTGGGTTAACATTGTACATACACCAGTCAAATACCGGTAATGTTAATGAAATTTAATTTTTTACATTGATCATTGTAGAACTTGTATGTAAATCACAAGCAGGACAAAGGCATTAATAGACAATAATGTACTTTCATGTAAATTACAAGGACATTAATTCGTAGACAATGGACAAATACTTTTAGTATCATGGTTTCCAAGCATCATGAGCCATCGGATCAGGCCAAACAGGTTGCCGGTTGTGGTAGTGACATAATTCTGCATCAACAAACATACAATGGCCTGCAAAAGTATTTACCCCCGAACAATAATGCCACATTTAGATGAATTGTGAATTACAGTGGTGAAAAAAGACTTTGTGAACCCTTTAGAATTTTCTGTATTTCTGCATAAATTTGAAATAAAATGTGGTCAGATCTTCATCTGAGACACTGTTCTTCATTGCGTAGCCCGGGAGCCACTGGCAGCCCCTGGTGGCCTAAAGTGCGGCCCCGACGTGTGGCCGATGATACACAAATGTGAAAACACCCCATCTTAATCCTCCATAAATGCTATCAAATTGACCCAATGTTTTCAAATGAGTGTTCCAACGTGAAGCAGAAAAGTAACATACTGTAACTACATCAGTAGATGGCAGTTTACAAACAATTATGCTAGCAGCCCAGTTAACTACAACTAAGAGGAGTGTGTGGGAGCGCGGCCTTATAGCAGCCATTATGGAGTCCTGCAGGCGGTGTGGCGGCTCTCACACTGATGTCTTATCAACAAAACTGGCCTCCCTGTAAAAATAGTGAAGATTACTGATCTAAGTCCTAATAATAGATAGAGAGAAACTGATTAAACAATTAGCATGCAAAACCAAATCTACTTTTTCATTTATCTATTAAGCCAAAAGTTCCAACATTCAATTTCTTTGTCAGAAAAAGTACGTGAACCTTTACATTGAGTAACTGGTGGCACCCCCTTGAGCAGCAATAACTTCA
>CM068958.1:117297929-117310442 GCA_035128595.1 Eptatretus atami | reverse complement strand
ATATACAGATATATACATACATATATACATACATATTACACAAACAATATATACATATATTACATATATATATACATATATACATATATATATATATACATGTATATATATATACATATATACATATATATACACACTGTATATATATATACATATATATACATTATATATTTGCATATATATAAACATATTATATATAACATATATGTATAATGCATATATATGTATATATGTGTATAATATATATATTATATATATGTATATACATATATATACATATATACACATATGTATACATATTATATATATATATAATATATATATATATATATATATATACAATATACATATATATATATATATATACACGCATGATGAGGGAAAGGCAGTGGACATCGTATATCTAGACTTTAAGAAGGCATTTGATGAGGTACCACATCAGAGGTCGTTAGCCGAGGTGAGGGCTTGTGAGTAACTGGTCAGGTAGCTAATTGAATTGCAAACTGGCTTAGTGATAGGAAGCAAGAGACGGCTGTGAGTGGAGGATGTCTTGCTGGAGGATGTAAGTAGTGGGGTACCTCAGGGATCAGTACTCAGACCATTACTATTCATTATTTACATCAATGATTTGGATAATGGGGTAAAGAGTAAACTTTTCAAATTTGCAGATGACACAAAGCTTGGAGGTGAGGTGGATCGCAGAGGGGGTGGTGATCAGATTCAGGAAAGTATTGATGCTTGCATAGATTGGGCAAAAGACTGGCAGATGGAATTTAACCTGAGCAAGTGTAAGGTGTTGGGATGGGAAAGAACAATGAAAATAGATTACATGATGAAAGGGTAATTTTGGAGCGTGTCACACAGGAGAAGGATCTGGGGGTGTTAATGGAAATGGTAGGTGAGCCAGCAGTACAGTGCCAGGTAGCTACAGGTAAAGCAAATTGGGTTTTAGGTTGTATTCGGAGGGAGATCATATATAAATCAAAAGAGGTGGTGTTCGCATTGTGCAGAATTTAGTGAGAGCCACATTTAGAATATTGTGTGCAGTTTTGATCATACAACTCAGGAAGGACATAGATGCCAAAACGAGGGTTCACGCAGGGGCTACTACAGGGTGCCATAAAGTCTGGAAACATAAGCGAATATACATTATAAGTAATTTTATGACATAACATTGTAATACATGATATGTTCAATGACATTGCTTGACATGTTTCAATGTGTTGTCCCTCATGAGAAATGCACAGTTCAATGTGCTGTGCAAATTGCAATGAACGCTGTGCATTAATGCAGCATTTCCATCAATCCTGCACATGCTGATGTGTGTTTTTTTTTACCCAAGCCATGCCCCTCCCCTGGAGGAAGAAAAAAATACAAAAACTACAAAAAAAAACCCACAACAAACACGAAAAAAAAAACATTTTGCATTTTTCATATTTTGATCTTGTGTTAATAAATTGTTGTGGTGTTGATGTAGGCGCAGGCATATGGGCTGAATGGCCTCCACCTGTGTCTAAATTCCTTACTTTTCTAAGTGTTTCCGAGTGAAGAAGAATAACCATGAAGAATGACACCATGTTGTGATGCCACAACATGACACCACAATCCTCTTATGGTTTAGCATCACGACTTTGTTCCATCACAATCCGAACAAAAGTAAAATGTCAAAAGATATTGTGATGGTAATCCAAAAGAGAATTGTGGTGTCGTATTGTGGAATCGTAATGTGGTGTCATTCTGCAAGGTTATTCTTCTTCTTCATCCATCACAATCCCACAACAAAAGTAAAATTTCAAAAGATATTTGTGAGGGTAATCCAAAAGAGAATTGTGGTGTCGTATTGTGGCATCATAATGTGCTGTCATTCCTACTTGTTTGGTTGTTTTTTTGAGATTTCATTCCCTTTTTTTACTTTTTTTCTTGTTTCAATTTTTTGTCAGTAATAAAATGCTTAATGTTTTATATATTTTGTCATGGATAGATAATATGGAGTATCATAATACTCCACGATTCTGTCGTACTCCGTGATACTACAGTATTCCATGGTACGACAATCAGATCAACATTTGTGTCTAGTACATGTAATATCAAGTCAAGTAAACACACTACGTTTGCTGCTTTATCACCACTCCAATGCATACATACCTATTGTTATACAATCCGTGTGGCGTTGCGAACCACAGCAGATGATAACCTTACAAAAACCGAATTATATTGGGTTGGGGGGGGGGAGGGGAGGAGGCGTGGGATCGATTTGTACATTCGATTGTTTTCATAAAATGCTTAAACTATATATAAAGTAGCTCCAGTTCGGTGTCGGCGTGCGTGCCTGCCTGCCTGCCTGCACCCATAAAAAAAACAAAACTGAACATAAAAGGCTATACATTTTGAATACGGGTGGGCTTTGCATTTTGCATTTCCATTTTGATCTTCCTTTTGGTGTGTTGTTTATCATTATAAGTATTCAGCATCTATAAAGGCTGTGATGTATATCACGTTAACAATCTCCCCCCTTCTTCGCTCTTCACACAGCCAAAATTTATACATATCCCTAAAGCGGATGTGGACGGCCTTTGCTTTGTAGTGTTTCATAGATTTTTCAATTTTATATTTTGCATGAAATTTTTTCAAGCAATAAAATGTTTAATGTTTTATATATGTTGTTATTTTGGTGTCAATTAAATCAATCTATGTTATTAAATTTGGTTTATGGTGTATTCTACACACACACAATCCTGGATTTTGGCACAGTCTACTATGTGGATTACCACATATCGTGTGTGGAAATGTCGATGCGATTATTGTTTTAAAAATAATAAAATGTTTAATGTTTTATATATATTTTGCTATTTTGGTTTTTTTTTTTGCTCAACCATATTTTGGTTTTATATATATATTCCTCTTTTATGCTGAACATTGCTATACTCTCATACATGCAGTGTCCGATGATGTAAGAGCAAGATACTGAACATATAAGCAGGATGAAAAGTGGTAAGATTGCTTGTTGAAATCTGTATTTTGACCTGACTTGGTCTCAAAGATAATGCCATTTAAGGCTGAAACAGCAAGCGCAACTTGTAAGACAACACATTTTGGCCTTTGGACCATAAAGGTGCATAAAATGTTTAATGTTTTATATATATATATATTGCTATTTTGGTATGGACTAAATCCGTCTGCGGTATTAAATTGTTCCAATAGTTGTTTCAGTTGATTTGGGTGATGGTTTGGATATGTATTGCTTTTGGAATGGTTCTGTCCAGTGTTCATTTTCTCCCCTCCCACAATCCTGGGCTGGTTTGGTTGAGTCCACATTTATGTTTGTTTTTTTCCTCATAAAATGAGGAATGTTTTATATATTTATAAATTTTGGGTTGTACACACTTGCCCAGAGACAAAGTAACTTCCATGCATTGGAATCACCATCATGGCTTCAGCAGTTATTGAGTTAGGTCGGGCTGCAGTTCGCCATTGTTTTTAGAGGGGAAGAAGAACTTCAAATTGGCATTTTGGCGATCTCCTGACGTGGTACTTTAGCAATGTATTCTGGCATCTATTTAAGTCTTGGTAGTTCAGAAAATGCTCGAGAATAAAAGGTATGGGTCTTAAATGCTTATGACTTCACTCTCGAGTAGTATATAAGCGTATCATTGCGTACCACATTTGAATGGGCGGCCATTTTTTCCCCTTATCATCTCTCTATATGGAGTGCTGACATACTCCAACACACACACATATATAATTATATATATATATATATAAATATATTATATATATATATATATTTATATATATATATATATATATATATGAGGCCCAGCGAGGAGTGATGCAAGCGACATTTTTTTAATGATATGATGATGATAGGCTCGGATGATAGGGTAAGGGTTAAAATAGTGCTATATGGCATTAACTCCAAAATGGCCGATGTGCCTTTACATCACTCCTCCTCGTGGCACCTCATATATATATATATATATATATATATATATATATATCATATTAATATATATATATATATACATATATACGTACTTGAACAGATGAAACTATTTGGCTCATCATGCCCGGGCTCTGTCCACACTTTAATTACTCCATCAATTTGTTTTCATTATATGTGCTCACCCCATTCTTACAATTCACTTGAATCAAAATCAACACCCACAAAGGGAATTTCGTTAAAGTACTGATGTGCAATGGCAAACACTTTTGGAGATACGTTTGCATATTTAATGCCACAGAAGACACCCACTAGTGATTTATCTTCTGTTTGACATTAAAATAGCATTAGCCAATTAGCTGTCCCAAACACATGCCAATTATTCAGCTCAACCATCTTTAATACTAAACTTCTGGTTCACCATATTCAAGCTCAAAGATGTTTGTCCTGATGATGTGTCAACAAATCCAAAAAAGCTATGTGGAATATATATGAAGGCTTGCACAGTTCAGCAAAATTATACAGATAACTTTTTCCAGGATGAGGCCATGTGGCCTATCATGCTTGCACTACACCAATGCCACATTAATCCAATCCAACAGTTTATCGATTGTATTTCACGGAGTGGGGGAGGTGTGCAATAGGGTATGAGCGGAGGAGTGGGGAGGCACAGACATCAGCAGGGTGATATTTACACATATACACTATCTTGTTGTTCTGCATTTCTGTCTGCGCTGTTGCTGCTGACTCGCCAATTAGCGAAGAAACCAGTCCGGCTGCTGAGGGTGTGTGTAGCATTGGGATTCTCATGCATGTACGACTTGTGAATGTTTTGCATTGTTGAATAATTCAGGTCGAGTTTGGAATAGCAAAGGGCTTACCTTGTGTCGCTTTACATGGTTACTTTATGCAGCTTTCTCTGTCTGGAAGAGCATGGGAGGAGTCAATTTATTGATAATCCTTGCCACCTGGGGTGATCGATTAGGTGAGAGCTGATTGGTTATTCCTTCCTATTACAGGTGAGAGATGTGATTGGGTTTTGTATGTATGTATGTATGTATGTGTATATATATATATATATATATATATATATATATATATTCCTCTTTTATGCTGAACATTGCTATACCATCATACATGCAGTGTCCGATGATGTAAGAGCAAGATACTGAACATATAAGCAGGATGAAAGGTGGTAAGATTGCTTGGTGAAATCTGTATTTTAACCTGACTTGGTCTCAAAGATAATGCCATTTAAGACTGAAACAGCAAGCGCAACTTGAAAGACAACGCATTTTGGCCTTAGGACCATAAAGTTGCAAGTTTTTTGTGCAGATCGTTTCAACAGTCTGGAATCATATGGATATTTATTTTATCGATTTATTATATTAATTTCTCAAATTGCGAGCGACTGACATGCATACATATATTATTGTATGAAGGTTTCTTTGAATGTTTCTAAACATCAATTTTAGCACATTATTTTCTGATTTCATTCAATAGATCTTTGAAAGTACATGGTCTCATGGTACAAACCACTAATTTCAGGTGTCCCCAAAGAAGAAAGTCAAATGGTGTTCAATCTGGACTACTTGGGGAAAATATGCCAGTCCACGATGTCATATCCATCTCAAAGGCATCGTCAGAAAAAAAAATCCTATGATTCCAGACTAAACATCATGCATCATCAAACTCTACCATGTACAGTAAGTCTTTGCACTAAAGTGCATGTTTAGCTTTCTCATATTGTTTGGATTTCCTTGTACCTTTCTCATTAGAAAAATAGGTTTTCTCATAAAAGAAACAATAGCCTTTTTGTCTGACCTTACTTTTGCCCATTATGGTCAGGATGCATGGGTTTCTTGTAAGACTATGTATTATTGCCTCAAGGCCAAGGTGCATGCATTTTGCTTTGACAAGCTCTGCACGACCAAATGTGCTTTGTTCTTTGGATGAAGTAAGTGTTCAGCATTATCTCAATGTTGTGCTTGTTTATTATTTACTTTTCTTTATAAAGAAACAGCAGGTGAAGTTTGTATGATCATACCTTTCTGCATTAGAACCAGTGGATGATTGAATGGGTATATTGCTTCAGCAAACATTATCATGTCCTTGCTTGACCATGAATTTTGGTCTTTAAGCTGAAGTGCACATGTTTAGATTTGCCACTGTTTATTTTAATTAAAATGTTTTGGAGGTAAAGACATTTCCCATTGGAGAAACAAGAGTCTAGGACTGATGCGATAAATGAGTTTCCCCTTGTGGGTCGTTATCTTCACTGATCGAGGAATCCCGATCTCGTAATGCCGCATGGAGATCCCTGCATTCCTGGACTCATGATTTGTTCTTGTCATTTGTCTTATTTGAATACATTCTTCTCGATAAGAGCCTGATCCACAATTTTAAGTTACTACCATGCGAGAGCTAAAAATGCAATTGGCTTTTTGATGGTATTTCATCTTCTGCCCACCCACCCCACCACTTCTGCTACCCCTGCACATCATCCTCTGCCTATAATAAAATTCAAATTTTCTCATCATTCTTTCTATATTTACACAATTACAGTATATATGTTTTCTTTCATTTTTTTTAAATGAAGGTTTTCTTTGTATTTTGACTCTTGTGATTGTGTTGTTCATCACTGTTAAACCACAGACTTCTTGTTGATGAGGTCTCTCTTCTGAAACTGTTTACAGTTGACCATGGCCGAGAACATAATTTCAAGTGATGGAAAACACCTTTGAGGAACAGCTGCATTCTTTGACGATATGAGCTGCATATACATATACATATACATATACACATATATATATACATATACATATACATACATATATATACACATATAATATACATTATATATCAATGATATGCAAGATAATTGGGTATTTGAAAGTGTGGTCCTCAAAGAGCATTCTGGTTCTAGGTATTTGTTTTATACTCGTATATTTTTGGGATACAGAGTTCAGGCTCGTGGAAGAGCAAGAACACTGAATGGATCAGGATGCAATGGAACAAAAGGGACAGTAGAGAGATGGGGGGGAAACACCAACAGCAGAGTTGAAGGATGAAGTGGAGGCAGACTTGGACAAATAATGTGTGTGGAGGAATGAGGGATAGGGAGGGGATGCAAGGAGTGGACAAGATGGATATAGAGGCAACCATATGTACAGTACTGTTATTCCCAATGTGGTCAACATTGTCCAACTAAAACTGCCGCTGTAGTATTGCATCTCAGATCAAACTGTCCTTCAGATGGAGGAATAAAGCTGCTGTCATGTTTGTATTTAGATTTTGCATGTTAAAGAAGATGGCTGATCTTTGGATCAACTGGGAAATATCACAAGGTACATAGGTGAGGGAAGTTGGGAGTGTAAGTCTAAAATGTGGATAATTAAATAAGCAGAAAAAAACAGAAGATAATAGCAATAAAAAAAATGCAGTCTCTACTAAAGAAAAAGCACATATTTGGTCTGCCAATAGGCTATAGTGCTGAGGACACCACAACGGGCCTCTCAGAAGTTATGGCTTTAAATATAACTAAAAGCAACAGTATTAATGATTTAGATTAGAATGCCTTGTCAACATAGATCATATCTCAGAACTAGATAGTATTAATTCCCAATAATTTTGATCCAGAGTAAAGTTTTGGCAATCATGTGAAAATATTTAATACAGGGTATGCAGCGAACAAGTTAGCATTTGGTGTAGAAGTGGATCAGGTAACTACTTGCTGTCATGAGAATTTCCATTAATAATGACAGGACAGTAAGTTAGGCCAAACCAAATGCTTTTGTCGTGTTCAGACAGACCTGTTGGAGTAGCGGCTGAAACCCAAATCCTATCCTGGTTCCTCCTGATGACTCCATCTTTGCTCTTTACTTCTTCGGGTTCCTTCTTGGTCTTCCATTTGATAACGCAGTGCTACAAACCTTTGTCCTTTCCGAAAGATTCACTCCTCGGAAACTTTGACATCCAAACTCCGATCCGCACACTCCTCAGCTGTCAAAACTTTGGTTTTACTGCAGACTAACATGTGTGAGTACATCTCAATTTTCAGGAGACTGGGCTATCAAGGAGAATTACCATGTCACAATTGGACTGACATTTGAATGCGTAGTTGGCTCAAGCATGACCTTTAGGAAGGGGGTAATTTGCTTGTCCCACTGGATCTGGTCTATGTGTGAAGGGAATGAACCAAGTCTGGTTGACACATTATACTCTCAGTGCAATTGGAATGGCCATTATAATGCGACCTGTGAAAGGCAGCGGCACACAGCCACCATCACCCACCCAAGCTTTTCTTAACGTTTTCATTTATTAAAATATTGTTTCAATTGACTTCGAAAACTGATAAAAGAAAAGAAAAAAAGGACTCCGAAGATACTTTTTGTACTCTTTTATAATATGCTGCAGTTGGATACTTGTTGTTTTTCATGCATTCGGTTGTTATGCAAAACTGAAGAAAAACTACAAAACTGCCGAATGGCATGATGATGTCACATCATTCAATTTTCTGTGTCGGAGTGGCGACCCGTCCAGGATTGTGCCCAATAGCCAAGGGGACTGCTTAAGCAGCACCAACGCTCTGCACAGAGTATGGTCCCAATCTCCTCCTCCTCCTCATTCAATTTTACGCATGCTTCCCGCTCTTACACCGTTTTCAAAGCTGTGTCGCCTCCCTAATCACATCTCAAAGGTTGATTAGGAACACCACATCATGTTGTTTTTGTCATAAATGTACTTTATTTTGTCACCATAAAGCAACCTGGTCTGCATTACAAACCACTGAGATGTACGTGTTTTGCAATTTAAAACCGTAATGTCACATGCTGGCAATGAGAGAGCAAATTCGTTCTTCCAATTGATGAAAAGTGTAAAAAGAAACACCATAGCACTCAAACTATTAGCTGGTGATAATTGTACACTCAAAAGAGTACCCATCCCCAGTAACAGAAAAAGTTTGCTAATCTATCAGTTTAATTAACACTTTATGGGCTTTAAAAAGGTCAATTGTATTGCACTCTTGGTTCCACAGAGCCAAAGCTCTGAGCTACTTATTCCGCCCAACACAAAATGGTGGTGCAACATGTGGCGGCGGAGGTTGGATTTGTCTCAGAAGAGTGCAAAATATCCTGGTTGTGAAATAAAATTTGGCATCAACATTTCTCATGCTCGTTCTCCTGTCATTTCAAAAGTGAATGTTGACCTTTTCAAACGCAGCACAAGAAGCGGCCACCATAAACGGGAGACAGACAAACGCATGAAGAGACACCACAGTTCGCGATATGCAATAGACGACTTCCCTTCCAAGGAACTTCAACATAGAAAGAGACCATTCGGCTCATGAAACCTGTACAATGCTTGACAACTGATTACTTTTTTGCATAGACTAGAGTCAAGGCTCATGGAAAAGCTAGACCATAAAACTGATCAGGACGCAACAGGACAAAAGGAGTAGTAGTGAGGGTAGGTGGGGGGATAACAACAGTGGAGTTTAAGGACAAAATAGAGGGGCAATTGGACAAACAATGGAGTAGGGAGGAATTGGATGGACAGGATGGATACAGAAGGAAACTTCACCCCCCCCAATCCTCCCAAACCCCCCTGCTCTCTCTTTCTCTCTCTCTTCTCTCTCTCTCTCTCTCTCTCTCTCTCTCTCTCTCTCTCTCTCTCTCTCTCTCTCTCTCTCTCTCTCTTCTCTCCTCCCCCCCCAAGAAATCACTTTTTCCTAAGTTTTATTCGATTTCACTCTAGATTTCAACATATTATTTAGGCCATGAGTTTTGATCATTAAAATTGTAATCAGATTTCAAACATCAGTTTTCAATAAGACCATACGATAATCTTGCCAGGAACCAATCACAATGAACCTAGCCTCACACAGCCAATCAACATAACAGCGAACAGACGAACAGACAGCCATCCTTGTCTTCAGTATATATATAATACATATATATATATATATATATATATATATATATATATACAGTAGATAAGGACATCAAACTGTACTTTTATGAAATCAACTTGTAGAACACCAGACATCCACCAATAAAACATGCTTCATGAATCTCTTATTTGACACGAGCAATACCACCCGTTGCTTTGCTGATGGTATAGTGAGGAGGGGTGGAGTGGGAAGAAAAAGAGGAAAAGATCAGAGAGAGAGAGAGTGTGATGAGGTGGACGGGAAAAGAGAGGAGGGAGGGAGAGCGAGGAAGTGTGTGAGAGTGAGGAGGTTTGTGTGAGCGAGGAGGGGTGTGGGAGCGAGGAGGGGTGTGGGAGCGAGGAGAGGTGGGGGTATGGAAGACCGTGTGAGGTGAGAGGAATGGATGGCAAACGGGTGGTGGAGCGTTAATTACGATTCATACTGTCTCATCAAAATGATTCTGCATAGAATGACAGTAAAGATGGAAACAAAATTATGTCTGAAATCCATTTTCTACCAGTCATACTATAAATATGGCACAGAGACAAACACCGCCTGGACACGTCCGGAGACAAACTCCCGTCCACTCAGAATGAACAACTCGTTCAGCATGATGGAGCACGAACCACTTGCTCTGAATGACGCAGCACAAACCACTCACTCAGGATGACGGAGCATGAGCCACTCACTCAGGATGACGGAGCATGAGCCACTCACTCAGGTTGATGGAGCAGCGAACCACTCACTCAGGATGACGGAGCATGAGACACTCGCTCAGAATGATGGAGCACAAACCACATCACTCAGGATGACAGAGCACGAGCCACTCACTCAGATTGATGGGAGCATGAGACACTCACTCAGGATGATGGAGCACGAACCACTCACTCAGGATGACGAGCACGAACCACTCAATCAGGATGACGGAGCATGAGACAATCGCTCAGGTTGATGGAGCACGAACACTCACTCAGGATGACAGAGCATGAGACACTCGCTCAGAATGATGGAGCACAAACCACTCACTCAGGATGACAGAGCATGAGCCACTCACTCAGATGTGATGGAGCATGAGAACTCACTCAGGATGACGGAGCACGAACCACTCACTCAGGATGACCGGAGCACGAAACCACTCAATCAGGATGACGGAGCATGAGACAATCGCTCAGGTTGACGGAGCACGACCACTCGCTGAAGATGACGGAGCACGAATCACTCACTCAGGATGACAGAGCACGAACCACTCGCTGAAGAATGACAGGGCACGAACCCACTCACATCCAAGATGACAGAGGACGAATCACTTGCGAGGAAAACTTGGATACGCCTTAAGTCCCCATTGAGAGCATTGACCAAGGATGTGCCTGATAATGGATATAATTAAATAAGGCCGTTAATTATCTTCAAAAGGGGTGTTTTAATTAACCCAATCACAATTTTCACTCTTGCACTTCCTTGGAGTCTTCTTAGTATGTATGCAAAGTTTCGGGCTGCTAGGTTTTATGGTTTTGGAGTTATGGAGGACACACACACACACACGTAGATAACAGGTGTTGAGATGATTAATTGCTCTGGCATGGACTCGTGCTGAATGAGTCAGTTGCCATTGTTTATTCAGGGTGACCCATGACATGATAACACATTCACAGTTGCAATTGAAAAGTATAAACGTGTAAAAGCAAAAAAAATGTATTCATCACCTAAAACAGGAGGTGCTGTATTGTGAAGAGATGTGTTACCCTCACCAGAGGAGAGGGCATTACATTTGGGTGTGTTGGTTTGTTTGTCTGTCTGTCCGCACATGTACGTCTATAAAGTATGTACAGTTAGAATGCGAGTGTCTATAAAGGATTTACTATGAAGAAAGTGAGTGCTGTATGTCTATAAAGTAGGTGTATTAATAACGTGAATGCATCCATAACATAAGTACTATAAAAAACGTCAACGTCAGTAAAATACGGACGTATGTCGTCTACAAAGTACATACGATTGGAACGTGAATCGACACAACAAAAACCAAAAAGGTTGTTTGTCCGCGACATGAATGTAAACCTATGTCATCAACACATCAGACAAACGCTCCAGCACCAAAAGACCACACAAAATGAACCACAGCAAATAACAATAAAAAGTCGTGGTGAGGGTCTGCAACCATTGATTGCTCTTTCTAGTTTTCTGGAAAAACATGTTCGCTGTGACCACTACTTTCCCTTTGTACCTCATCCAATTTGCGTCACGTGAAATTATTAATTGCTTTGTGACGCAAACCCTCGTGAGTTGAGATAATTACAATTCCCCAACTTTCACTCTCAACTCCATGAGGGTTTGTGGCATTTAAGTAAAGACGGCTCTTCAAATATCCCCCCTAAAAACAAAAATCACTTGTGGATTTAAGTCAAAGCCACAAAGAGGTCATTTCCCATTAGTCAGGTCAGGTATGGGAGCATGCGCCAGAGCAGCGCGTCGCTGCGTCCACTTTCCGCCGGTACTCCAGGGGCCTCCGTCTGGCCATCCCCCAGGCAGATGCCTGGCCCATCCCAATCTCCTTGAGATGCCGATTAACTTGCTGCAACCACAAGGCACGTGGTCGGCCCATTGGCCTCCTCCACTCACGAGACTCCCTCGCGGAGAGAATCTG
>CM068958.1:117261787-117289508 GCA_035128595.1 Eptatretus atami | reverse complement strand
ACAGTTGGGCACTAGATATGGATGGCCGTTGGCTCACAAGAAGCTCCTCCGCCCTTTGATAGGTTTTGTTTTTAATCCTGCTGGGTGTCCTTATCCAAACACCCTCCTCACCAAAAAACCTGGTGGGGGAGACGGTTTAGTCGCCGACAACCCGACCATGGAACAGGTGAGTACAGGTTTACATGATACCTGTGGCAAGTCACAGATCTAATCTGGCCTGGCCCCCATTTGTGCCTGTCTGGAACCTTGAGAGAAAGTATGCGATCTTCAAGGTTCCACGTAGAGCATGGTGAAGGAGGGCTCTTGCAGGATGGGAAATCCGACATAAAGCAATGATGGGTGCCCATGGACAGGTTCTTCTTTCACAAACGTGTTATACATTTAAAGCATGACTAAATACCAGGCCAAATGAATTGTTCCTTCAATGAATAATTGTCCCCATCTCCAAGGATACTTGTTGTATCCAAAAATGCAATGAAGTTTTTTTTCCTTTTTCTATTTTTTTTGCACAAGGTTTTCTTAATATGTGAGTCCATAAGGTGCTTAGTGAATGCTTACCAATATGCACAGAGAAGAAAACCTGTAATCATTTCATGACCTAACCCGTGAATTTCTAATTAGGTTCTGGACTGGCTCGGCCCAATGGCCGAATGTTTTACAATATGGTGATTGCAGTCACCATCCCGCTTGCTGAAGTGATGGCAAATCCACCAGGCGTGTTCCTTGCCATGGGACTGTTTTGGCAGTATCCTGTGTTAAAGTAACTACCAGTTCAGGGTTAACTCTTTACTGAGGAATGTTCACGAAGTGCCATGAGTTCTGTGATGCCCCACTCCTGCAGAATGAGTCATATGGATGGGTATTTCACCATGAACTTCTCACCAGTGCCATATCCGTTGCTGTACCTATTTTCGACATTGATCTGTCGGGCCCATCGTGGAGTTTATAGATAAATCGCATGCATGACGCACATGAAGTAGAAATCAGTGCGGAGTACTTTGATGTGAATTACAAGGACATTCGTGACAATGGACAAATACGTCTTGTAAAAATGGAATTTGAACTTGGATTCCGAGCATCGTGAGCCATTGGTACAGATGGGGAATGAGAAACGGGCAAACAAACCAAAATTAAATGTCATCAATTCTTTTTTTTTTTCCTCCAGTTTCTGTAAATACCAAACTAGGTGCTAGTATGTTTAGTATCTCAATCTTGATCATTGTGTTTAGATTTGTACATTGAGTAAAACGGTGCAAGCAATTTGTCTTACGAAAGGCAAAAGGTGTGTATATCAGTTCACGATGGAACATTTTTAAATGAGCAAATGATGGTTGGTTGTTTGAACATCACAGAGCTACTTTGTCAAATGCTACAAAAGCAAATGTGTTTACATTTCCCAAGGCTATGATGGAGCTTGTACATATTATCACATCCAGAACAAGGACATTTCGAGATGTGGGTGAACTTTCACATGAATCACAAGGACATGAGCTGACAATGAACAAGCTGACGGTATTTGAAACTTGGGTCGCAATAATGTGTGGCAAACACTCAGATGATAATGCCAAACAGGCCAAATATTTTGTCAATATCTCAATAACACTTGCTTGTATAATTGCCAAAATTTCAACAGCAGTTACTTTTCACATATCCGAACAAGCAAGACCTGAGAAACCAGCTGAATGCCTTAAAACGAAACATTATGAAGTGTAAAGTTAAGAAGTCTTACTTGTCAGATCATCACCGACTTTTCATTCATATCCTTGGCTTTACTTACAATGTACCTTCCCATTATCTTGCAAATCTCTATATGTTTGCCTGTAAGACGAGTTCCCTTACAAGGAGGAGGTCATTAGGCCTATCAAGGCTGCACATAGTTGCCATCCGATGGTTGCTTCTCTGTGCTCTATCCTTTTAAATGCTGAGCATCAAGCAAGGAAGCAGCACGTACCATCTTTTTGTCTTTTATATGAATCGGCCAGAGACGCTTTCAAACCACCGACCTCCCAGACTCAGAGCGGACGCACTAAACATTACGTCACCGAGTCTGATTAAAAGCAACTCCAGAAGTCATTATTTTTTTTTCCACATTTTCCATCACTGTGCTACTCAACTTTATACCATGGGTGTTTATCTGTTTGCATTAGCATTTGAGCAGATGACACAGGGTCTGGGGTTGGTCATAGATATGGAGGGGAGGCAGACAGCACAGTGCGAGGTAACTAAAAGTAAAGCTAACAGGGTTTTTGGTTGTATTTACAGGGGGATAAATTATAAATGTAAAGAAGAAGTGCTCACACTGCATAGGAATTCAGCGATGCCGCACCTTGAATATTGTGTAATGTTACGGTCACATCCGAGGAAGCACAGCTTACATAGAGAGGGTTCAGCGTTGGGCTGTTAGACTGATTCCGTAACGAGCTTTATCCACTAAGCTATGAGGAGTAGCTGAAGGAGACAGGACTTTATATACATTAGAAAGGAAGTGATTAATTTTATGAAGGGATCTGGATGGAGATATTTAGGATAAAAATTACCCCGTGTGGGGGTGACGGTCATCCCTCTATATGTTTTTTACTATCATAATCGATGAACCGTTGCCAGATATCTCCTAAAATGACAGACGAGATAGGTTTTGAAAATGGCGACTTTCACAACTTTTGTGACTCGTGACCTTGACCCTGACCTCGAATCCGGGAAAAAATATGTCGTTGGGTATCACTCATCGACCTCTACCCACATACCAAATTTCATCAAGATCGGAAGTAAAAGTTTTCTTTTGTACCGGGAGGTGTTTTGACCATTCTTCAGGTTACGTGGCGGCCAAACGGGACGAAATTCAAAATCTGTCCGGTTAATACAAGATAATTTTTTACTATCATAATCAATAAACAGTTGCCGAATATCTTGTAGAATGGCAGACTAGATAGTGTTTTGAAATGGCAATTTTTATAACTTACGTGACCTCGTGACCTTGACCCTGACTTGAACCCGGACAAAAGTTATATCGTTGTGCAACACTCATCGACCTCTACCCACATACTAAGTTCATCAAGATCGGAAAGAAAAAGTTTTCTTTGTACCGGAGTGTTTTTGACCATCTT
Organism: Eptatretus atami; assembly: GCA_035128595.1. NCBI lineage: Eukaryota > Metazoa > Chordata > Myxini > Myxiniformes > Myxinidae > Eptatretus > Eptatretus atami. The sequence goes on along the minus strand of CM068958.1, from coordinate 117,286,404 downwards.
CCAGGTTACGTGGCGGCCAAACGGGACGGAAATTCAAAACTGTCCAGTTAGATACAAGATAATATTTTTACTATCATAATCAATAAACAGTTGCCGAATATCTTGTAGAATGGCAACTAGATAGGTTTTGAAAATGGCGATTTTTATAACTTACGTGACCTCGTCCCTGACTTGAACCCGACAAAAGTTATATCGTTGTGCAACACTCATCGACCTCTACCCACATAGTAAGTTTCATCAAGATCGGAAAAGAAAATTGTTGACGACGTACGGACGACGGACATTTGTCGCGGCTTTATAGGTCTCTCGGTAGAGATGACCTAATAAAGGATATACACTAAATAAATGAAGAAGAGTCTTCACAGAATGGACAATGACAGGACTAACGAGAGTTAAGTTGTAGTAAGGCAGGGTATTTCGCTCGAGAGTAGTAAATTATTGTAATAATCTCTATAGAAAGTAGTATCGCATAAACAGTAGATAGTTTTAAACTGAATTAGACAGGTACCTACGTCGAAGCATTGGTGATAAAGGGAACATTGACTTTTGTAGGACCGGATGTGCTGAATACGGAAGGATGCCAGTCTACATGTGTAGTGATTGGTGATGTCTCTGTGAGAGTCTTGTCAAAAGTGAATGCGCCGTCAGCTTTGTTTATTCCTCACTGTATTAAGTGACTTGATCACTTTGTGAACTCCTGTTCTCCCCTTCCCTCCCACCTCCTCCCCCCAAAAAGAAGCCTGATGATGTCCCTTTGTCTGCCCGACCGTTACCCCCCCCCCCTTTCCTCAAGTGACATAAGTGAAACAAACTGATAGAATGAATTATTATATTATAAATGAAGATCAGGTCTGATGGGCCAAAATGGCCTCCTCCTGTGTCTAAGTTACTCCTATTGTTCCTTGTTGACAAGAAAATTTACTTTATCGAGGTACATCACAAATACAAGGAGCCTGTCTCGGCCCCATGTATTCAATATCAAGAAAAACATTTGTTTGGGAAGGATATGACTTATTTACGAGAAGTAACATAAAAAAGAGTGAGGAATGCACTTGTCATCTGTGGAATCTATGCAGGTGATACTCCCGATTTATCGCCAATTGTAATTTGGTATTTCAGTTTTGTAGTAACACGACGGATATGGTGCGCAGTGTCTTTCAGCTGCAAGGAGTGTGGTAATGTATATGTTGATGAAACGAGGAGAAATTTGAAATTTGATTGGATGAACATAAAAGGGCATTGGGGTTGGGTAGGACAAGACAGACTCCTGCTATTGCATGGCATTATGTGCAATCTGAATATTGCCTTGACCTGGGACAAACAGGCATACGAGGCATCACAATGAATCAATATTGGTGATTGGTGCTTGAGGCTTGGTATGCGAAAAGCCAAGGAGATGGTCTAACCAGTGAAACAATTGACATCACAATACAATACAATCCACAAATAAATGTGTCAATAATGAGATGGTGCAAAGCAAAAAGGACAAAAGGCAAACAGATAACACCAACATGACAAGCATACACCACCACAAAACGTGACCAGCGTGCCACTACATCATGCATTGCGGGCACAACACCCACACTGGCCCACCTACAAAGCACACAACTAGGTTAACAGCAGACCAGATATATACACCTTCCAAATAACCCAGAGAAAAGGAAATTGAAAGGGAGTGAATAAGAAATTATTATATAGTCGCCCACGTGCGTCCACAAAATAGCAGATCACGCCAATTACGATGCAGGAATGAACAGAATCCCAACGATGGCATGGCTTTGCTTTGACACCAAAAAGGTTTGCATTGCTTTGGCAAGTGCCCATAAATAAGTTGTGAGACGGCTATAAAAACAGCAGCATGCTGAGGTTAGGTCTACAGGGGCTTGAGAAACCTTGTGGATCACAAGTGAAATGTTGCCTTTGGCTGACTGTTCCCTTTCCTGTTTGATTCAAAATTGATAGAGCAGAGTGCAGTAACTTTTATTGGTAGGCTGGGCATTTTCTAAAATAAAATCTAAATTTCATTTTCTGAAATAAAATTTAAAGAGAAAGAGAAAGGCACAACAAACCACAAAAAAGTAACTCGATATAGCCTGTCAGTGTCAGAATAAACAAGTAAGGGCAGATCCGGTCAAAAATGACATCTCAAACGCTTCCCATTGAATGGGTGATTATATATATGAATTTAATGAACAAGAATAAATTCCTGCATGGGGTTAGTGAAAAAAAATCCAAACTCAAGGCGCTGTCACACCTTGACGATTTAGCCAGCAATGGCAACGTATAAAAATGTATATAAACGTTGGCGTACGCTGAAATTTTGATTTTTAAAAAGTTTTAGTCGTATGCATAACGTGTTGGTCGTATGCAAACATATTAGTAACAGGCACAGAACGTTTCGTTGTCTTATAGATAACTTATACCAAGAATGCTTAGCCTGTTGTCGGCGTTCTCAACCTTTGCCCAACGATAGTTTAACTTAGCATAGCGCGCTGCACGTATCGCCGACGATCACGTGGCGTAGCCTGTTAAAAACCTGCCGCACGCCGATTTAAATCATAACCGCCTGAGATTGGAAGTGTCAACCACGCAGTCACACCTTGATGATATACCAGCAATGGCACGTATAAAAATGTATGTAAAACGTTGGCGTACGCTGAAATTTTGATTTTTTAAAAAGTTTTAGTCGTATGCATAACGTGTTGGTCGTATGCATAAATATTGTAACAGGCACAGAACGTTTCGTTTCTATAGATAACTATACCAACGAATGCTTAGCCTGTTGTCGGCGTTCTCAACCTTGCCCAACGATAGTTAACTTAGGCATAGCGCGCTGCACGTATCGCCGACGATCACGTGGCGTAGCCTGTTAAAACCTGCCGCACGCCGATTTAATCATAACCGCCTGAGAATTGGAAGTGTCAACCACGCAGTCACACCTTGATGATTTAGCCAGCAATGCAACGTATAAAAATGTATGTAAAACGTTGGCGTACGCTGAAATTTTGATTTTTTAAAAGTTTTAGTCGTATCATAACGTGTTGTCGTATGCATAACATATTAGTAACAGCACAAACGTTTCGTTGTCTTATAGATAACTTATACCAACGAATGCTTAGCCTGTTGTCGGCGTTCACAACCTTTGCCCAACGATAGTTTAACTTAGGCATAGCGCGCTGCACGTATCGCGACGATACGTGGCGTAGCCTGTTAAAAACCTGCCGCCGCCGATTTAAATCATAACCGCCTGAGAATTGAGAGTGTCAACCACGCAGTCACACCGATGATTTAGCCAGCGTATGCCGACCTATGAAAAATTTGCCGAACCAAGCTGGCACGTCGAATACGTTAGGGTAAGTTGTGTATACGTTAAGAGCACGCTGAAAAACGATGAAGTACGCTGTCATATTTTCGTGGACGTCTCGTACGTCGTGAAATTTCAAGCATGCTGAAGACGTACTCGCCGTATGACTCACACGTTCCGCTACGCTGGGAATAAGTTGTTGGCATGATATGCGATCGTTGACACACGTCGACACAAGTTCCTTGTAAGTCACTCATAAGTCGAAACATGTCGAGGTAATGTTTGCATACCCGAAACTTATTTTCTCCGTCAAGGCACATTTTCTTTTTTCTCCTTGGCTCCGTGAGAGCACGTGACGAAATATCTGAACTCGTTGTTGTTGTTGTTGTTTTTTTTTTTTTTTTTTTTAGTCATCACGAATTTTAAATATTATTCGGACATTTGCTTTTAAGTTTCGACGTCGACGTGACAATATCCTCAAACAGAAAATATTCACAGAGGAGGAACTAAGAATAAGACATGAGAAACTGAAGAGGCAATCGGACGTGACGTAACGGCACGTGACGAAATATCGGAAGTTATGTGTTTTTTGTTTTTTTAACGCTGCCAATACGCCATTATACGGTAGCTGTAAATTAGAAACACGTTCAGTAAGTTCTGTGGTCGTCCGGAAGACGTCAATAACAAACTCTACATACTCAATATGCGTTGGAGGTACGTTACCATAGATTCAAAGCACGTTACTCATAGGTTAGAAATAAGTTTTGGGTAGCTAAGATTACCTCGACGTGTTTCGACTTATGAGTAACTTACAAGTAACGTGTGTCGACGTGTTTCAATGATCGCATACGTGCCTCGACGTGTGTCCACGATCGTGTAACGTGCCTACAACAGTTACTCATAGGTTATAAATAAGTTTTGGGTACGCTAATCATTACCTCGACGTGTTTTGACTTATGAGTAACTTACAAGTAAGTGTGTCGACGTGTGTCAACGATCCATAACGTGCCTACAACTTATGGCCAGCGTAGAGAATGTGTGAGTCATACGCTGGCATACGTCGTAAAATTTCAAGCATGCTAAAATTTGAGGACAACCGCAAAGTACAACGATGAAAGCCAGCGTACTACGACGTATGGCAGTGTTTTTCAGCGTGCTCTTAATGTTATCAAAACTTACCCATACGTATTCGACGTGTGCCAGCGTTTTTAGACAAATTTTTCATAAGTCGGCATACGCTGGCTAAATCGTCAAGGTGTGACAGCGCCTTCAGCCCAGGACTTAAACTCATGGAGCTCATTGCTTACATTGCAAGAGCCCCCTGAGCTATTGAGTCTTTGGATATCCTCAGAAATTTCTCACACCAACACTGCAAGCTTTATAATGGCCGACGTCTTACATGTGTGTGTGCGTGCGTGCGTGCGTGTGTGTGTGAAAAACACGGGGAAATTTATGTTGCTGTCAATAAATCACGACAACCTCAACATTTGATATTCACAAATAAGCAGCATTCCGACTTGAAGCCTGAACATGGAGGTGCTATAATAAATAACCTGTGTTAAGCAATGATTTAATAACAGGCTGTCAGATAAAAGCTAGATGCTGTGGTATTTGTGAATAAGCATTAGTAAATGCCTATACATGAATGAGTAAAATTGATGGTTACATGTTATAAGTTTGCTGTAGCACACATTGGTGAACTGTACTATAAACTGCTTGATGTAATGAGCTAATTTTGATTGGAGATGGGGGTATTGTACTGTAAACTGCCTGGTGAGATTTGTGAAGATGCTGGAACGTTCTCGGGTGAAACTTCCATTATGGACGAGAATCGCTTTTGCTGGAAGACACTGGATTGTTCTGTGTTACAATATAAACCCGCGAGAGGGAAGTGTGGGGACATGGATAACATGTGAGGAGACGTGTGTTTCTATAATCCCAATATTCGATTTAACTCTGATGAGTGTTTCGGGTTGTGTATCAGGACTCATTATGATTGTGTATCGGGAAAAAAATTCCTTTGAGCTCTTCAATCATCCTGGACCGGTCACCGTGACAAGACTCAATAGTTCAACAGCCCGGGTGGACGAGGTGAACATGTGTGAAGTGAGCCGGCAGGACAGAGCCACTGGGCGTAAACAACTCAACACAGGAATCATTGTTGGGCATTGCATTGTATGCAATGGTGAACTTCCTCTTTTGACTTTGTATCTGTTTATTTGAAATACAAGTTTCAAAAACGTCACGCTGTTGATGTGATTACTGCAACGCCACTCAGAAGTCACAGACCCCAACTGACAAATATCCAATTGATTGGTAGCCGATCGGTACGATCGTTCAGACTCATGAAGTGAAAAAGCTTGGATTGCAGTCGTTGGAGAACGGGTTGGGTTCGGCACCACAAACAACATGCATACACTAAAGGGAAGGAAACCCAAAGTTGCATATGCCCCTGACACAGGCACACATGTAAACACTTCAATAATGACATTTGGGTTATTGACAACAAATCACCACAAACTGAACAAACAATCTTGACAATACATATGACTTGATCACTCCTGGGAAAACCCCATGCAGTGTATAAACACAAGACCCGATCGGGTCTGAAGGCCAATTATCTGGTTTAATCTGGGGTCAATATTTTTTATTCAAACGTAGCCCTCGACATTCCTCTGGATGAAAGAGGAGGCCATGCAAAGTTTGGTTGCACTGGTCCTTGCTGGGTCCGAATGCATAAACAAACTAGAAGGGCACTCGGTAGAGCGCTTACCTCTGCCACGTAATGCCTGATCCATGAGAACACATCAGGCCCAATCCATTTTTAAAATATCATGCCATACGGTACTCTATCGTTTTTGGCCCTATCTCTGAATGGTGAAGAATCACTTTATAAATTATCAGATCCGGATCAGGATTCGGATCTTCACCGAAATTGAATCAATTCTTCCTTGTAAGACACACAAAATGTCGACCAAGTTTCTTCCGAATCTGTCCCCAACTTTTTGAGATATTGTGGCTTATATATCATTTTTGGCCCGATCTCTCAATGGTGAAGAATCACTTAAAAAATTCTAGTAGCCGGCCCGGATACAGATCTTCACCAATATCGAATCAGTTTGTTTTTGACACACACCGAACCTGTCCACAAATTTCATCCGGATCCGTCCACAACTTTTTGAGCTATTCTGCACAAAAACAAACAAACAGACAGACAGACAGAAAGGGGTGAAAACATAACCTCCTTCACCTTCGGTGGCAGAGGTAACAAGCAAACAAACGCTGTGTGTGTGTGTGTGTGTGTGTGTGCGTGTGTGTGTGTGTGTGTGTGTGTGTGTGTGTGTGTGTGTGTGTGTGTGTACAGAATATATATATCCATTGGGGACCATATTCTGTGCAGAGCATGGTGCTGCCTAAAGCAGTCTCCTTGGCTATGGGTGCAATCCTGGACAGGTCGCCACTCCGACACAGTATACCAGCAAGCTGGCACTCATTTGCCGACCTCGGAAGGATGACAGGCAGAGTAAACCCACCTGGTATTAATTCAACAGCCGAGTGGGATTTGAACTCAGGATCCTCAGATCCCAAGCCTGCCACCCTCACCATTAAGCCAACACCAGGCCCATATGTATGTGTATATATATATAAATAATATATATTTTTTTTTTTTGGAAGTAGAAAATATTTTACAGTGGGTGTAAAATTTCCCTCTCCTTCCCTCTCCTCTCCCTTCCCTCTCCTCCTTCCTACTCCCCTTCACACACACCCCTCTCTCCACCCCACCCTTTCTCTCTTCCCCCCTCTCTTAATATTACTGTCAGCAAAGCGACGGGTGGTATTTGCTCGTAATAACAGGAGACTGCAGTTCTTCATGATTAATCATTCCACAATGGAAATGTAGGAGGGTTATGGATCGCAAGTCCATCGTCCATTAGTCCATTTTGAAACATCTAAGTCCAACTTTCATACAAATGTTCAATTTAATGTTTAAAAATAAAAAAAACTGCAGAAAAATACATTTATTGTAAAAATTATTTGAAAACGTTTTTGCTAATGGCATTAATCAACATTATTTTCAGGCCAATAACTTAACGATCATTCATTGTACTTTCAGTTGACACGTTTATCAATCTCACCATTCTTCTGCCATATTATGTTAAATCTCTTTGAAAACTTTTTGAAAAGTGAACCGAAAAGTTTTTGAAAAGTGAATCGACAAAACAACAAACCATGGTGTACTCTTTGAAAAGAAGCTAGAAATCATTGAAAGGTGAGGAATATTTAACCCCACTCACTGTAAATGTTCCAAGCTCAGACTCAATTGAAAAAACAACTGTGAAAGGAGCATATTACATGATAGCGAAGAAAGAGAACTTGACAGACTGAATGAATGCACTTTAATATGCAATATATGACAATAATTTATAAGAAATGTGATTAAAGTACTTGCATGCCAAAATTGGTCACAAAAAAAAAGGATAGTGCACCATATCGTACTTGATAAAATGATGCTCCTTCAAGATTTTAATTGGTCAAGCATTTATTGAAAGTTTTTTTTTTTGTCAACGGTGCTCTTTTCCCTCATCAACAGCAATGGAAATGGATTTTATTCCAAATAAATAAACATATCATAATTGAACCGTCAGGAAAAAAAAATGGCATGCTAATGACCTTCAATGGAGGCGGTAATCTATAGGGCCCACCAATCTGGCATTCAGATGGCACCACAGTTCTCACTTCATAGATGGCTCAAATGCCCCCAAGGACATTCAATTTGAAATAGTGGTGGCAAACAATGAAAGCCACTTTCACACTTGCAAGAAAAAAAAAGAAAAAAGAATCCACATTCTTGAAGTTAAATTTCATCTGAACTTAAATCAATTTCATCATCTGAAGCAAGAGTGTGAAAAATCCATTTCATCTGAATAGCAAGAGTTTAAATCCTTTAAAGTGTGAAAAGTCAATAATTTATCTGACTACTTTCAAAGTCCTTCAAACTTACAACCATCTCATCACTGCACAATAATTCAAATTAACTGGTTACAAGAATCTGCAACAGTAGTCCGAGGTGAGGCCAAAAAATCCTACCCTCCCCTTTTCCCAAACCATGAACAAATGCTTCTTGTGCCAGTGAAACTTGGCACAGGGGATAGCTCTTTTACATCGTTTCCAGCCAATGTCATGCACACATTTTCACAGTGGTGGGTGAGTTTCCTCATGCCATTAGAATAAAAGTCATGTTAATTTGATCAAAAATGGTTTGAAAAGGGACAATATTTTTTGACTTTCTCTCGTCGATGAGCAGGAATTTCATAACTCAGGCCAAAGAAAAAAAATAATAAACAAACACAAATTGCATAAAATATGAGAAAACAGTAAACACTATAGAGACAAATGGCTCATCAACAAAGTTAATAATGGCAGGGAAAGCAATAAGCAAAAGGAAAACAAAACATGAGGACCTCAGGGAGGGCTGGGACAATAGCAAAGGGGTGAAGCAACAGCTTCACACTGCTTATAGAATCTGAAGCTTAATATGAGTTGCCTTCAGTTTCAAACGATGTTGACTCAACAAATTGTACCTCTCAAAGTTTTTTTTTTTCCTGTTGAACTGTCACGTTTTCTAGTGCCAATAATGCATGTTATGGTTGCTGAGACGATCAATGCGTACAGTGTGCCTTCTTCAAATGCCAATGAAGATCGAGTCACATTGTTTGCTAAACTCAGTGTAGACTTGTCAGTATAAAAGGGGTTTCATGGGAAGGAGGAGGGTTCAAGGAACATCCCTGTAACAAATCATGGTGAAGCCTGGTGCACCCATGTAAAGCATAAAGCTGAGTATTCTCAATAATCAACAGAAACGAAAATGCTGACAGCAACTCAACTATATAGGGAACAAAACTGCCGAGGTATTTATTATGCTTAAAGAGAAGGCCAAATGGCATTCCTATTATCTCCCAATCAGCCTTCTCCAAATCAACAGCAAAGTCATGGAATGTTTCATCAATAATGCCATTCAGAGAAACCTCTGAAAACACATCTTACACTCAGATATGCTCAGTTGAGGTCGTCAGAATCACTTTGCACCAGATCTAATCACAACCCTAATCTAAACAATGACACAAAAAACTAAATGCAGGAGGAGAAGTGAGAGTTGCTGCCCTTGAAAACGAGGCAACATTCAATCATGTCTGGCACCAAGGAGCACCGAGAAAGCTCGAGAAGACTGATGGGAGGATCCTGCAACAGTTACAATCATACCTAGCACATTTAAAGATGGTTGTCAGGATCGAAGGATAGTCATCACACCATGATTAAGAAATCACCATAAGTTTCTCAGGACAGTTTACTTCACACAACCATCTTCAGTTGCTTCATCAATGACCTAATCTCCACCAAAAGATCCTGTTTGTGGCCGTTTGCTTTTGAGCTTCTAGTGTTCAGCGCTATTCACAACACCTCGTATAATGAAACAATACATGCCTATCTATAGCAAGACGGATCTGACAATGTCAAAGCTTGGGCTGACAAGTGGCAAGTTATATTCACTCCTGATAGGTGTCAGGCAAGGACTATTTCCAACATGATTTAATCACTCTTTATCTCAAAACAACATCTACCCCTTGTTTCATTTCCATTGTTTCTCAATATTTATAAATATTAAGGATTTGTTTTTCAAGTTTTATGTTCAATATTTAATCAATCAATTGATGTGGAACAATCATATATAAATGGGAATATTTGGGATGACTTCCCCTCTGTTGCATTCGGAAGCTGAATGAAACCACAAATTGATTAATTTGTTTGTGTGGATGCGGCTAAAGCAAATCATGTTAATGGTAATGGAAATATCACTGATAAGCAGGAATTTTCATTGCCTGCATGTAAAAAAGCTTCAAAATGTAGAACTATATTTTTATATGACAAATTTGCCTGTTTGGTATTCCCATTTAATCATATCAGTCATGATAATGGAATCCCATGTTAAATTCCAATGTTGTAACATGTACCATGTTGATTTGTCCATTGTCTACTCGTGTAAAAGTTCATTGATGCTTGTTCTTGCCCTGAATTTGATATGTACAAGCTCGACATGAACTTTAGATTACTTTAAGAAAAAAAAAAAATTGCAGAAGACATTTGAGAATCCACATTCTTCAGCAAGCTAACTTGGAAAATTGTGCATGCGATTAGCAAAGGTGCCCTGGATGTGGGACAAAGGGTACTGATGCTGTTTAGTTGCTGCATTAGATGTTTATTCAAATGCAGCAATCGAATGTCAAACACAGGGAAGTCATGCATCACTCAGAAACACAAGAACCAAAAAATAAAAATAAAAATCATCAATATGGTGAAACAAAGCACGCACAGCGAAAGTAAAAAGGATTAAGAATGAAATCAAGCAACTTCATGAATGCAAACAGGCAACTAAGTAAAAACTAAATACATTTATTATCAAAATGCAACAGCAGTAAGTTAACATTTTATGGAATAAAATAAAAACCGAAAAAAGGGAATTGATCGGGAATTGGAAGAAAAAAGCCAAACAACTTCAGAGGCCATAACCTTGTTATCTTCCACCTTTCTTCTACACTATTTTATTATCTATGTTTCAAATCATGAGAGTGGGAATTATTATTATTATTGAGAGGTATTCTAATCATTCCAACTCAAAAAGTATTTAATCAAGTCATTTGAAAATGCAGTGTAGAATCTTCCAGAGATTCTGTCCAATCTACTTGAGTAATACTCCAATCACTGTCTTTGGTACCTGATCCAAGTCCTCCTTGAATTGCATCTCAGAAGATTATTAAATATTACTGTCAATGCATGTCGAACCTCAATATGGCTTGTTGTGACTAAACCATGTGTGATATGCAGCTGGCCATAACAAACTGAGCCTTTTTCACGATATTCAGTCTATTTCCTGAGGATCACCAGCTCCCGAGAGGCGAGAATGCAGCTGTTGTTGTCAAGGCCCCTGCTGTCACAACTTGGCTCTTTCCACCGCATTGCCGCCGAGGACCGAGCAATGGAGATTAAGGGTGGTATTAAAGAGTGGCCATCTTCCGCCAGCTGTTCAATGTGGGCAAGGAAGTTTGCAGCTGCTGAAACTATATATGCACAGATGGCTGGAATGGAGTTTTCCGATTGGCTTTGTACCCAGACAGCCAAAAGAAAAACAGAATTATCAACCAAAAGCATTCTTGCTACCATAACATGTACATGACATTTTGCCATCAGAACTTGCCATTCTCCTTCTTGATATGGATGTGTACATACATGTACATCATCCTCTGCACTAATGTGTATAATAGTTATGGTGGATGCAGCTGGGAAGTAGTAAGCTTCTCATTGACAGTAGGTGGACCAGACAGCTGGTTCTCTAACGCTCTTGTAAATGCATTATCCTCTGGGGTTTGCAGCCTGAAAATGTTACCAAAGCAATCTTCACAGACATCTTTCTCCATACAAAATAGACTTCATCTGGAACACCAGGCTGACAGGAGTAGAGGAGACCGAGTGGAAGGAAATACTCGGATATGATGTGCAAAACCTTAAGTAACCATATATATTAAACCTCTCCTAAGCTCTCTTTATCTGCCTCTATTATGGAGAGGATTAAGACTGCCAAGAATGTCTCTTATAGAAAAGCAGATGTAGGCAGCAATTTATGTGATGGGAAGGTTTGGTTCAAATTCAATCAGATATCTTCAATAACTGAACTCCCAAATAATAATATTAATTAATCACAATGACCTTCATCAATATCAGGTTGAAAAATTCTGTGGAGTAATGGTATTATCAGCAAAATTAATGATGTATCGAATTATTAATTTAACTTATCACAATAATATGATGAACCAGCACAAATACATTTTGAATTGAAGTTTCTGCACTTTAAACAACAAACAGAGCTATTTACATTTACTTAAGAAACATTTTCTTTTTTGTGTTTCTGCATCTTGTAATCCAAACCCTATGTGAAGGGCGTCGTACTGTCCAAACTGTGTCCTGTGGGCTATATCCAGCCTGAGAGGAGGTTTGATATGCAGCCTGGATCATGTTCACATCAAAACTGACAATAATGGATGTGTAGTAAGTGTGCTGGCCTTGGCCAAACTGATTGAAGATTTTCATGGAAGGGAGTGGGTGGGGGGGGGGGGAGGGGAGGGGGGGTTGAGAGATAGCAGATCTAGGTCTGCTGGCCAGTTACCACAATGATAATTGGTTTTAGGGCAACCACTCCTCCACGACAAAATGTTACGTTGTTATACGCATGATTATTGTTGGATATGCCTGGTGTTGGCATAATGGTTATGGTGGTGGGCTTGGGATCCGAGGATCCTGAGGTCAAACCTCATTTGGCTGTTGAATCAACACCATGTGGGGTTGACTCTGCCTGTCATCCTTCTAAGGTCAGCAAAATGAGTGCCAGCTTGCTGGTATCCTGTGTTGGAGTGGTGAGCCGTCCAGGATTGTGCCCAATAGCTAAGGAGACTGCAAAGGCAGCACCAACGCACTGCACAGAGTATGGTCCCAATGGATGGATGCATTGTTGGATTGCATTGTACTGAGCAGTGGAGCAGTGAAAGAGGAGTCAGTAAGAATAACGAACTGTTGAATCTTGTTTTTGTATTAAAATACAGCAAGTCTGAATTTCAATGTTCTTTATGTTTCAAGTGATTTAAAGAATGAACAAATGCATGAAGGGCATATTGATATAAACATTTTCTCAGGGTATACAAGTTCACTGGTCTGGCACCTCGACTCGCTATTATCGTGGGGTTCTATTTGACATTCCATGCAAATCATGTAAATATTAAAGTAGCCCAATTTCTCCATCTGTCTGTTCCTCTCTCTGTCACGCTCTTCTTGCTGTGACCTCACCATGGCGTTCCATATAGCGCCAGGCTCAGCCTCACTGACGTGCAAGTCATCCCGCCTCCCGGCATCCAGCACTCAACCCATTCCGTCGCTTCGCTTACAGCATTTGAACAACACAACCCATGTATCTGACTATATGATGGCCATAGGCAACGGATGATGTCTCACACGGTTAAACCACATAATCCGCAAAGAGAAACCATCTGCCTGCCACCCAGACGATTGCGACTGCGAATGCAAACCATTCAACCAGAAGGCATGTTATGTGATCGGTGGGTAAATTGAAAAATGTGCAGTGTTACGAGCATTCCCCCGATCCCCATTGAACATAGTCCAACACCAATGGGGATCTACGTCCAATGGAGATGGGGTGAGTGCTTGTCACACTCCACATGTTTCGATATATACACAGAAATATACAGAAATATACAGGGTGTCCCGAAAAAATGACATCATTTGAAACTTGAATATCTAAGTAACTACATGTCCCAGGCAAACGAAAGTAAATAGGCTTCATGTTGAACAATAAAAGATTTATTTATCAAAATTCGACAAAGAGATTCAGAGGGATGTAGATTTTATAACCGTTTTCTCAAAACTTCACAAATGTTCAATATGCGCACCGCCTGTGACACGACACACGTCAAGTCGGTGGTCCACTCCTGCCAACACACTGTAGCATGTCTTGCGTAACATTCTCCAGCGCCTCAGTGATTCTCTGCTTAAGTTCCTCTAGGCTTGTAGGAAGAGGGGGATATAGACCAGTCCTTTCACATAGCCCCATAGAAAAAAAATCACAAGGTGTCAAGTCAGGTGAACGTGGTGGCCATTTCAACAGCACATTGTCATTATCACTGGCACGCCCAATCCATCTTCCTGGTAGATTCTCATTGAGATAAGAATTAAACATTCAACTTAGTTAGTTTTTACACATTTTGTTAAAATTTGAGATCATTTGAGTGAGAATTAGCTATGTTATTAGACTACGAAATGATGTCATTTTTTTTAGGGACACCCTGCCACACATATATAATATATATATATATATATATAATATAACATATATATATATATATATATAAACATACATACATATAAATATACATATATATATATATATATATACATATACATATATTGCTCCCGTTAGGGGTCGCACAGCGGATCATCCGTTATGATCCACGTAATGATTTGGCACAGGTTTTACGCCGGATGCCCTTTCTGACGCAACCCTGGTGCCTCTTACGACATAGGGATATGGTACACCTATTCTAACCGGGGCATACACCGGGCCCAGTATACTGGTACTCACTTCGCCGACCTCGGAAGGATGATAGGCTGAGTCAACCTCCTGTGTGTATTAATTCAAGCGGCCAACGGGGCTTGAACTCAGGACCTTTTGGATCCAAGCCACTACCCTAACCACTACGCCAACACCAGGATATATATATATAATATATATATATATATATATATATATTATATATATATATTATATATATATATAGTAATATCTGATTCCGAGCCCCGTTTGCCACTGAATTAACACCAGAGGGTTGACTCAGCCAGTCATCTTCCAAGGTCGGCAAAATGAGTACCAGTGTACTGGTCCCGGTGTATGCCCCGGTTAGAATAAGTGTACCATATCCCTGTGTGTCATAAGCGGCGACCAAGGTTGGCGTTAGGAAGAGCATCCGGCCATAAAAACATTGTCTCAAGAAGGGTACCACGATTGCATGGAGCCCACAAAAAGCTAACTGGCAAAGCAGGGAAAAATGGCTGTAAAATGTATATATATTTTTATATATACATATATACATATCCATATATGCACATATATATATATATATATACATCCATATATATATACATATATATACATATATACATACATACATACACATATACATATACATACATACATAAATACATACATACATACATATTAGAGCAACATTTGCATAAAATAGAAAAATGTGCATTTCTTTCTTCTTGTGTTTTTTTCCACCAATGGAAGCTTTTTCTCCCATAACCTATCTTTGCAAAACATATCAAAAACATCTTTATTTCATCATTTATATTTCTCACAAAGATATTCACTTATATCACAAAATATATGAAAAAGATCTTCACTTCCTTCTCAAATCCCCAACTGGGGTCACACACCAAAAGTGCCCACACAGAGAAAATTAATTCACAAGGTGAAAACCATTTTACAAGGTGAGCCTAAGTTTTTAAATCAGTGCTCCGAAACATTCTTCAGCAGCCAGTGTGCATCAGGCGAACTGCCACTTCACTTTGAAATGACAGCTGACAAGAGGAGCGTTGAGAGCAAAATAGCTTCCTATCCTTTCTGCTCATGGTCTGGTCATGCTTATTCATCAAAAAGGGCTGCGTGAAACGGTCAGTGAGCTAGGTTAAAAACTGCAGCAAATTATGCATTGCATCATGCTCTTCACAAAAAGCAATGGTCACAGAGGTCACTTGCCTGTACAGCAGAACATAATAAATGGCAATAAGACAAATGAATATTGGAAAGCAAAATTGTAAAGGTGGAAGTTGGATATTAAAGATATCTCAAGCATGGTGGGATGTTTTTGGTCTCGAGTTTAATGTAAAATCCATTTCCATAAAATGCAGAGATTAAAAGCCGTTCAAAATGCCACATAAGGATAAGTGGTAGCAAAATCTGCCATCCTTTTACAAATGAGCTCGGGACTGGTAGTCACCCACTTGGAACTGGATTTGCTAAAGCAACATTTCAAGATTGCAATGTTACAGGACTGGTACATAGCCAGATCTGGAAATAAACTTGAACAGTCCAGAAACCCAGCCTTGCTCAAGGACTTCTTCCCGTGACATTTGTTGCGTGCTGTGTTTATAAAACCTTGATCTCAAGGCACTTGAAGTAACATGAAGCATCGAACTCCACATCTCCAGTTTTTAATATACAGTAACCTTGTATAATCTAAACACCACAATGCTTATGAATCCACAAACACACACACCACCATTCATCAAGTTGAGCATTGTCCTGCACCCAGAAATTTTGGCCCAAAGTCAACATATTGCTGTGAATGGGTGGCATCAGTAGGTTGTGAATTTATTTTCTCTGGATTGTCTGAGACACCTTTATAGGAGTGCCTAACAGTATACATTCAACAAGAAGGATTTCATATGAAGGAAAGTGGGAATAAAAGTGTGTGAAAAGCAAATTGTCTTATTACCAGGGCACCAAATCACACGAAAGGACACAACACACCCTTGGGCATAAAACATTTGGTCAATCATGACCTGCCTTTGGTAATTATATTGCAGAGCAGAGTTTGGTAAACCCGGTCGTGCAAAGGCCTTTCAATCCAAGAAATAACTGCCATGAAAAAAAGCAATACTAAAGCAGGTCTTTTGTTCCATTTTGACGGTCGATAACCCCACGGACCTAACCAAAGTTAATGTCAGTTACCGTAACGTAATGCAAGAAATTCCTGACATTTCTATTACATATCGTAGATTCACAGCACTATTGTCCTTCGTCTCTCAAGGACGTTCACAAGAGAAAACGTTTTGGATTCCATGGAAATGCCAACA
This sequence comes from Eptatretus atami, assembly GCA_035128595.1. Lineage (NCBI taxonomy): Eukaryota > Metazoa > Chordata > Myxini > Myxiniformes > Myxinidae > Eptatretus > Eptatretus atami. The sequence continues at coordinate 117,269,624 of CM068958.1, read as the reverse complement.
TTGACGCCATCGAAATTTTAGCCTTGTTTGTCCATTACTTGATTAGCATCTCAACACCTCCAAGAAAATATATAAAGACACCCCATTAATCACAGACGATAATGGAAATGTCACAAACAAACTACATACACCGATAAAAGCGCTTCCTTCGTGAACATTGTTTCTTGTTGTAGAATAATACAACATACCTAAAATTAATTTTTTAAAACCCTGGAAAATATGAGTCAAGGAGATTAAATTTACTAATAATAGTTTCTTGTACATTTAGCAAAAGTTCGTGGTAAATTGGAAGATAAAAATGACGAAATTACACAGCTGTTAATGTATGTGCCACCAAACTATGGAACTGCCAGACACTGGATGTGAGTGGGAATGCAGGCTTTTTAATGAAAGAAAGAGAAGTAACAGCACATGCTGTGTACAATCAGAGAGGCCATGGGAAATAATAAACCAGTTAGAAACGAATTTCCATCATAATATTCAGAGAGAAATCCGACTGTAGGTCCACGGATTTAGAGCTTGAGGCATCGTCAAACGCAACACTCCATCCACCCCAACCATTAAAGAAATGATAAATCCCATTACGATGCAAGGCGAAAGGACTTACCTCTGGTTGGCAATGACCTTAGGCAGAAGTTTGAAATTGGAATTCCTTTTATCATTACAGCAGTGGACGACAGCATTTGCATTTTGAAGCGGAAAAGTAAACCTTGGACAGATGCATGCTGTAAACAAAGCATGTGGAATGAAAATAATCAATAAACATTTTGAAATATCAACCAGTGTTGAGCTGATATATTGACTTTACTTGGATTATCTGAAATACATAATATGCCTTGTTTGTGGCAAGTCTTACTTTTTTTTTTATAAATAATCAGTCATGGCTTGTGTTGAAACCGATAGGGAAAAATAAAATTTATGACGGGAATATGATCCGAACATCAAGGTCGGAATGTCAACATTTTGGAAATCAAACATTGGAAATAATATCAGGAAAATGATGTTGTGCTCATAATAATCGATAGACCCCTTGACCAAGCAAATATGAATTGGATGTTGCCAAGCCTCTGTGAACTACAACCCAGCAAATACTGAATGGTTCGCGTTAGTTTCAGTCATTTACAATTGCTGGAGAAAGTCAAATCGCCGAATTATAATCACAATGTTTTTGTATAGAAGGTCAAGGCTCATGGAAGAGCGAGAATAATGAAGGAATCAGGGTGCAAGAGAACAAAAGGAACAGGAGAGAGAGAGAGGGAAGGACACCAACAGCAGGGTTGAAGGACAAAATAGAGGGAGACTTGAACAAATATGGGAAGTGGGGAAGAATGAGAGGTAAGGGAGGATGTATGGGCTGAAAATCCATCCATCCATTGGGACCATTCTCTGTGCAAAGCGTTGGTGCTGCTTCAGCAGTCTCCTTGGCTATTGAGCACAGTCCTGAAAGGGTCGCCACTCCGACACAGTATACCAGCAAGCTGGCACTCATTTTTGCCAACCTCGGAAGGATGACAGGCCGAGTTAACCCCACCTGGTATTAACTCAACAGCTGAGCGGGATTTGAACTCAGGACCCAAGGATCCAAAGCTCGCCATCCTAACCATTAAGCCAACACCAGGCATGGGTGGAAAAGATGGATTCAAAAGGAAACTCATGGGAAGAAAAACCTAGAAATTTGGAAGGAGGTGGGTTTGGGGTAGGGGGAGGGGCATGATCAGGGTAGAAATGATCATGGTTTTGGATTGATCTGAAATGGTGGTGAACAGCTGTCTTGAAGAATTGAAGCGGAAGAATGAGATTGAAGTAAACGTGAAAGATGATTCCACAGGTGGGAAAACAGGAAGAAATGATTGGAGGTGAGCAGCAATTCTGGATTTTTGGAGTTTCACCAGAAGGGACTTGATGGTGGAACCATAGCCCCCCTGCAGAAACTTGAGTGGGGACAAAGCACAGAAAGAGCAGAGGGTGCAAGACCAGAAAGGAGAAGATACAAGGCAGAGAAGCCACTGACCTGTCTGCACTGGGAAAGTGAAAGCACCAAAGTTTCAGATTCATCGTGGGAGATTCCAATGACCTTGAAGGTCTTGGTTTAAAGGTGTCAAGCTGTGCAAGATGTGAGGCAGGGGAGCCAGCCCAAAGGGGAGAGCGGTACTCCATCAAGCTGTGGATGAAGGCATTGTAGGTGGATAGGAGTTCAGGTGTGCTGAGGAAGGACTTTGAATGATGGAGGATGCCAAGTTGATGAATATCTTTGGAGGCCAACTTTGAAATGTGGTTTGCCCAGGAAATATCAAGGCTGATAGTGAGACCCAGGAGTTTCAGTGACTGAACTTCCTCAAGAGGATTTTTATGAAAGTGGGTGTGAGGATTTGGCATATATATGGTCCTTTTGGAGAGACGCGAGAACGAGAGAGAGAGCAGAGAGAGCGAGAGAGAGAGAGAGAGAGAGAGAGAGAGAGAGAGAGAGAGAGAGAGAGAGAGAAGGAGAGAGAAAAGAGAGAGAGAGAGGAGAGAGGAGAGGGAGAGAGAAGGGAGAGAGAGAGAGAGAGAGAGAGAGAGAGAGAAAGAGAGAGAGAGAGGAGAAGACAGAGACAGAGACAAGATACAGAAAGAGAGACAAGAGAGACAGAGAGAAGCAGAAAGAGAAGAAAAGAGAGACAGAGAGAGAAGAGAGAGAGAGAGAGGAGAGAGAGAGAGGAGAGAGAGAGAGAGAGAGACAGAGACAGAGACAGAGAGAGAGAGAGAGAGACAGAGAAGACAGGAGAGAGAAAGAGAGAGAGAGAAGAGAGGAGAGAGAGAGAGAGAGAAGAAGAGAGAGAGAGACAGACAGAGACAGAGATACAGAAAAGAGACAAAGAGAGACAGAGAGATACAGAAAGAGAGACAAAGAGAGACAGAGAGATACAGAAAGAGAGACAAAGAGAGACAGAGAGATACAGAAAAGAGAGACAGACAGAGAGACAGACAGCAGAGACAGACAGAGAGACAGACAGAGAGACAGACAGACAGACAGACAGACAGACAGACAGACAGAGAGAGAGAGAGAGAGATATTCAGATTGAAGAATCTGTCAGGATGAAAGACATCTGTCAGGTTTGAATTTCCAAATGTTTGACGAGCTTGTGATTTTGTCAAGTGGCCAGTATTGGGGCAGCACTTTGCAAATGTGTTGGTTATTTTAAATTTTGCGGTGCTATTCCCAATTAAACATTTGTGGGAAGTTAGAATGTGTCATATCTGGACATCATAATTCAAATTTCTTTGAATGTCAATTTAATATCACTTCGTCATCTTCTTCTACTTCTCTTCCCTTTATAAGATGTGAGGTCCATTGGAACAAAGCCTCTGCCCTGCCTCAACCACAATACTCCTCCACTGCCCCACCTACCAAAGGACACCGGCTGGGACAGAAGGTATGGTGGAGCTACCCCAAAAACTAAGGAAGTAGTTTGGGGAGAGGCAGAAAAACACACCTTGATATATATATATATATATATATATATATATATATTAATATTATATACACATTCATATATATATATTATATATATTAATATATATACATACATACATACATAAAGCCTGGTGTTGGCTTAGTGGTTAGGGTGGTGGCTTGGGATCCTAGGGTCCTGAGTTCAAGCCCGTTGGCCGCTGAATTAATATACATCAGGAGGTTGACTCAGCCTGTCATCCTTCCGAGGTCGGCAAAATGAGTACCAGTGTACTGGTAAGGGGGGACACTGCATCAGCGGCATTGCCGCGTCCCAACCAATGATGCAACCAGCAGCCACAGGCTGCACTCGAGAGAGAGTTATATTATATATATATATATATATATATATATATATATATATATATATTATATGATACGTATACTTATATATATACTGTACATACAGACATAAATATATAGATACACACATATACAGGGTGGGTCAAAAGTAGCGCCCGATTTCTGTTTTTTTCGGCTGTCAGATTCTTTCTGGGAAGTCATGTTTTTTAATAATTGTCTTGCAGATTATTAATTTTCGTAATTATTTATTTTTTTTTTTGTTTTGCAGGTTATTTCTGGAGTTTGGAAAGTTACTGAATTTCACCAAATTGAACCATTAATTACCTTTCAATGAATCAACGCATTGCGGCCGTGAAACATTACTACAAATGTAATGAACAACCAACGATGGCGGCACGCCGTTTGGCACAGGAATTCGATATTAACCCACCTCAGGGAAGAAACATATGATTGATTGTCGAGAAATTTGAAGCAACAGGGTCCGTAGCCACTGCAAAGAAGTCCGGTCGTCCGAAAACGCAACGAATGTAGCTAAGGCTGAAGAAGCCATCAGAAGACTGGAACAAAGTCTGCAAAAGTCAACTCGCCGTTTATCTGCAGAGTTGGAAGTGAGCCAATCAAGTGTTATCCGTATCCTTCACCAGAAATCATGGAAACCTTACATTCCACGCTTACTGCATGCCCTTCATGATGGAGATGATGACCGCCGTCTTCAATTTTGCGAAGAGTTCTTAGCTAAACTTCACGAAGAGGAACCAATGCTAGACAACATCTGGTGGTCAGATGAGGCATGTTTTAACTTAATGGCAAATTAACAGACCAATTGTGTCTACTGGGCTGCGAATAACCCAAAGTGAAGTTGAGAAGGAGGAAATTTACTGGAGTGACAGTTTGGGCAGCCATATCTCCATTAGGGATAATGGACCTTTTTCTTTTAAGGGATCTGTCACTGCAGAAATTTACCTGGATATGCTGCAAACTTCTTTTGGCCCAGGTACAAGATCAGGACTGTTATTTAAGGCATGAGGAGCTCCACTCATTATGGACGTTTGTTTGTCAGTGGCTTGATGAAACTTTCCCAGAAATGGATCGGCCGCCGCGGTCCGCCAAGTGGCTGGCACGATCCCAGACCTTACACTCCAGATTTCTTTCTTTGGGGGCTCATGAAAGACTTGTTTTATCTGAAAAGCCTCGTACCATTCAGGAATTGAAGGCTCAATACGTGCAAAGTTTGAGGAATTGATATCGAACTCTGCAGACGTGTGTGCGCTCTGTGCCTGCTCGGCTGCAATTGTGCATCGATCACGAGGGAGGCACTTTGAAAATTGCAAGTAAAACAGCTTGGTACAGTTCCGTAATTATTTTTTCTTGAATAAATGGTTAGATAAACGTATTAATTTATTTCTACCTCTTGTACACTGTAATTACAAATGGCAAACAAACAATCAACTGACAGAAATTGGGTGCGCTACTTTGACTCACCCTGCATATATACATACATATATATATATTATTTATATATTGTTAACGCTGTGGAAATTCGCAAACACCATTCAGGTCCCGTAGGTGAGTTTTTTTTAAGTACATGGATAGTTAGCCCAAACCCATTGTTTAGAGGGAATTAATGTGATTCATTCGGGCTGCGACACTTTGAGTTAGTCGTTTTCTGTTCTTTCATTATTTTCGAACCAACCACACTTCAACCTCAACCACGCCACCACTTCAACAACGCCAGCACACCACCCTCACAACACCACCACCATCTTCGCCACTACCCCCCTGAAGAACGCCATCCTCACGGTCCACACTACGACGGTTCCGCGCTGGAAACCGTCGAACGCGAGAAGGGAAAGAAGAAGTCACCACAGCGATGGCGCGCGGGGTTTCCCGCTGTTCTTCCTGGCCCGGCGCCAGGACGGATTTTCCTCGCCCCCCCCCGCATGGCGCGGGAGGGGGGAACGAGAGGGAACGCCCCTTCTAGAAGCGCCTCGATGGGGGTGGAGCCAAGAACGGGGCGGGCACCGGGGGTATAAGAGTCGAGGCGCAGGGAGTGGCATTCGGGTCTTTCTTCTTGGTTCGGTATTCTCGCTCGTGCTCTCAGTCCGGTGTGTTCGTGGTTCGGCTCTTACGCAGTCGGTGCTCGGTCCGTGGCGTCGAGGGGCCAGCACGGGCAGGCACGAGGCACACCGGAGAGCTTCGCCGACCACGCTCGAACGGAGTGCGGCCAGACGGGACCACGTCGAGGGACGGCGCCAAGGACTCGAACTCAGGGAAGTCGCGACTTCCATTTTCTTTTGGCGTTCTGTGTGAACGTGTGTGTGTGGCGCCATGTCCGTAAAGTAAACTGTATAAGTGTTGCCGGAGTGTTCGCGTAGTCGGTCTTAACTCTTTTTTATGTGAATATGTGCATTTTGCTAATTGTGACTGATAAATACATGCTGTGAATATGTGTCATCTGTGTTGCGTGTAATAAATGCTTTCTGTTGAATGTTTCCCCGTTTCGCTGCGTCCTTTCCTTTGTGGGTCTCCATCTTGCTTTCATGTAAAGGGTTTGAGTGGGCGCGGGACGCCCCGATAATTAATCAGGAACCGTCGAGGCCGACGATAACACCGCTCGGTTATCCCGATAGACCGGAACGGATACCACTTAAGCGGTCCGTGTCCGAAGTCGACCTGCGGCGAGGTGCGATCGCCCGTTTACCATCCGCCGTGGTACTTAGGTAGGTCGAGTTTGGCGAACAACCCTATCCCACGCGGGTGGTCGATGGCACGTCAGTCGGTGGTGAGCCGAAAGGCCCACCCGTGACTTAGATCCGGCGTTAGTCCGAGAGGGTCACGACTGAATTGTCCGTCCGGTGGGCCAGGCGTCGCGATTCGAGTCACGTGGCCGTTCGCACGCCGGCGGGCGCGAATTCGCAACAATATATATATATTATATATATATATATATATATATATATATATATATATATATATAATATATATATATATTTCTACAATTATTATTTATTTACAATAAGTGAGGAAAAGCATGTGGCACAACAAAAGGTTATTGGGATGTAATGCAGAGAAGATGAGGGAGTGTGGGTCGACAATTATACAAGCAACTAACAAAAGCAGACACAGTGCAGACTTTGACGCGAGAATTAATAAAAAGCAACATCACACACAATAAATAGATTTAAACAGGTTACTAACGGACAGGCTTTCCCATATACACTCCTCAGAACACTCAGCACAAAGTAAACCCAATTGTGAAGGAACTTTTGCAGCCAGGGAGGGAGGGGGGAGTTGGGTTAAGTTTCTCGAACCTGAGCATTTCAGGGGGAGGGATGAATCATGGTGCGGCACGGACAAAAGTGGTGTAGTTTGGTCCACAGCCGCCACGAGTGGTAACGGTGTCTGTAGCAAACTTAGGCTAGCTTGGGAGTGATTTCATGCATGATATGATACGATACGATTTTCCACGATCTACTCTCATGGACTAATTTAAGTATATCATCGAAATATGATTCGGTTTTGAGGATCGGATATCGTCCGGACAAAATAAGTGTCGAAATCTGGAGTGAAATCTGATAATTTAAAGAAATAACGAGTCATATAACTAGCTGATACACCGATTTACTTTAAGCAAGCAGGCTATGCTCCCTTCTTCTCCATACATGCAAAGAAAATGTGAAATTCCAAATCATTAAATTCTATCATGTTCTGCTGTTTGTGAGAGAATTATGTTGAGTAAACAAAAAATTTAGGAACGTGCCAAAATTAACAATTTTCATGAAGCGATATAGTGTAATGCATTCACTGCAAAAACTCACGATTTGTCCACGACAGAGGAATGCCGATCCACAGCATCTGAAAGATCCTTGTGTCTATATTCCAGGAGTTTTGTGAGTTACTCCAAGGGAATCAAAGCAAATCTGTTCACAAAAACGACATATTTAAATAAAGTTATAATGTTGTGCGCACACCAAAACCGACTGGTAGATGCTCGAGTGTGTCGCAGCGCGCAGCAGGCCACATGGGCGGCAAAATATCATGCAA
>CM068958.1:117240087-117260483 GCA_035128595.1 Eptatretus atami | reverse complement strand
TGTGTACAAGAGACCAAGTGGATGGGGAGCAAGGCTAGGGGCATTGGAGGTGGTTTCAAACTGTTCTACCATGGTGTGGATGGGAGGAGAAATGGTGTCGGGGTAATCCTGAAGGAGGATTATATCAAGAGGGTATTGGAGGTGAGGAGAGTGTCGGACGAGTGATGAGTGTGAAGTTAGAAATTGAAGGGGTGATGATGAATGTCATCAGTGCATAAGCCCCGCATATGGGGTGTGAGATGGAGTATAAAGAAGATCTCTGGAGTGAGTTAGATGAAGTGGTGGAGAGTGTATCCAAGGATGAAAGAGTGGTGATTGGAGCAGATTTCAATGGGCATGTTGGGGAAGGGAATAAAGAGGATGAGGAGGTGATGGGTAGGTACGTCTCAACGAGAGGAATGTGAAGGGCAAATGGTGGTAGATTTGCAAAAAGATGGAAATGACGGTGTAAATACGTATTTCAAGAAGAAGGAACACAGGGTGACGTACAAGAGTGGAGGAAAGTGCACACAGGTGGATTACATCTTAAGCAGGAGATGCAACCTGAAAGAGATTAGAGACTGTAAGGTGGTGGCGGGAGAGTGTAGCTCGACAGCATCGATTTGTGGTCTGTAGGATGATTTTGGAGGTGAGATTGAGAAGAAGTAGGAGGGCTGAACCAAGGACCAGATGGTGAAGCTGAAGGAGGAAGACTGTTGCGTGGAATTTAGGGAGGAGGTGAGACAAGTGTTGGATGGTGGTAAAGATGGGTTGGGATGATTGGGCAACTACAGCAGAAGTGGTGAGGGAGAGAGCTAGGAAGGTACTTGGTGTGACATCTGGAGAGAGGAGGAAGATAAGGAGACTTGGTGGTGGAACGAGGAAGTACAGGAAAGTATAAGGAAGAAGGGGTTGGCGAAAAAGAAGTGGGATAGCCAGAGAGATGAAGAAAGTAGGCAGGAGTACAAGGAGTGGCGCGCGAAAGGCAAAGAGAGAGGTGGCAAAGCTAAGAAAAAGGCATATGACGAGCTGTATGAAAAGTTGGATACAAAAGAAGGGGAAAGGATTTTTACCGATTGGCAAGACAGAGGGACGAGCTGGAAGGATGTGCTGCAGGTTAGGGTGATAAAGGATGCAAATGGGAATGTGCTGACGAGCGAGGAGAGTGTGTTGAGAAGGTGGATGGAGTACTTTGAGGAGCTGATGAATGAAGAAAACGAGAGAGAGAGAGATAAGGTTGGAAGAGGTGGAGATAGTGAATCAGGAAGTGGGGTGGATCAGTAAGGATGAAGTGAGACTGCTATGAAGAGGATGAAGAGTGGAAAGGCGGTTGGCCAGATGGTATGTATACCAGTGGAGGCATGGAAGTGTTTCGGAGAGATCGCAGTGGGGTTTTTAACCAGATTGTTTAATCTGGATGAAAGTGAGAGGATGCCGGAGGAGTGGAGATTAAGTGTACTGGTTCCGATTTTCAGAACAAGGGTGATGTGCAGAGCTGTGGTAATTACAGAGGGATAAAGTTGTTAAGCCACACCATGAAGTTGTGGGAAAGAGTAGTGGAAGCTCGGTTGAGAGGAGGTGATGATGATTTATGAGCAGCAATATGGGTTTATGCCAGGAAAGAGCACCACTGATGCGATGTTTGCTTTGAGAATGTTTGATGGAGAAGTATCGGGAAGGCCAGAAGGAGTTACATTGTGTGTTTGTGGATTTAGAGAAAGCTTATGATAGGGTGCCAAGAGAGGAGTTGTGGCATTGTATGAGGAAGTCGGGAGTGGTGGAGAAGTATGTGAGGATTGTGCAGGATATGTATTGAGGACAGTGTGACAGCGGTGAGGTGTGCGGTAGGAATGACGGACCGCGTTTAAGGAAAGTGGGATTGCACCAAGGATCGACTCTGAGCCCTTCCTGTTTGCAATGGTGATGGACAGGTTGACGGACGAGATCAGACTGGAGTCTCCATGGACTATGATGTTTGCGGATGACATCATGATCTGTAGGGAGAGTAGGAAGCAGGCTGAGGCGAGCCTCGAGAGGTGGAGGTACGCACTGGAGAGAAGGGAATGATAGTCAGTCGGAGTAAGACGGAGTACATGTGCGTAAATGAGAGGGAGGGTGGTGGTATGGTGTGGTTGCAAGGAGTTGAGGTGGGGAAGGTGGGTGGGTTTAAATACTTGGGATCAACTGTCCAAAGTAACGGAGAGTGTGGGAGAGAAGTGAAAAAGAGAGTGCAGGCAGGATGGAGTGGGTGGAGAAGAGTTGCAGGAGTGATTTGTGACAGAAGGGTAGCTGCAAGAGTGAAGGGGAAAGTATATAAGTGAGAAGGTAGTGAGACCAGCTATGTTGTATGGTTTGGAGGCGGTGGCGCTGACAAAAAGACAGGAAGCGGAGCTGGAGGTGGCAGAGTTAAAGATGCTGCGATTCTTGTTGGAGTGACGAGGATGGACAGGATAAGGAATGAGTATATTAGATGGACAGCGCAGGTAGGACGGTTTGGAGACAAAGTGAGAGAGGCGAGATTGAGATGGTTTGGACATGTGCACAGGAGGGAAGCGGAGTATATCGGGAGAAGGATGCTGAGGATGGAGCCGTCAGGTAGGAGGAAGAGAGGAAGGCCAAAGAAAAGGTTCATGGATGCAGTGAGGGTGGACATGCGGGTGTTGGAGTGTCAATGGAAGATGTGGAGAATAGAGCGAAATGGAGACGGATGATCCGCTGTGGCGACCCCTAACGGGAGCAGCCGAAAGAAGAAGTAGATATACATATTACATTACATATATAAATATATATATATATATATATATATATATATACAGTAATCCCCCGTTTCTCGCGGGGGTTACGTTCCAAACCTCCCGCGGTAAGTGAAAATCCGCGATGAATGGACGCCTCCACAAAACACATTTTAAACACATTTTAATCTCAATTAAACACATAAAGAAAACATTTGAAGCATAAAAATGCTTACTGTAAACTCAGTAACGTTGCAAAAACATTGTGATGGGCAGTTGCGGCGTTGTTTCTTCATGTGGTGAGGAGAGTTTTATAGGTTTCCATTGCGCCATCAATAGCGTTCTTTGAATTGCAACGCCCGAACCATAGAGGGATCCCATGCTTCAGCCATCCCCTGCAATTCTTTGGCCGTTTTCGCCATTGTTGCTAAGCGTTCAAGTGATAGGCCTTCGTCGTCGTCCTCATGCGATGGATCAGATTGTTCCTCCTCCTCCTCGCATGCAGACTTCGTAAGCTGAGCCAAATCCTCGTCCGTTAATGGTCAGAGTTGGTTTCGATGAGGTCATTCACTTCGTCGTGCGTCATGTCGTTGAATCCTCTCCTCCTAGAATCTTCGCCAGCTTGACCGCCTTATCGATTGCCGAATGGTGAATTTCGTCTGGAGAAAAGGCCTTGTATTCGTGGACGCATTCTGGCGACAGCTTCTTCCAACAGGCGTTTAAGGTTTCTTTTTTCATTTCTTGTAGAGCCTTCTGAATTAATTGAGACACGTTGCTATCGTGAAATCACGCCAATACGCCCTCAGAGAAAAATTGTCGTCGGAATCCATGGCCTCCACGAGGTGCTGCAGGGCGTGCGAATTGTAAAGCGCCTTGAAGGCGGATGACGCCTTGATCCATAGGTTGGATGAGGGATGTTGTGTTTGCCGGGAGGAACTCGATCTGCACTCCCTCGTAGGATAAATCCAGTGGGTGCCTCCAGCGTTGTCCATCAGCAGCAGCACCTTAAACTCCATTCCGAGGTCGCTGAGGTACATTTTGGCTTGAGGGATGAAGCACTGGTGGAACCAATCGGACGTAAGGATTTCGTAATCCAGGCCTTGGGGTTGTGCATCCAGTGGACTGGCAGCAGGTTTTTATTTTTGTTTTTCATGCGCCTCGGGTTCGCAGACTTGTAAATTAGCCCTGTCTTCAACATGAACCCAGCAGCATTGCCACACATTATCAGGGTTAATCGGTCCTTCTGAGCTTTGAATCCAGGGGCTTGGGCTTCCTCCATCATGATAAACGTTCTGGATGGCATTTTTTCCAGAACAAGCCAGTCTCGTCCATGTTGAAAACTTGTTCTGGCCTATACCCTTCTCCTCGATGATCGTCTTGAATGTCTCCGGGTACTTCTCGGCGGCTTCTTTGTCTGCAGATGCAGTTTCTCCATGCAGCGATACGCTCTTCAGTTTGAATCTTTTTTGAAATCGGTCAAACCAGCCCTTGCTGGCTTTAAATCCAATGGGATCTGCTGCTGTCGATGGTCCTGGTTGGGGGTCGTCGGGGTCATCCTCGTCGTCATCTCCTTCGGTACCTGCTACTCCAGCGAATTGCCGATAAAGTTTTCTGGCCTTCTCCCTATGGTGTTGGTGTCCAATGGGATGTTTTCTCCCTGCAATCGGTGATCCAAAGGGCCAGTGCCGATTCCATCCTGACGATGTTCTTGTTGCGTGCAGTTACCACCCTTTTTGCGCTTTGGCAGTAGTTGACTGCTACGGTACTCCTGATGTTGGCTTCGTCCTTCTTGATGTAGCATATGGTCGATTCATTCAAACCGTAATGGCGTCCAACCGCGGAAAACTTTTTTCCTTCCCGAAGCATATCTAGCACTCAACCTTCTCCTGGAGCGTCAGGACCTTCCTCTGGCACTTCGGTTCCTTGCCAAAAGCCTTAGAAGGTGCAGGGCGTTGGGCGGCATCGTAGGGCTTGGAGAAAAAAACGTAGAAAATATTTGTGTCGTTCACAAGCGAAACACTCAAGACAGCGAGAGTGCGCCTCGTGGGCAGCAGCCAATCAGCGCCAAGAGAAATGAATAGCGCTCTATGTCTTTGTCTCGTGCGTTGTGTCGACAACATACAAAAAAAATTTTTGTTTGTTTGTTTATTATGAAGATACAAGTATTGTTCAGAGCGTTGGCATTTTTGGCATGATGGCATGGATGGCATTTTTTTTCGAGCGCCACGCGTTATAATTTATTGCTTAAATAATTTATATTTTATATATTATTACCGCGATGTACCGGGGAATCCGCAGAAAAAATAAGTTACGTTCCAAGGAAAACCGCGATGAACCGGGGGAGCGATAGGTGAACCGCGATAAAGTGGGGGTTGACTGTATATATATATATATATATATACATATATATATTACATATACATATATATATATATATTACATACATACATACACACGATATAGTGTTACGGCTGTGGAAATTAGCAGAACACCATATAGGTCCTTAGTTCAGTTATTCCAGTAAGTCTGTGTTCAGATAGATTTCCCCACCGTTGTCTAATGGGAATTATTCGTGTGATCAGGGCTGTGATCTTTGAGTTAGCCGTTTTTCTTTTGCTATCGTTATTTTGGACCAACCGCTTCACAACAACCACCTCCACCACCAACATCGCTCTCACAACAGCCTCACACAACCACCTTCTCCACAACGCCAACCACGCCTCCAAGGGAGACTGCGAAAGAGGTGCAGAGATAAGAGAGGAATTATGGGAAGAAGCGGATAGGAAACAAAAAGAATACAGCTTGAAATTGACCGACTAAAGGAGATGAGCAGAGAATGGATGAAATGAGGAAGGAAGAATGTGAAAGGTGTGGAGATGAGAAAGGAATTAGAAAAAAAAGCTTCTAGTTACGGAAACACCAAAACAAAGAGACGGGATTACAAAACGAGCTGAGGATGTTAAGAGAGGAAAGAAAGACAACGGAGAATGAAACGTTAAGGAACCACACTGTGCAGATCGAACAGTTGGAAGCCAAAGTAAGGTTGGCGTTGTGGAGAAGTGGTTGTGTGAAGGCGATATATATACATATATATATATAAATATATATATATATATATATATATATTATATATATATATATATATATATATATATTATGCCGAGTAGTCCGCGCTCCATCATCCCGAGCGAGTAGTCCACACTCCATCATATATATATATAATATATATATATATATATATATATATATATATCCACACATATATATGCACATATTTACATTTATACACATACACATATTACATATATGTGCAATTTTTTTTATTTTGCATGGTATGTTAATGTATTTATTTATTATCTTTTTTATAGTTTCCCACATGTGACTGAACAACTTATTAATTGACTCGTACAAACATCCGATTAAAATAAGCACGAATCAAGAACAGGGTTTTGCATTATTTATTTGTTATGAAGCAATTTAAAAGCAGTTAAGTTAATTCAATGTGTCTGCCTCTTTCGTGGATAAATTTTCATTTGCAGTGGAAAGCCAGAAAGTGCAATCTGCCCGATTTTGTTGGAAATTGATTGCAATCCTTGCTCATGCCAGCATCGAAATGAAAATTTGCCTCATCGCTGAGCAAGACTTGATAAAGTAAACTGTCCTCTTGTTTGATTTTCCCAAATATGTCCTGTGCAAATGATGTGCAAGCAGCTTGAACCTCCAAAGTAATCTTGTGGAGAATGCAAAGCTTGTAAGGATGCAGCTCAGCATCTTTCAAAATCCTTTGAGCTGAAGTCTTTGACATGTTCAGTTGAAAAGACACCCGCTGTATTTACTTTATGGGAGATGTGCCAAAAGCTCCAAGAACTTCTGCACCTTCCTCCCTCATGCACATACTTTAGTTTTGACTTGAATCTTACTTGATGGAAATGGCAAGCCATGGGCTTGGCATCACGTTGAATTTTTGGCATCACAATGGCATCACGTTGAATTTTTTAAAGGGGTTTTAGTTGCTGCTGACTCTTTTCTGCCATATTTCTGCCTTAAACAGCACTGAACAATCACTAATGAGTGGATCTCTTCAAAACATGCTGATAATTTAAAGGGCGGCTTTAGATTGCAAGTGTTTATGAATTCCTCATCTACCCATGGAACATATGAACATGGAACATACAAAAACAAGTAAAAATGAGAAACAAAACCTGAAATTGCGGACACTATATCGTTTCCAACATATGATGTATCCAGACTATGTTTGACGCCTCCCTCATCAGCTGGAATGTGTAAAACCTTGTCCTTTCCAAGCCTCTTCCAGTTGGATTTCCCACAGGTGGTCCCAGCAACTTCCCAAAAGTGTGTCACCAGGAGGCATCAGGGAAACATTCTGACACATTTGCTTCGGTGTAGAACTGGAGCCTAACTCCTGATGGAATCCCAAGTATTCTTCAGTAATTAAGTGTTGGTTGGGCATAAAATTGCCGATGGCTGATATCAACAGGCAGAACATGACACCTTCAACTAATGTCTCCACATGATAAAAGTAGGCCAGCACACTTGACACCTTTCATTAATATGCACACTCATTGTTATCCTCCCAAAGAACTGTGAGCTCCACAAGCAATACATATTTTACTGAGACTGATAAAATGATGATATTTGGCCACTCATTTGTAAGAGCAATATTGTCGGGAAGACAATGGGCTTATTTAGGTCTGTTAACACGTCCTACCCACAACCTTCAGGTAACAGTAAGGAAATTACTTCAGGATTTCTGGGAGCTCGAAGGCAGTCACGCTCTCCCATACTGTGTCAAATGATTCTGCTTAGCTCGTGACCATGCTATTCTATCAAAATAATGCTGGGTGACCTCATCCAACATATTTAATAACTGGCTCTGCCACCATATGTTGCTCAGTTGAGTACAGGCAGCTCGCCAGAATGAGTACCAAAGTTCCTCTCTTGCCCCAATGATTGCATGCATTGGACAGCCATTTTCTTCTTTGAAACACTGGCAAGAGTTGGCAATAAGTTGTACACTGAACTCAGGAAAAGGCAATTTTTCGAGTTTCCATCTTCCACAGGGAAGACAATGTGGTGATCCCTCTCCATTGCAGATTCACACTTTGTCCAGGCTCTCTGCTGATATTTACTGTCAGAACAGATCAGCCTCTTTCTCTTCCAACTCGCTCTACAGCTCCTCAACGATAATCTCTCACCTATCTCTAACATCTTCCTTCAAACAAGACAACTATGTGTCTGACATCCAAATATTCTACCATCTAACTGCATCACACCAATAATCTACTTTTTCTCAGCTATCTATTCAAGCCTGATGTTAGCTTCATGGTGAAGGTGGTTGACTTAAGATCTCAGGGTTCTGAGTTTGAGTCCCTATTTAGCCGTTAATAGTCATCAGCCTGTCATCCTTCCGAGGTTGGCAATATGAGTACCAGCTTACTGGGAAAAAATGACCCATTTGAGTATCCTGTGTAAGAGTGGCAACCCATCCAAGATTGTGATTCACAGTCAAGAAAAACTGGTTTGGTGGCCCGATGCATCTGAAGATGTGAAGGAGTGGTTCTTCTTAGTATTCAGCTGTTTTTTTTTAATCTACTATTTGAATTACATCCCATTTCCTGTCTGCACAGACCACTTGCTATACCTCTATAACAAGTGAAATCCTTCAATACAGCGCGTGTGGTGAAGCAAATGAGTACACTAAAGTTAAAATATGCAATTTATGCTTTTTCAGTCGAAAAACAATTAAAAAGCGTACTTAATATTTGAAATGTAAAAACTCTTGTTATATTGTGATAAGCACCTTTATATATAACAGAAGGAATGAAATCGTTCGATACAGCGTGGCAAGAGGCCACAAAAGAATGATAGCATAAGAAGAACTTAGCTTTCAGCATTCGGCGATCGGCGCGAAATGCGATGGTGGGCAGAAATGACGTCTTTCGGCGCGAAATGCGATGGTGGGCGGAAATGACGTCTTTCGTTCGTTCGTACATGAGAGGGGCGCGTTTCTTGGTTTTTTTTTCCGTCAAGCAATAAATTAAATGGTTTTCACAATATAACACATTAGTTTCACAAATTTCCATTGAAATACTCGGTATTTCCGTCAATTCTCGCTATTTCCGTCTAGGTTACGCACTGCCATCTACCGGACGGCCGTCATTGGCTGTCTTGAGGCACGTGGAGGGGGGGGGGGACAGGGGACATCCGGAGACGTGGTAGACACCGGGGACATTTCAAACTCGGTGCAATTGTATACAGCGCACGCGCTGTAATAAGTGGGTCAATCAAGTCTCCAAGCACAAGATAACATAGCCTTGACAAACTTAAATTATTCGATCATTGATGTGGTTGATATCCAAATTTTACAGGTTGTGCAATACAGGGCAATGGTGCTCAGGGTTATAGCTACAACTAGCCATATCCATATGTGGCTGCCAACTTTCCTTTCTACCATAACTCTGGACATTGCAATCGTATAGACCTGCATGGGCCTATGGGACAATAGACCCAATTACTGTAAAATACCAACTCTTATACTCACCTGGGAAGCCATTGTTCTCAATGGCTGTTAAATTTCATCTGCCCACTGCTCGACTTCAATGTTTTGGTGTCTATGAATGAGGGGAAAACAGGCCAAGACTGCGGGGCAACAATTGACCACCAGTAAAGGAGCAAATGAACAGGAAATGAGGAAAGAGATGGGAAATATTAAAAACAGCAAATCAGAGGGTTGGGCAAGGAAGGGTTAATTGGGAGTGTTAAAAATCATGGGTCGGGAAGGGGGATGACATGAGCTTGTGATGCGCTGCCTGCTTGAAACCCTGGAGGGAAGAGTGGGAAAGAACAGCTCCTCGAAGGTGGTTCCAAAATCTGAACTTCATAAGCGACCAGCTTAGCACGTTTTCTCATCTGCCGACAACCCTCTTGCACCATAATCATCAGGCATCACAGTACCACAATGTCCTCCAGAAAGGTTATCATTGGTGGTAACAGTTGAATAATTCCGAGCCAAACATCCACCACTGTTCTTTATCCTCCTTGCACCACAACTTCCATAGCAATCACCAGAACAGGGGCAAAATGATTTAGCTGATTCATTATCCCAACCTCAAGAGCAGACTAGGAAGTAGTATAGTCAACAATAAAAAAAATCTCATGAGATACTATTTCACAAACTGTCTGACCTTATCAAGGACTGAAACAAACTCCATTTCTTTGCAATGGTTGATATGGGTTACAGATCCATAGGCATGTTCAGATATAGTTAAATGACATGTTTACCCATTTAATCCATCCTATAAAGAGAATAGTATTCCCTATCATGGCTGCATGATCCACTCAGGCTGGACATTGTAGAACAATGGACTCCTGTACAGATGTACTGACATCGA
This sequence comes from Eptatretus atami, assembly GCA_035128595.1. NCBI lineage: Eukaryota > Metazoa > Chordata > Myxini > Myxiniformes > Myxinidae > Eptatretus > Eptatretus atami. The sequence goes on along the minus strand of CM068958.1, from coordinate 117,250,360 downwards.
CATTACTCAATGTAAACTATAATCCTCTAGCCATAATGCTAAAGAAAATCTTCTCTTCCACATTCAGAAAGTATATGAGGCAGAATTGCAAAGATGCCTCAGGTTTATATTTGTGTTAAATAAATACCATTAGCCAGGTACCAACCACCCTCTTGGTCACAACATTTTTCTCCCTGCAATTATTAAGACCCAAGAAAGAATTATATCCAAAAGCCTAAATAGGAGTCCCCACAGTGTGAAGCACTGCTGGGCACGTTATACAACGGACCAAGGGATATATTATCCAGTGCCTTATGCACCCACATTCTCGATTTGAGGCCCACCAGGTAAAATACACACCACAGCTCAGTTGAACCGACCACATCTACACTAATAAATGTCAGTGTGTCCGTTAGTCGGCCCGTTAGTCAATCAGTCAGTCTGTCTATCAGTTCTCCATAACTCCAAAACCATGAAACCTAGCGTCCTCCAAACTTTGCATGAATACTAAGGGAACTCCAAGGTAGTGCATGAATGAAAATAGGGTGTTTGGGTTCATGTAAACACCCATTTTGAAGATAATTAATGGCCTTATTTAATTATCCTTTATCAAGGCTCATCTTTGGTCACCTTGCTGTCCCTCGCTGGGGTCTTAATTCACCATTTTTCTGGCCTGCTCAACAATGCCTCGACTTGGAACAGGCTGCAATGGTTTCTTAACAATAAAGTTTTTTTCACTTTCCTCACTCATATTATCTATCGAATGCCTGATCATCATACTGATGAATTGCTGGATACATTGCAATGCTTATGCCAGCATAGGATACCCGGAGATGCCAGCATTCATGGCTTTATTTCATTTCCGCACAAGGGATAAGCTCAAGAATCTCTTAATCTCAGCCAAATTTCAAAATGTAAGCATACATGTAGGCCTTTGCCAGGTAGATAGCGTCAGTATTAAATGCTCCTGCCCAGTTTTATATAGAACCCGGCAGTGAAAAAGAAAATGTTGCTGTTTGGGCGTGTTTTATCGCCCTTCACTTCCCTCCTCTCATGCTGCTTTCCCTTCCTTCTTTTCCCCTCATGCTGCCTTCCCTTGCTTCCCTTCTGGTCATGCTGCTTTCCCTCCCTTCCCTCCCCCTCATGCTGCTTTCCCTCCCTTCCCTTCCCTTCATGCTGCCTTGCCTCCCTTGCCTTCCCTTCATGCTGCCTTCCCTTCCCATGTCACTGCCTTACCTCCCCCTCCCCTCACACTTACCTCCTCCCAAACCACCTCCCTCTGCACATGGACATCTCCTGGCAGTCTCCGTGTGCTGTTTTAATATACCCCATTTCATTCAATCCTGTACTACTCCCTGCCCCCCCCCCCACCCCTCCACCACCACTTCTCCACAAGTCTCACTACCAAATGCAAGTCGAGAACCCCTGCTCCCCTTACCCCTCAAGTCTTCCTCCCAAAAGCAAGTCCAGAACCCCTTCCCCTCACACTTACCTCCTCCCACACCCCTCCCCATTCCCCCTTCTCCCTCATCCTCCCTCCCTCCTACCCCACCCCACCTACACCTCTCTCTCTCTCTCTTTCTCTCTCTCTCTCTCTCTCTCTCTCCCTCCCTCCTCCTCTATCCCATATATATATTATGTGTATGAGCAACTAACTTGAGTGGTCATGTGACATACAAGAACATTTGTGACATTTGTGTCGTGACATTTGCCAAGTTTGAACAAAATCGGAACATGCATGTCCAAGAAATGTTTGAGGACGTGTTCAACACCGGGTTTTTTCAACAATTAAAATGGCTGCCAGTCTACCAGTCGGCCATCTTTGATCAGATCACAAAACAAAGTGACGGCATGTGTATGCCATCATGTACTGCGTTTGTGCGAAGTTTGAACAAAACCAGACCATGCATGTCAGAGAAATAGTTGGGGACACATTTTAATTAACAAAATGTCTGCCAGTCGGCCATCTTGCATCTGATCACGAAAAAAAAAAAACACGACATGCATATATGTATGTAAGGCATCATTCTTTATCTGTGTGCAACTTTTTTTAACAAGACCAGTAAATGCATGTCCGAGGAATGGTTGAGGACGTGTTCAACATTGGGTTTTTTACAACTTAAATGGCCGCCAGTCGGCCATCTTAGATGTGATCTCGGAAGAAAAAAAAATGATGTGCAAATGTAAGGCATCATTCACTTCATCTCTGCGCCAAGTTTTACAAGATCGGTAAATGCATGTCCGAGAAATGGTCGAGGACGTGTTCAACATTGGGTAATTTTGACAACTAAAATGGCTGCCAGTCAGCCATCTTTGATCGCATCGTGAAACAAAATGAGGTGCATATGTATACCATCATGTGTTGTCTTTCGGACAAGTATGAACAAAATCGGGTCATACATGTCCGATATATGGTTGCGGACGCACGCACGCACACACGCGCGCATGGACACGAATATCGAGATCATACATCCAAAAGCCTCCGTTTCGGACTAAGCTATTAATGTGACAATCAATCATGGCTACCCACATTCACGCATACATACCTACACACAGATATATGTATACACGTACACACGGTCATTCCTAAAGTTCCATCACCCTGCTTATAACTTTTAAGTGGAAGTTCAAGTTGTTTGTAAAATGCATGGACCTTGCATGGTCTGATTAATTATTTGCCGATACGTCTGTTAATATAAAGTTTATTGCACTATTATTAATTCAGGATTTAAAATAATGGTAGGATTTTAAATCCTGAAGGTAGTGTGTGTACATAGGTCGACACACCACACCCCAGCACACCCCACATATGGCATAATACATACTTCTAAAAATGGTGATTGTCGTGTATATAATTAAATTATGGTGTATTTTTTATGATAATAATTCGATCAAGAATGTAAATATTAAATTATTGGCTCCTTTTCCTCTCAACTTGTGCTAACTGCCAGCCTTGGGCAGGCTGGATATTGAAGCATACATTTTTAGTCCACTCCTAATTTCTGGATGAAATGCATGATTACTTGAGGCAGCTGCCTGATAGGTGTTTTGGTTTGAACAGAAACCATGAGCAGATTATGGTGAGAAACAATTTAAGGGATGTGCCGGCAACACTTGGCAGTCAAGTTGGAGGGCCTCAAGGATAGTTGCAGTTAGAGAAACCTGGGTGAAGGGGTGACCCATGAGGGAGACCAGCAGTGCAATCGAGACTGAGAAAATAATCTAAAAGAGGAGTGGCATTCAGTTTTCAGATTTGGTTCCACTGGTAGCAACAGGGACAGAGGCCTGCATTCCATCATGCACGAGGATCGAAGTGGTGGTTGTTGTTCGGAGATGTTTATACCACTCCTCACAAGTCTGCAGCTCACATGTTTATGCACTGTCTTTCACCAAGGATCTTTCACCTGGTTCCAGTGCATCAACCTGCTCATTCACAATTTCTACCAGGCCCCAACTGCCCACTGTAGTGGCCGTGTGTGATCTTGAGTACCTTTAGAATTCCCCTAACCAAGTACACTAGGTGCCACTTTGCAAAATGCTAACACCACCAAGGTACTGCTAATGTATCAAAGGCTTATCGCCACCACAGGCCTGTAGGAAGGTGCAGTGGTTGAAACCGGTTATCATTTCTACCATTGAAACAGACCAATGGAAGCATCTTATTCCGAGAACATTTTGAATGCACCTCATAAAATTAGCCAAAATAATTACATGCAAATTAATAACTTTTAGATTGTTTGTAACAACAGGGTGTGTAACCAATACTCATAATTATACATTTCCTGCTTTCATGCATGTGGTTAAAACAAGATGACAGTAAGTGAGATAAAAAAAAGAGGATGGAAAAGCAAGAAATTATGAAATAATAGGCAACAAAAAACATCCTGTTGTAATTTACAGCTGATTGGGCTGCATATGTATGGTGATGATTGCTGTGAAGGACATCCATATTAAAGAGCACCTTGGGAGCACTTCGTCTTTTGGTGAACAAGGCCATTAAGAATTGTGTCCTTCACTAGCTACACACACATCCTATAGCACTTACACTTCAGGAACAAAAAGCGTGAACTCCAACAGTACAAGCACCTGTGTGTAAAGGTGGAGAACACCTTGAGAAGTAATGTATCATTTTTGTGACATAGCTTACATAAAAGCTTAATTAAGTGTCATCAAAATTCCAGGTCAATTTTGAACCATGCTCATATTTGTTTTGTTTATTAATTTCTAATTATAATCACAACAATATGTTCAGCAAAAAGCGAGAGCTCCAAAATTAAATACCATCAACATCAACACTTTCAATCCCCAAACAAGTCCTGAATATATTGTGCTTTACTGTGCATTCTGCTATATATTCATCAGCTTATTATACTGTTTGTTGTCCATTCACTGTATTTCGTGAATAATCCCTGTTTTCCCACATGCTGCTAGAATTTTAATTCTATTTTAAAATGAATGCTTCTTTTGGCACTTAATAGTCAAACTTGAGTATTACTTTGCCAGTTATTGTCAGCATTGTTGCCATGGATGACAATAGTTTTGTTACAGACTTTTAGGATATGTCAGGTGATGTATTATCGCCTTTGAGGTGTCTATTCCAGGTTAGATTGCTGACCAAACTATCTTCTTCTTCTTTCATTTGCACCACAAGGCTATGGGGAAGCATCGTGGACTGTGGGTGCAGCTGTGCCGCTGATGAGGTTAGGTTAGCTTTTTTTCCTCCTGTAGGTTAGGGCTGGGATTTTAAATTTGGCATGGTGCCAGGGGTAGCTCGCCTAATCTTCGTGAATAACACCGTGGAATATTTAACATCCACCAACTTGCGTCTCACAAATTAGGTGTATTGTATATTGCTGCAGAGTTACAAAAAAAAAATGGCTCGACCAATCTCCACCAGATTTTGCATATGTGGTAGGGGTGCTCAGGGTCAGGTCATGGGCAGAACCCGCACCCCCCCTTCCCCCACACAAGGAAATTCTCTCCATGTATGTGTGTATGTCTGAAAATCATAGGAAAAAACGGTTGGCCCAATCTCCATCAAAGTTTGCACTAATTTGGGGGTACCCAGATACAAGTCAAAGGCATACCGCCCCCCCCCCCTTTTCCCCTTGCAAAGGAAAACGTTTTTCCCTACGTTTTGTATCCCACTGATGGGATTGATCTGAACCAAAATTGAATCTGCTTGTTCTTGTCGAAGTCGAAGAACCTAACAAACTCATCCACCGAGTTTTGTCATAACTCGCCCACAACTTTTTGAGATATCATGATAAGCTTATATGTAGTTTTTGGCCATATCTCTCAATTTTAGAAATCAGGCATATGTTGGCCTTTTGACTAATGTTGACCTCAAAAATAGTTGGTGGTTGAATTCAGCGAGCCGATATGAAAATTCTGTTCAAATTTCAAGTCAATCGGATGAAAATTGAGGATTTTAGAAATTGCAACTGAAGTTGTTGACCTTTGGCCTATGTTGATCTCAAACACAATTGGTGGTTGAATTTAGTGAGCCGATATGAAAATTCTGTTCAAATTTCAACTCGATTAGATGAAAATTGTCGCTTGACCATCGCAGGGACGTTGCCTACAACCGAGAAAGCTTCAGAACGATCGGCTGAGCGGTTTGCGCTGTAGGTGAGCAGACAGACAAATTAAAAACCACTCGTGGAGTGACACTTGTCAAAACAGAACAAAAAAGAATGGCAGTTGGTGGAGCACATACCTCCGAGAGGCTGAACAGTTTATGTTTTGCATCCCACTGTGAAGGAAACTGAATTGTTAATTGAATTTATCATGAGGTAAAATGCCAAATTGCTTCAGTTAGTGTTTTGAGAAAGAAATATCAACATATATAGGGTGTCCCAAAAAATATACAACTTTTAAAATGCTTCGTTTGATCCTAAAAAAGCAGTAATTTGTCACTAATGCTTAATTTCTTGTTGCAGAGACCCTGAAGTTTATTTTGATACCAAGCAAGCACCAGAAAAATGCCAAGACTGACCGTACAACAACGGACGAAAATTGTTGAACTTTGGCACCAGACGAAAAGTGTCATACAGGTGCAACGTCTTTACTCGAGACATTTCGGTATCCACTTGCGCCATGCACCAAACTTTCGGACAATAAAGTGCACATCGCAAAGTGTACCAATGTGGGAACCATCGTGACCTTCACAAGGTCACAGTGGTCAGAAGAGGACAGGTCGTAGTGAAGAAAATGTGGAAATGGTGGACAGGCGGTCGTTCAGAGTCAAAAAAAATCGATTCGACGACTTTCTGCCGAGACAAACATTCATAAGAGCACCGTTCAGAGGATCCTTCACCAAGACATTCATGCCTTTCCATACAAAATTCAAACGGAAACGGTGCTTACTGATCAACAGAAACGCAAATGACTAGACTTTGCAAATTGGTTCTCAGGAAAGTTGGAGAAAGATGCAGACTTCCTCAAAAAACTTCATATGACGGACGAATGCCATGCTCACTTGTCCGGGGAGGTAAACAAGCAAAACTTTCGGTACTGGGGAACTGAAAATCCTGGTAATGCATCAACTGAACTGGTGCCTCGATCTGTTCTCAAAGTCACCATCTGGGTGGCGGTTGGTTGGTATGGGATAATTGGTCCATACTTCTTTGAAGATGACCAGGGACGCACTTGCACGGTAAACCAGAGGAACCATCGCGAAATGATTCAGGAATTCTATCTGCCTGAGCTACGTACTCAGGCCCGTAGGAGAAACAACCTGATCCAGATGAGAACCCAGTGGTTCCAGCAGGATGTGGCACCGCCCCAAACAGCCAGGGAACAAGGCGTTTTCTCAACCAACATTTTGAGGGCCGCTTTATCTCCTCTACGAAGACGTTGAGTGGCCACCGTATTCCCTGACCTTACTCCTCCAGACTTCTTCTTGTGTGGGTATCTCAAGGACAGGATCTATGGAAACCCTAGGCCTCAGACTCTTGCTCAGCTGAAGGAAAACATCCACTGAGAAATCCAGAACATTCCTCAGGAAACTTTTCTCAAGTGATGGAGAACATGACAACGCATTTGCAGGCAGTGATCGGACAACGTGGAGCCTACGTCGAACATGTGGTCTAAAAGAAAACGACGATTCTACACCAAATTTAAATTTTGGTGGCAATTTTGACATTGGTACAATAAACTTCAACTTTTCAGCTTTCTATCCAGCCATATATCTTTTTTAAAAATATATGTTATGACCATCCTCTTTGCAGATGAAAAGTTGTATATTTTTTTGGGACACCCATATATATATATATATATATATGTATACTGGGAAAGCAAGTTAGTAGGGAGGCAGAATACAAACATTCCTCTGTAGTCGTAAAAACCTTGTAAAACCTTATCTGTCTGCTGGCCATCTGGGCCAACAGCAAGGAATCAAATCATCTTTCACCGGGGCAATAAACAAGCTCCGATAACAGACCGTTTTTCATCCTGTGTTTGTGAACCTCACAAAGTTCCATCTGTTGTTTCTCCAAGAGGCCTCTCTTTGTTCAGTTATTTATTTTGATGTATTAACCAAGCCCTGGAGGATCATATATATACTCGTAATACACAATCTATAGTTATGTTTTTTGGTTGCGACATCGTTGTAGGCTCAGCTTCCTCTTGTGCACGAGAGTGTCTTATATTTGTTAATGAATAACAGCTTAAACTAAACTAAAGGGTTTTCTGTGGTTGAGGTGCAAAACTGCCATGACAGAATTGACGATGAGGATCGGATCAACAGCCTCCATCAGGGGAGAGAAGGGGGCCTCTGTCCGCCGGTCAGCGAACACCGGCAGAGCCGAAGGTGAGAGACCTCTGCTGGGAGGTGGCCTGTTCCCGCCGGGCAGACTACCCACCTCTCTGCAGTGCTGCACAGTCCAGCAACCAAAATTTAAAAGGTAGGATATATACATAGCTGTTTATTGAGTGGAAATAAGACTTTTGGGTTTTCGTTGGGTGAAAGGTCCAGCGTCAACCCATAAGGGATTCCTTTAGTCGGGTAACATCTGTTTGTGTTTTGATAAAAGCACTAGTCACATGTTGGAGGGCAGAGGCATTGCACAGAGAGTTGTTGAACTGCCTAGTCGGGAAACAGCGGAAAGGGGCATTACGTACGGGATCAAGTTGCCAAGTCACGTGGATGGCGGAAAGGCACAAGAATAGCGACAAAGGGCAAGTAACGAGGGTATTTTTGTACCAAGGTTGTGATAGCCGGGGGCCGAGGGGTTTGAAGAAGGCGCTGTAAAAAAACAGGAGTGCTGACAAGCGCTTGGAGCGATTTAGAAGTACGGATATGGGGAATCAACATCGAAAAGATGCAGACAACGATGCGCCCGCCTTAGGGTCAAATGCGATTTTATGAATAAGACCTTCGGGTCAAGTTCCTTGAAGGATTTAAAGTTATGGTGGTCAGAGTGGATCGAAAAACAGAGATTGAATTTTTCTGAAGATGGGACATTTCATCGAGACAGAATTGAAAACTTGAGAATGGAATTAATAGAGAGAAAGACAAAACGACTCGAAAACTAGTCGATTTGAAATTCTTTGACAGGTGGGCTGAAGAGAGCCTTAAGAGAGAGGAACAGACGAAGAGCGCAAGCATAAAGGGGAGTTTAAGACGCGCAAGCTACCCTTAAAGAGGTACAGAAAATGTTACCAGCGACAGCTCCCCTCCCTCCGCAGGGAGGGAGGAAACATTCTGATGACAGCACCAGTAGCGGGCGAGAGTGAAAGGGAAGTTCTGAAAGAGAGTGCGACCTTTAAGGCCGTGGGGAATCTGTATAAGACAGTGGCGATGGAAATGCGAAAAATAATTGAGGACAATAAACCAGCTGAGATGGAACTTCAGAGAGCGTGCCCGATGATTGAACAAAGGATGCTGAACCTGGTAACAAATCAACATCAGAATTATTTAATTCATCACGCATGAAACCAGAGTGATTTACAAGCCATGAAAATGCAAATGAAAGACTATGACGATAATCCAGAAGGATTCGTGGAACAAATGCTGTATTACATAAATTCAAACAAAGCTACTCATGACAATGTGATCGGGTTAATGACAACAGTATTGCTGGTCAAGATATGGCGCAAAACAAAATAATTAGCTGGGTGGCCGGATATCGCACTGGCAGGAGAAACAGAGAGCTTATAATGCCCGAGTGCAACAATCACTTGTTCATTTAAAGACGGGTGTTAGCCCGCCTGAAATGAATTGGGGAAAGATACAAGAATGTAAACAAAAAAAGGATGAAGAACCGGAAGAATTTATGCATAGATTGTGACAAGTTATTGTTCAACATTCGGAGTTGGGCGAAGCTGTAATACTGGACGATTTGCTGACTAGCTTGTTTGTAGAGGGATTGCTGCAATTGCTGTCAAAACAGTTAAAGCTTGTCAAAATTGGATGGGAATGTGAACTGCCGGCTCAGATGCTAACAGCAGCTAAGCATTGCTTCAAAGCTGCGGCAAAAAAAGAAACCATTAAAGTGGAGAATTTGCAAATGTTGATGATGGAAGATTATAAAAGAAAATTGCAGAAAGAAAGGCGAGAAGAGGAAGATTGGTGGGATTCAGATGATTGCCCGCAATATCAAAGAAGAGCGGAAGTGCCAACAGCCCCACATGCGAGTCTGGCAGAAGAATCTGATGATGATGAGAGATCTTGCCCCATTGAGCCAAATTGGAACACAAAGCCGAAGTGGAGAGGTGCAAAAAATAGTGAGAGAGCACCCCCACATGGGCCGTCTCCAAGCCAGAATGCAAGTTACATTTGTGGAAAAGCCAGACATTGGAAGAGAAACTGTCCACGTAACCGGCGGCTGAGCAGGCATTCCCAAGCACGGTACAGAGGGCAGTCGGGAGAACACCGGCAGGCAAGACAGCAAGAAAAGCGGTCTTGTCAATACGAGACCGGGTTAACCTTCACACTACCGCTGTTAACAGCGACCCCTTCGGACGAGCTGACCTTAAATCTGAAGGTAAATGGGAAAAATGTTTCATTTTTGGGAGATACGGGAGCTACCCGCTCGACATTTAGGAAGGACGTTATGCTCACTGCGCCTTTATCACACCAGTGTGCAAAAGTGGTTGGAATTACTGGTGCAGTTGAAAAGATTCCGATAACACAAAACCTGACGGTTGAATATGGGCCTCTGGAGACGCACTAGGCCTTCTTACCAGCGACAAATTCACCTGTAAATTTATTGGAACGTGATTTTAGTCAGGTTCCTTGTGTCCATAATTTGACGTTCGTTGGAATTTTTTGGAGAGTAGCTAACCCCAA